>JADMNL010000027.1:263592500-264095000 GCA_016271365.2 Neoceratodus forsteri | reverse complement strand
TGGATAGCTGCATGGTACGAAAAGGGATTTAGGCCTCACGGAAAGGGATTTTGACACCTCACAAAAAGGGATTTTTACAATTTACTGTTTCCTTGTCACTTCACTGCAAAGAAACGGTTAGGACTTTCAGGGCTGAAATTTTCAGGGTACAAATGGCTTGCCCCAGAGATGCGACTTTGCTGGGTTGGTGATAAAATTTACATAGCTACTATACTTATAACATTTCTAAGTTTGGAAATTTCTCATGGGATAACATTGTGGCAGACAGTATCTTTGTGCGCCTATATCTCAAAAATGGTTTGAGATACATATTCTTCACTAAATGCAGCTTACTACACCATTAGGTGTACTAAGTAAAGATGTAGGTTGCCAGTCCACAATTACAACTGCGGTGGAATTTTTTCAAATGTTCCTATGGTTATTGAGACTGCGCCATTTGCAACATAAGGGTTAGCTGGAATGTCTCTAGGCCTGTGCTGCGACTTCACAATTACAGGTAGATGGGAGTGCAGGTCCCACATATGGATATCATTATGCAGTAATGGGACTGCAGGGCCCTTCATTATGCAATAGTGTAAGCGCAGGGTCCGGGAGATGACAGTTCAGTACAATGCCTCCAGGGCCCAGCTCTCCAAAAAAAAAAAAAACTGATACCATTATGGAGTGATGGGAGTGGGGTGGGAGCACAGGGCCCAGAGGGCCCTTCACTCCCACAAGGAGATGAGGGTTAATTACAATGTCTATACACTTATGGATACATAGGGGCACAGGGCCCAGAGGGCCCTGCGCCTGGGGTCCTGTGCAACCACAAAACACTATAGACTGATGGGAGCACGGGGCCCAGAGAGCCCTGCGCTCCCACAAACATACAAGATTACACTTTCTCATAAAGTAAGGAAATTCATTGGAAAAAAATTCATTAATACATCAGTTAGGGTTGACGCAACAAAACTAGGGAAATGAGGCATTAGGATTTCGAACCTTAAGGTCGTCGGTCCTAACTCTCACCCCATTCTCCTATACCTCTGCTTCTTTACACGTGATGAGGTGAGAGTTAGGGCAGACGACCCCAACGCACACCCCAGTGCGGTTGGGGATGGGCTGGGGTCCAAGGGGCTTTCAACCCGATACCGAATTTCTCGCTTGTCGCTGTGGAACAACCTCAACTAATGCATTAAACAGAGTTTTTTGCCTCTAATTTATATATATATATATATATATATACACACACACACACACACACACACACACACATATACATACACTTACACATATACACACGTATGTGCATATGTACTGTATATGTAATGGGTGGGGGGCTGATGGACCTAAAGTCCCTTCAGACCTTCAAATACTATGCTACTCACTTCTCCAGTCCCACCAGCTGGAAGTATAAAATTAAACAACAGGCAATTTTGGCCGCCAGGTTGGAAACTATTTTACCACACTTATCCACCCTGCTCAGCTGGTTTTATTAAGCAAAGGAATGCCATGGATAACATTCAGTGGGTTTTGATATTGCTGGAATATATTCAAACTAGATGCATCCCCGCAGCCATCTTGAGCCTCGAAGGCGAGAAGGCTTTAGACAGGGTGTCCTGGTCTTTTTCGTGGGACACCCTGTCGAAATTCAATCCCCCCCCCCAGAGTCCTTCCTAGGCTGGATCCAAAACATTTATAATGCCCCACAAGCCTATATACTTGTTAACGGGGGAGTGGGAAGGTTCACCTCTCCCAACCCTCTGCAGCAGGGCACACGACAGGGGTGTCACCTTTCTCTACTTCTGTTCGCTCTTTATATGGAGCCCTTGGCAGTAGCCCTATGCGAAGCAGAGGGGATAGAGGGCATCCCTCTGGGACAGCAAGAATATAAAGTATTGTTATTTGCAGACAATGTCCTTTTAAGAATTTTGTCTCCACAGGAATCCATCCCACAGGTCTGGGAGATCCTGTGTACCTATGAAAGGGTGGCGGGCTTTAAAATAAATAGTGTATCTCTAAAATCAAGGTTTTACTGTTAAATCCCGGGCAGAGGCAATGAAACAGGCTTGTCCCTTGAAATGGCGAGTTACTAAAATTAAGTACCTAGGTATAAATATCCATCAGGATTTGAAGGTGTTAGATGTAATAAAACTTCAAACCCATAACGCTTGCAATATAATCGGACCTTAATAAATGGGGTAAGCTTCACCTTTCCTTTTTTCAACGTATAGAAATTATATGCATGAATGTTCTCCGTCACCTGTTATATCTCTTCCAGAATATCCCCCACTTTCCGGCCCAGTTCTACTTTATGTCATGGCATGGGACTGAATTATCTCAAATTTCATTTGGGTGAGCGGGGGGCCAGTACCCAAGAATTAGCCTCTCAATTTTAAAATTATCCTTGGCCCAAGGTGGAGAGAATTTACCAAATCTGGAACTTTATACAAAAGCTACTTTTCTGACGGTGCTTTTTATCTGGTTATCTGTAACCTTCAAGGCTTAATGGAAAACTATAGAATTTTTTAACGATTTATATAACACAGAAAAGGGACGGTCTCCTCCTTTGATGAACTTTACCCAGATCTCAGCTAATATTTTGAGGGTGTGGTATTCACTGAGAAGGCACCCAAAGTTCATGCAGGCTTTTTTCTATTGTAGGATGCTTTCAGAGGATGAATACTTTATACCAGCTCAAATTGACCTGGCGTTTGCTAAATGGCGGAGGCTGGGCCTGAATTATGTATATCAGTTTTTGGGGCAGGCTGGGATAATTTCTTTTGATGCCATACAGATGGAATATGGGCTTAGGCAGGGGGAATTTTTCTGGTACCTTCAAGTCAGGAACTACATTCTTCAACAACACTCCTATTACCCCTATATTACCCTCTCCTTTACCTCCTTTCCTGAAAATACTCCTGGATTTCCTCTCTGGTAACACGTGGTGACCTCTAACTGGCTCGCTATACAAAAGTTTATGGGAGGTCCTGGGGATATCACTCTTTCCATATTAGACGGGTGGAACAAAGATTTAGACTTGGGTGACCTTACCAGCAATTAGACTCACTTCCTCTCACCTCTGGTAAGAATTTGTCTGGAAATGTAGAAACAGGTTTTTTCGCTCCCCTGCAATCTTGGTAAAATACCTCCCAGTTATTCCAACTGTGGTCGGCTGGAGATTAATAGTTTTAAGGATATATCAAATGGAGAGCCCAACAGTGGCCATCCATGATAAATCAACACCTTGCTGAACAAATGGCAAAGGTGGATTCACTACTTGATAGAGGTGGACCCGGAATTTGTCCCTTGAGGCGCTGCTGGTCCCTAAGGGGGCCTCCCTTTGGGGGACAAATATACTTTAAGTGAGTTATGGCTGGGACAGACAATGCATTCTGCGGGGTTATTTATTCTAGGTCTGTCACACCCTTTTTCTGGGCTCAAATGTTTGACTTGACTTTGTCCTGTCTTTCAAAGCTAAAATGTATCAGAGCGGACTACAACTTTTAGGCTTATAGTTCAATTTCATCACACATGAATTCAGTATTGTGAACTGCTGGATGTGTTGCCTTACGTTTTCTCCAATAAAAATCAATAGTAAAAAAAAAAAATTAAACAACAAATAAAGGTATTAGATGAATAAAAAAAAAAAAAAGACAGCTCTGAAGCAGCAGCCATCTTGTACCAGCTTTCTGATTACTGAGAACTCCAAAAGTGAAAACTTTATGGAAAATTAAGGACTTGGTTTTCTTACTTGATTCAGTAATGTCTTTCCTGATGTCACATGAATAAGATGAAGGATTCCACATCTTTCTCCAACCAACAGAAACTGCCCCTTATGACAAAGGCTAACCACATCAACCTCAGTAGCTGTAAAAGAAAAGTGCAAGAAAAAGATAAAACATTTTAATTATCTTATCTAGGACAAATGCAATCTTTAAAATAAAAAATTCTAATGTCTACACTTTTTTAACCCCTCATTAGCTTTCATTTTCCTCCTTACCACAGGGCCCCAGAACTATGTTCTCGTCCTCCTTTAGGATAATATAAATCACACTGTTCAACTCCCCTGCCCCACCCCGTAATCTTTAATGGGGTCCATCATGTCTGTATTAAACCAAAGCCAAGATCTGGAAGGGGGTGGAGAAGCTGCAGAGGCCAGAAAACGTGGCTGGCTCTAATAAAAGAGACAGAACACGAGATTGTCATCCTCTATTGCCTGCCCAGTTGCTCCTGCTCTTCCTTTGCTCATTCTCCTCTCCAGCAGAGTTGCACTTCTTCACCCACCATAATTTCCAAATGTGCCTCAGTTACAGTATGTTATGGCTGTTTTCCTGGGCCATCACAAGGTACACTCAATCCTCCCCTGTCAGCCACAGTGGCATTTCAAGCATGGGATGCAAACCTCTATCACTACCTATTGTGCTGGCATGGTCCCTCATTTAAGGGGCATGTTCACACATTTCAGAACAATTTAACATTTGGTATCCAGAAAACACACACAGAGATGAGATTCATTTCTAAGTGAGACACTGGAAGTAATAAGAGTTGATAAAGCAATGGGGCCAGATGGGGTGCACCCCAGGGTCCTTAAAGAACTAGGAGAGATGGTGGCTGAACCTCTGGCTATCCTGTTTAGCCGATCACTGGAAACAGGGGAGGTACCCAAAGACTGGAGGACAGCAGATGTAGTCCCCTTATACAAAAGTGGGAACAAAGAGGAAGCAGGGAACTACAGACCAGTCAGCCTCACCTCGGTAGTGGGGAAGATCATGGAAGCACTACTGAAGGAGAGATTAGTGGAACATCTGGTTATCAATGGACTACAGGACCCAAGGCAGCATGGTTTCACCAGGGGGAGGTCATGTCAGACCAACCTCGTTGAATTTTTTGACTGGGTGACTAGGGAGGTGGATCAGGGGAGGGCAGTGGACATGGCCTATCTGGACTTCAGCAAGGCCTTTGACACTGTGCCACATAGAAGACTATTACACAAACTGGGTAATATGGGTGTGGGCAGGACAGCAGTGTGGTGGGTAGGTAACTGGCTGGGTGGCAGGACACAGAGGGTGGTGGTAATGGCTGTCACTCCACAGAGGAAGAGTGACCAGTGGGGTACCACAGGGATCAGTGCTGGACCGGTCCTATTCAACATCTTCATCAGTGACATTAAGAGATCTAGAAGGCAGAATTTCACTGTTCGCTGATGACACAAAGCTCTGTAACAGAGTAGACACACCAGAGGTGTAGACAGAATGAGAACGACCTGCAGAAACTTGAAGAATGGTCAGGGGTTTGGCAGTTGAAATTCAATGCAAAGAAGTGCAAGATAATGCATATGGGGCACAAAACCCTGCACAATATATCAGTTGGGGAGTGAGGATATAGCATGCACCAAGCAGGAAAGGGATCTTGGGGTTGTCATCTCTGATGACCTCAAGGTAGGGAAACAGTGTGACAAGGCAGCAGGTAAAGCAAATAGGATGCTGGGATGTATAGGCAGGGCATCACCAGCAGGAAAAGGAGGTCATAATTAGCTATACAAGACACTAGTGAGGCCCCACCTGGAGTACAGTGTATAGTTCTGGAGACCATACCACGTAAGGACATAGACAGGGTAGAGAAAGTTCAGAGGAGGGCAACAAGATGGTGCATGGATTGCATCACAAGTCCTATGAAGACAGGTTGAAGGAACTGAACATGTACTCCTGGAGGAGAGGAGGAGAGAGGGGCTATGATAGAGACATACAAGTATCTTACAGGGAGGAACAGGGTGCAGGAAAACACTATTTTAAGCAAAAAGATGTTCCAGGACTAGAGGCATGGGATGAAGTTGAAGGAGGACGATTCAGAAGAAACATGAGAAAGAATTTCTTCACAGAACGGGTGGTGGACAAGTGGAACACCCTGCCAGAGGAAGTGGTGGGGGCTGAAACAATCACGGGATTTAAGAATGCATGGGATAGACATAAAGGAATTCTAGAGGTCAGGGGTAAGGGGCAACAGACTTCTAGGAAAACAAACTGAACTTACAAGCTCAAATGGGCAGACTGGGTGGGCCATAGGCCCTTATCTGCAGACACTGTCTATGTATCTATGAGACGGGGGGTTACAGTGAGAAATAAACACAAAAATAAGACCGCCCCAAGTGCCCAGCAGCAGTGCATTACACTGCCATGCAGAAAACTTGAGTTAGTGAGCACGTCACCACATCGGAAGGTAAAGGTAGCTGCCACACAGCCGTGTGCCTCAGCCAGAAGGGTTGGTGGAGAGTTCCAGTTCCCCAGCATGCCCCTGCAGATGAGCATGGGCACTTGCTCTCACTGCAGGGATGCTGTGGCATGTGAAAATGAAAGAGGCAATGCTCACACCATGGGGTGGAGGGAGAAAAGCGAACATAAAATGATATGTGGTCACCGACCATCGAAATGACCTTCACCAGAACCTCTGATCTCTGCTCCATGGACTTCATCGCCTTCGACAGTGGGGGGGCAAGCAGACAGACTTGGGGGTTGCAGGCCGCACAAAGACCCAAAGAAAGAGCAAGTGGCATGCTGGGGGGGTGGGAAGAAAAAAATAACTACAGTTCTATGGCTAGAATATGCTATGCAAAGTAAAGTAAAGCAAAGACAATGTAACATGGCTAGAGTAAAATGTACAATCAGGCACTGCAAAGTTCAAAGCGCAGTGCAGAAACTGATTAAGAGCAAAAAAGATACACAGTGGGCCCGATTCACAAAACATTTGGACCTGCACAAGCCCCAGGTGCGCTGAACACAGGGCGCATGGCGCTTGCAGCGGTCCATGGCCGAAAGTCAAGATTCACAGCTGGTGCACCCCAGCCTGATGTTAGACCAGCTTTTTGCTTGTCTAGCGCTGCCGCCCTTAATACGGGGTTTGCGCCACATGCCTGGGACGAGCCGCTGTAAACGGGGTGAAGTGTTGCAAATGCGCGTGACCTTCATGAATTGGGTGCACAATGTGCCAAAGTGATAGGCGTAGCACCAGGGTGGACGCAGACTTGACACCAGCCGTACGTCCAACTTTGTGAATCAGGTCCAGAGCATTCAGGTTGCACGTGGATGGCATGCAATGTTAAGGCTGGAAGTCTAAAACCCAACAGTATTTTGGCTGATTGCCACCCAATTTCAATGTCACAAATATCTAGACAATGGCAGTAGAAAAAGGACCGTCAGATCATCTAGTCTGACCACCACATCTAACTACTCTGCACTGGCCCTAGTGGCAAGCCCTCCCTTTGTTTCTGACTCCTTGCCTTTTTTTTTGTGCGTGTGTTATTTAGAATGCTTTTTCACCCCTTCTGGACCAGCCCCATCAGTCCAACTGCTCGCCCAACCACACCACCGACCATCACTTTTATTGCTTTCTTTCACCAGGGAGTAGCAGGAACAGAGGGGGAAAGGTGGACACAAGTCCATTTTTGGAGGAAACAGTTCTGAAGGGACTTGCAGCTCTGAAAGTGGACAAGGCTGTCGGACCATATGGTATACACCCAAGGGTACTAAAAGAACCCAGGGAGGTGCTAGCTGCGCCACTGACCGCCTTGTTCAACAGGTCACTGGAAACGGCAGGTTCCAGAGGACTGTAGAAAGCTACCATGGTCCCTCTACACAACAGCAGCAGTAGAGAGGATGCTAGGAACTACAAGTTGGTCAGTCTTACTTCAGTGGTGAGGAAATTAGTGGAAACCCTTCAGAAGGAAAGACTGGTAGAGTATCTTGAATCCAGTGCTCTGCAAGATCACAGTCAGTATGGATTCACGGGGTTGGGGTGTGGTTATACCAAATGAAACTGACAAGATTTAACTACGTGACCATGAAACTTGATCAGGTGGATGTGACCTATATCTGGACTTTAGCAAGGACTTCGACACACTGTGCCACTTAGGAGGCTGAAAGACACTGAGCAGACCACGGTGGATCTAAAGTGGTGAAATGGGGAGAAAATGGATTATGTATCAGTTAAGCACTTATTCAGACTTTGTTCCCTGAAGCTAATCAAATCAATACTGGAAAAATGTTAAAACGAGACTTGTCTAGTTCATATGAGTGATTAGTCCTGATGCTGGGTGAGAGTTTTTTTGGTTTTTTTTTTATATAAAGTCCAATGTACAATTATATAAACTGAACGAATATGTCTATGTAAAATGTCTTGTATAATGTATAAATGTCCTCGTACCTAATAAAAATGTTATAAAAATAATTAAAGTGGTGAAATGGGTTAGAAGCTGCTTAACAGATTGGAGACGAAGGATAATGGTTAATGGCACAATTTGTTTTTAGCTTCTTTATTGTATATTTCAAATAAATAACATTATACAGATTTCGCTGAAAAATAAAATAATCCATAGACCCTGACCTCATCCTACACATCTTTAAAGAGCAGCCTCGTACTTCAGACTCCCTCCTCCCCAAACATATAACAAAGCTTACCTGGCTCAGAGTGGATTGCAATAAAACGTTTTATTGTACCATGGACATTCAAAAGCAGCTGAAATCCTCTGGTGTCATTGACTGGCTGGCACCTTTCTGCTGTGGTAAATCCTACAATATACCCACGCAAAAGGTGCCAGCCAGCCACATCTGCACACAATTCTGTACCGCTGCACCCACCTCACTTCACTCGACTCCCGCTTCCTCTCTGGCTCCACTCGATCCCGGTCTGACTCATGGCTCCTGGCCCAATCACTGTGTCTCTCTCCCTCAGTAATCGTTAAATTATGAATTAAAACATGCCACTTGTAAACAAATTCCCCAACCCCCCAACACCACCATAATTGCATTTTTCCCTCCAAAGTTGTACCCGGAAGATGACAAACTTGAACTCGGAAACAAACTGACATGCAGTCTTCTGTTCGTGCTCAGTACACATACTCTGTTGGCTAACAGTTATTACCAGCTCTCAGAAAAACACTGTCTGAATAAGGAAAAAAAAAAAAAACAGCATCTACTTCTGTCTCTCAGATTTCACTCCCTGTCCCTCAGAACGTATTCAAAGCCGTCACTGAGCACACCCAGCTCACTGAAACCCACATGCTGCTATCATCCAGCTTCTTTCACAATGGAACACAGCTTTTGTCTTCTCTCCCTCCCTGTGACGCTACGGCAACCGTCAGTCATAAATAGTTCCAGAATCTCTATACAATTTATTTTAATACCCTCAGCCTGCTTATAACATTTTTCACAATAAACGATCGTGATCAGTGGGGGTGGGGGCCAGCATCTACTCAATATGGAACCTACCAACAGGGAACTATTTTTTTTAGGCAATAATAAATTCCATAAAATATTATTTAAACTAGCATAAAACACTAATTTTTCTTTACATTTTTTATACAAATACTAAAAATGCACATTGTATAATCATAATAAGCCACTCGGGGGATGTGGGTTATCGGGGGATTTACCACGGCTGACAAGGATTTACCCACTTGGTGCAAACCACTCCAGCCGTGGTAAATCCCCTGATAACCCCACCCCATGGCTTATTGCTTAATTAATTTGTGCCTCTATACATTGAGGGAAGGGATCCTATTTCTCTGTGAGGCCCACAAGCAAACGCCTGCACTTGTACTGTGAACACGCTTCTGTGCTGGTAATGCTTTTGTGATGTTGTAAATGAAGAGTACAACAGCGTGTTCCACAGAATACTATAGGAACATTTTTCAACGGCTTTTTATTATACTTCAAGGTTCCGACAATGACAAATGAAGGCCACCGCTCAACTGACAAGGTACTAGGTGGCCTTCATTCGTCACTGTCAGAACTCTGACGTATAACAAAAAGAGCCACTGAAAAAATGACCCTATAGTACTCTATGGAGCATGCCCACATGCTGTCCATTTACTGACACCACAAAACGTGCCAGCGCAGGGGCACGTTTCACAGTACAGAAGTGCAAGCGTTTTGCTTGTGTACTCCAAGGAGGGAAATACAATCCCTTCCCTCCATGTATAATGGCAAAAAGTAATTAAACTTTATATTATAATCCAATCCAGGCCAGGTAAGCTCTTCAAGTCTAGGACTATGTTTGCAGGTTTTCTACAGGGCCGAACAGAGTCTTAAGATAACATGCAACAGCACATAAATTAACCTTAAAAAGAGGTGACGTCCTTGGACCAGTTTCACTCTTTAAATCAAACTAAACTGGTCAAAAACCTTCTTGTTGGGACAGAACTGATCCACCCTCAAGTCCCTCAATCAGGTACATAAAGGGTAACCAGACTCCCCTAAATTTCTCTGACTGAAACCTCAGATCTGCTGTTATTTTTTCCATGCAATAAATATTCCTAATAGCCACCCAGTCAACCAGTCCTGGTCACGATTGGGAAAGCCATCACTAGGTAATGGCCTTACCTGCGGCTGCTATTCAAATTCCCAGAAAAACTTTCTGGCAATTAGAGTGTCTGACAGGGGGCCATGTCCCCAAAACCAGTGTTTTAAAGACCAAAGGCCCATTAGTGCCCGCAATCTCCCCCAGTCTGGGACCAAGGTCATATCAGAATGGCTGAAGGTTCAAGCAATCCCAGAAGATATGGAATGGTGCACCCTCTCCCCTACAACCCCACCAGCCCCCCCCCCATCTACCTGTCTGACCACCTGTATAACGTTTTGTTTGGGATGGGGTGAGGAAATAACGGCAAACAACTTTTCAGTTAAATTGCTTCCAGTTGTTAGAAGCCAAGGTACGAAACACTCCCTCCCAGGCTGTATTCCAATCTTGTGGTGTAAGTTGACTTCCTGTCCGTTTCTCATGCTGTCTGATAATAAGGTGGAGAAATCTCTCTACCCTGCTGGTAACCCTGAACCAGATGTGAGATTTTTTTTTTTTTAATGAAGTGTGCCTTCACCAGTATTTTCAAATTATCTCAGTTATGGGGTGTGGGTCTCTTTGGAGCGCTTGCATTCTGGCATCTTCCCAAAGAAACAAAATGACCTGTAGGTAACGGGAAAAGAGCGTCGCAGCACTCACTTTAATGATGAGAGAGTGACCAGCAGGATGCCACATGGCTTAGTACTGGGACTGGTCCTTTTCAATGTCTTCATTAGTGACATTACAGAAGAACTAGAAGGAAAGGTATGCCTTTTAGCAGAGGATACCAAAATCGGAAATAGGATGGACACTCAGGAGAGTGCGGAGAGAATGCGCTGAGATCTTGGGAAACTCGAGAAGTGGTCAAGAGCACGGCAGCTGGGATTTAATGCCAAAGAGTGCAAAATCATTCATCTAGGGCACAGGAACCCAGAAGCTGAGTACGGGATGGAGTACTGACAGTCACTAAATAGAAAAGGTACCTTGGGATAACCAAATGATGACCTCAAAGCAGCAGGGCAGTGTGATAAAGCAGTGGGTGGTGCCAGTGGGATGCTAGGGTGCATAGAGAGGAACACCTCCAGCAGAAGAAGAGAGGTGGTGTTGCCACTGTTCTGTTCGCTGGCGAGACCTTACGTCGTGTACTGCGTACAGTTCTGGATGCCGCACCTCAAAAAGGACAAAGCAGGGTGGAGGTAGTTCAGCGAAGAGCAACTAAAATGGTGCACAGGTTGCATGAGAAGCCCTACAAGGAATGACTGAGGGATCTCAGCATGTACACCCTGGAAACAAAGAGTGAGAAGTAACATGATGGAGGCCCACAAGTACCTCACAGGGGTATACAGGGTGCAGCAGCGGAGTCTCTTTCAAATGAGCAAGAACACCAGGACCAGGGACATGCGATGAAGCTGGGGGGTGGGATTAAGAGAGATGTAAGAAAATACTTTTTTCACTAAAAGGGTGGTAGACGCTTAGAACAGACTGGCAGTGCAAGTGGTGGAGGCGAAAACAGTGGTAGGCTTTAATCATGCATGGCAGAAACACAGGGGCATATTAGAAAATAAGCAAGGAGAAGAGAGGGTTGCCAGAGACCAGTTAGGGTACATTATGTTTACATTAGATATTGAAGCAAGTGATGCGGCGCCACACCTTTACAGATAATGGAGCCCCCCAGCGTCCACCATACGTCCGGGTGGCAGACTTTTCTTTATTAAAATAAAGAATGTTACGGCATGAGAAAAACGCTGCAACATACTTAAAAGGCGAACTGAGGTAAGCTTCAGGGCAGGACCCGATACGACTGCTTTCCTTTAAAGTTTCAATATGTTTTTATTTCACATTTCTCACAAATTACTGTAAGCACAAACGTTACTCCTGCGAGCTGAAGTGGAGGAGTAACATTTACGGTCACAGTAATTTGTGAGAAAAGCAAAATAAATAAGATACTGTATTTGGAATCCTTGAAACTTTAAAAATCTACAGAAATATTTTTCCTATGGGAAGTCTAATATTCGCTGTGCCTATGGAATGCAGAGTTTCTTTTGTCTGTGAGTTTACTGAAGGCGGCAGCCTTTCTATGCACCTGTCCTTTCACCACTGATGCGCAGCACCAAAAGATTGACAGAGGACCTTGCAGCCCCTGGAACTGCAAATGTTCCCCAACACCCGCACCATGTAGTGTCTCACTGCACTAAAAAAACTACGTTTTGTCTTTTTTTTTTTTTTTTTTTTTAATTAAACGAAATATATATTTTTTTTAACTTTCAATATAGAATAGTCCTTCTGCAGATAAGATGTCTAAAGAGGGCATTAGTGAAATTGTGTGTGAGTGAGCCCCGTGAGTACCATGCTTTATTTTCCAGAGGCTGCTTTTTGGAGTATGGTATGCACTGGAGGAAGTAACACTACAGTGGGAGGCAGAGAGATATGGTTTACCAATATTGTGATTAAAGACAAATTCTGTTTCTTGTATCAGGCTCATAGTAGAGAGTTTTTGTCGACTGCAGCGTGTGGGAGGAGGTAAAGTTGCTGATATTTTTTTCTCTCTAAGGGTGTTTTTTCTTTTAAAACTCCCTGGCCACTTGCGCCCGCCCCCACCCCCAAGAATATACCTGGAGAGCCCAGGGATGTACATTGTCAGGCCTACAACATCTAGCTCCCCCTGGCCCTGGTTAAACCACCGGTTACTCCATGGCTTGCCCTCTATGGCAGCCACACACACACACACAAAATTAGTATAGTATACTCACGAAACTGGAGGTGCAGCTTCACAGACTGACAGATCTGGTCAAGTAGCAATACTGATTTGTCAGCAACAATGACAAAGCCATCACTGCTGCTGCTTGCAAACAACTTGGGATTTGAGTGCACCTAAAAGTAAAGAATGCTTAATTAAACAAAATAACCTTTGAATACATTTTCCTCCTGATCAGCACAACTGTAAATGCTGGGTAACAACTGTATTAAAATGACTACATCAATATTCCTGCAGTTTCATTAAGGAGAAGTGAATTTATTCACAAGCCCGTTTTCTGCTTTCAAATACTAGTTCAGTTTCTGTTGTCCCATCTTCACCAGGCTTTTAAAACTCCATGATTTACACAATGGGAGTAAGCATCCTTTAAAAACGGTACAATGAGTGTGTTCTTATCAAGTACTTGTACATAAGAATATACAAAAATGTCAGCAAATGAGGCCTTGAGGTCAATCGCATCTGCTCGAGATACAGCTCACAGTTTGCTAACTGCTGCTGCCCCCCTTCCTTCTACCCCTTCCATTATTTCCATTCAGAGTCCCCTGGTCTCTAAAAGGTCAGTAAAAATGGAGCGATAACTGAACTGGACCCACTTTAAAATACTGCGTCTGCAGGAAAAAATTAACTAAATGATCAACGCAGTTCTTTTAAGAGCTAGTATACTTTTTTTTGGGGGGGGGTACATTCTCTTTATTCATTCCGTAGCTCCAGGCATCCTTCCAGAGTACCCACTCGGCCGGGTCTCTACTTCCCGCCTCAACCCTCGCTAACCAGTGTCCTCCCCCAACTGCCCAGGTAGGTCCAGCCCCCTTGATCACCCCCTTGGGCAGGCCCGTCCTCCATTGGTGGCCTTTCTGGAATCAGAGGGGCCTACCTAGTGTCGGGTGGGCCATGGAGTCCACTGGCATGCTGGGCCGGCGCTGGGATGTGGACCTGCCCCTGGAGTCTCCTTTATACCCACGGCTCGGCAGACAGCTTTCTCTTGTTTTGGCCCAGAGGGCTCGGGTGTGCAATGGTGGCTGGGCACTATGTGTTGCCACCCGCCAAGCTCCTCCGCCACCATGCGTGTGCCACTAGTCTGTGCTGCACCCGACAGCTGCCAGATGCCACTACAGAGCGGCGCACCCCCAAAGCCCTCCCCAGTGAAGGGAGAGCTGTCCTCCGGACTCTCGATCCCTTCCCTCCTCTACCGATCCCCGGTGACCCCGGCTCGTTCCCAAACCAGAGTCGCCAGTGTGGCATCCAGCACCTCAACCCTCCGCGCCACCGGGCCGAACAGCTAGTATACTGCCTGAAATAATTTTCAAAACTAGTGAATTATTACTTTTTATATCCTTAGCAACTTCTCCTTTTCGCGATTTGAAGATCTGACAATACTTGGTGTGATGCATAGGAACAGTACTTACCTCATGGCAAATGTGGCTAATACTACTCCTATTTATACATCATCATCAGTCCTATGACAGGTCTGAAACATAACAAACCAACCAGAGCCAATCACCTGCTGCTCACTCACTCTTGTAATGTCCCAACAATTGAGGACGCAAGATTTTTGGTAAAACCCCCAGCACATAATTCCTCCTCCTTCTACCCAGCAACTCTGGACCATGCGAATCATAGATGGGGGAGTACTCGCATTCCCTGTCCAATTTCTTTGTGGGCATGAGGTACTCTCCCTCGCTGAAATACAGACACAATATGCCCTACACCAGGCTGACCATTACAGTTACTGCCAAGTGACACATTACTGACACTTTCCCTGCAAGGGCGACTTCCAGAACAAGATACACCACTCCTGCTCCTAATCATTATCAGGGACTTAAGGGGGAAGACACTGACTTCAGTTATATCACAACTGTACACGGGCTTTGTGCCGGCCCAGTGGTGCAGAGGGTTGAGGCGCTGGATGCCACACCTCACACCACGCCGACGACCTGGGGTTGGGAGCGACCTTGTGAGTCAGAGGGTCGGCTGGATGGAGGAGGATTGGGCATCCCAAAGACTGCTCTCCTCCTCCAGGGAGCTAGGGGTGGGACAACCGCAGTTGCGCTGGCTCTTGGCAGTGGCTAGGGGTCGGTGCAGGCTGCAGTTAGCAGAGGGGTTGACGCAGGCTGACGTTGGACATGCAGTGCACGAAGCGCGCACGGCAACGTCACTAAGGTCATTGCATGCCTGCACCAAGGAGGGGGGTAACCGGAACAAGGAAAACAGCTAATCCTCCGGCGCTTGTGATGGTCGGCCTCAGACGGCGCGGCACCGGACGCCCGCAGGGTGCTCCCTCTGAGTCTGCCTCCCCAAAAGGTCTTCCAAGATTCGGGTGAGTGATGTGGTTGAGATAGGGTGGAGAGGGCGAGGGGGAGAGCTCGGGCACGACACCCAGTGCAGTGCCACTGGGGCTGATCGGAATAAGGGGCACTATAGGACCACCCCTGCCAAGAAGGTAAGGCAGAGCAGAAAAATATACAAAAAAAAAAAAAAAACTGTACACGGCTTTACTGCAATGAGGGGGGAGATGCTGATCAAAACTCAATGTGAAATGGACTTGCAGACAAAGATTACCCCCAAGAACTAGAACAGTTATCTTAAAAAAATGTACCAAGGTTGTCCTCCTCTTACCTCAGCAAAGAATTCTCCTGAAAGACCTGTGTAAGGGTTTTTTTGGACACCTCAAATTGTGGCAAGATTTAAGCCAGATTTGACAGCGGCCTGCTGACAGGGTTGTAGGACCACATCAGCATCTCATGGCCATATTTTGTGGAATTCCCCCAGCCTTACTGGGATCAGCTTACACTGACCCCAAGGAATATATTTCGTGAGGAGTTCCGATTAAGGAACCACACTGTCCTCCTTGATCTTCCAGAAGGGTTCTGGGGGCCAAACACTCGAAAACATACCAATTATTTCCTTGGTGGTTGCAAAAAAATCTATTACAAAATTGTGGCTCACAAACCAGATACCTACTGTGAAGAACTGGTATGACGTTATGTGGACAGTGTATGATCTGGAGAAGGTGACAGCAAAACTGAATCATGCTGTCCCTCAGTTTGATGCAACATATGTTCGTTGGGTCCACTGTATGTTAAAATCATAGACCGGATTTTGTACCTGAACTTCAGGGCTCTGGGGCAGGCAAGCTGTGGTCCTCCCTCTGAGGATCTCAAGCCACCCTGTTCTCAGGACTTCATTGAGCCTCCCTCGGAGCACTACTTTCCATTTTTCTCCCACATTATCCCAGGACCGCAGAACATGGTCATGCATGCATGTGGAGGTATACATGCGCTCCATGGCTCCAGCAACAGCCCCTTCCTACAACCCGGCCTGATGCCAAGAGCCAGGGAAGGAGAGCTGCCTTGCGGCCACTAAATCCAACTCCTCACCCTCTATCTCCTCCTCCCCCCAAACTGAATCTGGCTCATTCCTGAACCCGGGTCGTCAGCATGGGAGGAGGTAAAGCAATGACTCAGCCCTCCACACTGGGTCACCTCTACCATGAACTATTTTAGCCATAGACCCCACTGTGATAACCTATAGTGAAGACAGCATAACTGGCATAGTATCTCAATAATTTATACTCTGATGCCCACAGTTTCTGTTATATTGTTGTAACTGTCCTGTGTTGTGAGCGTTACCTTGCAAAACTTTTCAATAAACAGAAATAAAGAAAAATGATGATAATTGAGATCACAGTGCTGTTGAGGTATAAAAAGGAAAAGAACTACAAATGTCAGCCTCCTACATCCCACCTATTACTATCAGGTAACAAAAAAAAAAAAAAACTTCCAACAATCACATGGAAAGATAAAAATACTTTAGCAATAAAAATTAACAACAGGCTACTTTTAACAAGCTGTGAGCCAATACAGCTGCAAAATGATGTTATTGATGCAGCCGCAAAACGTGAGAGGTTGCTTCCAACCTGAGGAAAGAGGAAAATTACGTACCTACTGTAATTCTTGATCTTCTTGGACGAGTCTCCACCACTCATTCACACTAGTGGGATTAGCGCCGGAGGCACTAAGACCCATCGGGAGCAAACTTTTGCTGGAGGTGTGTGAGCGGCGCCACATGAGACAGGCGCCCTTGAGCAGCGGCGGTAATGACCATCTCGAAGCAGCACCCTCCAACCGCCTCAGTACCTTTTTACCAAGGAGGTGCAGCGCAACTAATGTAAAGAGTAAACCCAACATTAAAAAACGGACATAAGATAGTCCGTATGACCCGTGTAAGAAGGGTCAGCAAAGAAGTCCTCACGGCCTAAAGATTTGAGGGAGTGAAGACCAATACAGCGGTGAGCTCGGGGGATGGAGGGGGAGGTAGGATGAGTGGTGGACTCGTCCAAGAAGATCAAGAATTACGGTAGGTACGTAATTTTCCTATCTTCCTGGACATAAGTCTCCACCACTCATTCACACTAGTGGGAGAGTACCAAGCTGATAATCCCCCAAAAGGGCGGCAGGAGAGCCAGAGCTCACGCGTCTAAGATAGAAGCCCATTAAGGATAGTTCTGCCGAATGCGGAATGTTGCCTAGCATGAACATCCAGTGCATAGTGCTTAAGGAAGGTATGCACTGAGCTCCAGGTGGCGGCGTTGCATATATCTGCAATTGGAACATTGCGACTCTGCTAGGATGCCATGAATCCTCTAGTAGAGTGAGCGCATACTCTACCTTCTAATTTAACTTGAGCCATGGAATAGCAATGACAGGCATGCCACTAACCATGAAGAGATGCATCTAATAGCGACAGGTTGACCCAGCCGGGTGTCGCTGAAAAGAAACGAACAGTTGCTGAGTCTTGCGAACATCCTTGGTTCTATCTAAATAGAACCGCAAGGCTCTCTTAACATCCAAGGAATGAAGAGCCTGCCCCTTCATTTTGGAAATTAGCGAAGTAAGCTGGAAGTACCAGAGGTTGGTTTAGATGGAATTCTGACACAACCTTGGGAAGAAATTTAGGATGAGTAATGGAGAACTACCTTGTCTTTATGGAATACAGTATACGGAGGGTCTGTAACCAGGGCATGTATCTCAGAGACCTCATGTGGCTGAGGTAATGGCCACCAGGAAGGCAGTCTTCCAGGTAAGAAATTTTAGCTCACAGGTAGCTAAGGGTTCGAAAGGCTTCCGAGTGAGCATGTCCAGCACCAGGTTAATGTCCCAGGCTGCAACTGGACGCTTAACAGGGGATCTGGTATGGAGAATCCCCTTAAGAAATCTCTTCACCATAGGTAACTGAGCCAGAGTTAAGGAAGAAACCAGCTCATGGAACACTGAGATGGCACTAAGGTGAACTTTAACTGTGGAGTACTGAAGACCTAAGTTTGACAGGTCCAAAAGATACTCAGAACCTTGCCAGAGGACAGGAAAGAGATTCAAGAGGATTTTGCCACGAGAAAAGCGTTTCCATTTGGAGCGTCGTTTTGGTGGCTGGCTTCCGAGCAGCCAGAAGGATGTTTGAGACTCTACGAGAGACGTTGAACCGATTCACTTCTATCTCTTCAGGAGCCAAGCATGAAGGTGAAGTGATTTCAGGTTGGGATGGACCAACGAACCCTGAGTCAAAGACTGATTTGCAAAGGAAGTGGTCTCGAGAGGCTGCCAACATACTGTTGAGTAGAGGAAACCATAGTTGCTGAGGCCAGGAAGGAGCAATGAGAATCATCTTGGTCCCCTGAGACTCGAACTGAGGAGTACTCTCTGGATTAGAGGCGGTGGAAAGGCGTAAGAAAGCGCTTTGTCCACCGCAGCCTGAACGCATCCTGACAGAAAATGCCAGGCCCTGGATTCTGGAGCAGAAGAGGCAGTTTTGCTGAGTGGGATGCAAAAGGTCCAGGTCTGGAGTCCCCACTCTTTGAACAGGGACCGAGCTACGGCTGGATCGAGAGACCACTGTGAGGGTCTGCTCGCTCTGCTGAGGTGATCTGCTAGGTCGTTTTGTATACCTGGCAGATAAACCGCTTGAATCAGAGACTTGTGCTCCAAGCACCACTCCCACACCCTCATTGCTTCCTGCAAAGGGATAAGAATGAGCACCGCTTTGCTTGTTGATGTAATACATCACTGCTTTGTTGTCCGTTTGAAGGAGAATGTTCTTGTGACAAAGGACATCCTTCAGAGCTCGGATTGCATAGAGGACCGCTCTCATCTCCAGGACATTTATGTGGAGATGAGTTTCGAACTGAGTCCATACACCTTGAGTGTGGAGGGAGAGACAGTGAGCTCCCCATCCCATTAGCGATGCGTCTGTGGTGATGGAGATCTGATGATCCGGGGAGCAAAGGGAATCCTTCCAGGAGATTGCTTTCTTGAGACCACCAGGTGAGAGACCTTCAAGGGCTCCGCCACCTTGATGGGAAAAGACTGGGGTGAGAGGTCGGGGACCACTGAGTGGAGAGCATCCATTGGGTGGTTCTCATGTGCAGTCGGGCCAGAGGGACAGTGAAGACCGAGGACGCCATGAGACCCAACATGCGTTGCATCGAGAGAGCTGTAACCGATTGGTTCTCCCTGATGTAACGGGCCATTTGAAGGATGTCGAGTCTTCTGTCCTCTGGAAGGAAAGCCTTCGCTGAAGAGGTGTCTAGAAGCGTCCCTATGAAAAGGAGCCTCTGGGAGGGTTGCAGTTGAGATTTTTTCAAATTCAGCAGAACTCCCATGGACGTGAGAAGACGAGAAGTCGTTTGCACGGCTTCCAAAGTCCCTTGGCCGGAAGGGCTTGCTAGAAGCCAATCGTCCAGGTAGGGAAACACTCGGAGTCCGACTTTCCTGAGATGCGCCATGAGAACTGCACAACACTTTGTAAAACTCATGGGCGCCGAGGATAGCCCAAAGGGCAGGACTCTGAACTGATAATGCTGACCCAAAGCTACAAACCTGAGGAACTCATGTGGGTCGGGTGGACGGGATATGCTGGTAAGCATGCTGCATATCCAGAGAGGCCAGCCAGTCGTGCTGATGCAGCAAGGGTAACAGGGTACCTAGGGAAATCATCTTGAATTTCTCCCTGGGGAGGAATTTGTTTAACTTTCTGAGGTCTAGAATGGGGCGCATCCCCCCAGATTTCTTTGGAACCAGAAAGTAATGGGAGTAGAACCCTGTGTTTCGGAGATGCGGGGGCACCAGTTCTATTGCCCTGTTGTTCAGAAGGCCCTGGATCTCCGCGGTGAGGAGGTCTGACTGAGAGGCCGACAACCTGGGTTGTCGTCTGGGAGGACAATTCGGGGTTTCAAGAAATTGAGAGAATAACCTCGCGAATTATCCGAGGACCCATTTGTCAAGTTATGGATTTCCACTGGTTGTAGAAGTACATCAGACGACCTCCCACCGGAGGAGAAAGTTCCACTCGGCAGAGTGGATGGAACTTGAGCCAACGACTCATAAGGTAGCGCTGTGAGCTTTAGGCCCCTGCGCTTTCTGTGCGTCTTCTTTTGAGGTTGGGCAGGTTGGCTTTATGGAAGCTTCCTGCCTCTGCCTCAAAAGGACTGGCGACTATGAAACTGACGTCTGTTCAATGCCCCGAGAGGGGCAGGCGGAGGTCTGGCCAACTTAATGGCCGATCTAGTCTTCTGAGTGGCCTCTAAGGCTTGCTCCACCTGAGGGCCAAAAGAAAGGAGCCATCAGCAGCAGCGCCATCACCTGCTGCTGAGCATCATTATTGAAGCCAGAGTGCGCAGACCAGGAATGGCGCAGTACAAATCCCGCGGCTGCTGAGCGAGAAGCAGTGTCGAAGCGCCCATGGCGGCTTTGACCTGTTGGTTATTGGACTCAATACTCTAATAACAGTCAGAAGAAGCTCTGACTTGGAATCCGAATCTGGAAGAGCTTCAACCATTCTTTTCATAGAGTGCCACAGGATATACTCATACTGAGAAAAATAGCCTTGATAACTGGCAACACGATACTTAGAGTGGAGGCAGCAAAGACTCTCTTACCTAATGTATCAATCCTACGAGACTCTTTGTTAATAGGTCGAGCTGTAGATGTTTGAGGAAGAACGACCTTATCATTCTCTGCCAGGACTACAAAAGGATCCGCAAAGGCTTGGGATGCCAAAATGGGACGGTCCTTGGGAGCTGAATACTTCTTATCAATGGATTTAGCCACTGAGGGAATAAGAGCAGGATTATTCCATACCATTTGAGACAGCGCTCAAGGAAGGCTGGATCGGAGGAGTCAAACCGTGGGATCTCTCAAGCATGAAGATACTGGAGTCTTAATATCTTCCCAGGATCGATGTCTGTAGTCTGGAGAGAAAGAGTGGATCCCAGGTTCTTCAACAGAGACTTAAAGGACAGGTCCTCGACCACAGGCTCTGTAGCAAAGAAAGATCCTGTTTCCTCCACTTCATCACCCAACCGAAGGTCTGGGTCAGGCTCAACATCATCTCCTGATGGTCCAGAAAGGACTGTTTGGACAGGAAAGGAGTGAAAATTAGGAGAGGAGGAAATAGCAGAAAAACAAGGAGAGTCCCAAGGCTGCCAAGCGCGGGAGTGCAAAGCGGGCTGAAGACGGCACCGAGGAGGCGCACGGCACCAAAGAGGCACTCGGCCCCGCAAGCGCCCTTCGGCGCTAATCCCAATAGTGTGAATGAGTGGTGGAGACTTATGTCCAGGAAGATCTGAAGATTTCACTAATGCATGAACAAAAGCAGATGTGCAAGGCTCCCTGGGCCGTGTGCTATAGAAAGACTCCATACGCCTACAGAAGTGCAAGGCCTGGCACATTCACTCTTTACTCATTCATTTTTTTTTTTTTTTTTAAACCACAAATTTTCAAGATAATCATTTTATGATTACTCTTATGTAACCCCCAACCCTGCCCTTTTGCCAAAACGACAGGTGGCATGCTGTTGGCGCTGGCAGCAATACCTGGTGGGGACCTGGGTTCGGGGAGGATGAGGTTACCTGGCTCAAGGGGACCTAGGTTTGGCTACTCTGCACAGGGGCACCCAAGTAAATCCGAACACAGGAAGCAATAACTGTAATGTCCAGAACCAGGAATGGGATTTTTCAGTGTGGCTTTTATTCACAACTAGCTGAACACAACAAAGCATAGATGGACCCCCATGGGGCTACATTTACTGATAATGCAGATTACAGACTACAAGGCGGTCCACTGGAAGAATGAACTATTTCTACTGTTTTCAGGCTCTGGACCCACCAGGCACACAGCCCGGACTTGCATGCGCTTTGGATACACAGCCCGACTGGCCCGGCTCCCCTGCCGGCCACTTGACTGGCGGTTCATTGGAAGAATGAACCCATTTTACTTGTTGTGGCTCCCCACACCACTTAGAGTCTGCGACTCCTAGAGAGATTTTCCCATTTGCGACCCACGTCTGGGTACTTCCCTCATCACTGGCCAAGCGCATGAGGTAAGCAAGTAGCAATCACAGCAGAAACTGTGAGAGGTGGACCTGGTTAATAAAGATGGGGTGTTCCCACCTCGGCTCCCACAGCCCATACCCGCCATTTCTCTGGACAAACTGAAACTTCGAATGTAGATTAAACGGTGGATGAACTGTCGCACTCTCTACAAACATTACTTGAATCCACACAGTACTTTAGCTTTTGACACTACTCCATTTGTTTGTCCTAGTACTATAGGCCTCCCAAATAGTAGTTCAAATCCCAGATTTCTCTACATTTCCCAGGCTGAAGAAACACATTTTTGCCCTCTCATATTAGAGCAAACACTCACCCTTCGTTGCAGGTGCCCCACAGGCAAGTACAACTTTTCCACTTTTCAAGCACAAACCGAAACTGTAAAAGGCAGCTTTCTTTCTTTAGCAGAAATCAGGGGATTTGCCCTGGAATCTACATGGGGATACTTTACTTTCTCTCCCCCCCCCCCCCGAGGGAGGGGGCACTGAGACCTGGACAGCGGTCTCCACCACTTGAAACTGGACACTGACCTTCTTGCTTCAAAACAAACAGGAGACCGACTTTGAAAACTCTCAACGTTCTATCTCACTCCCTCTGCTGCAGATTCCAATGTGGCTTATGCAGCTGCGACAGTTCTACTGGTGATGTCATCTCTCAGTCTCAGCTGAGACTGAGAACAGAGTGAGACAGTGTGAAACCCATTTAACTGGAGTTTCACAAGCTGCCTTCCCTGCCTACCACTAGGTCTTACTGGGATTCTAGTAACCCCGGGTAACAAGGGGTTACACTTATAAACGTGACATGCAGCATTTATAGTTTATTGGCCAAAATGTAATTTTTCACCACAAGTGCAAAAAGACATCTTATCCAAGATTTAAAAAATTACACCTGTCACGTTTATGAGGTGGAGTAGAAAAATTTATATGTTGAAAGTTTGGAGTCAAAATATTGAAAATTAGCAAAGTTATGAGTGAACGTTGAAATACTGCAACATTCAGTCATAACCTGGTCAGTTTACCATATTTGTACCCCAAATTTGCAGCATAGCCTTCTTATTACCCCACCTCATGAACTCCCTAGGTGAATGTTTCCAAATCCCCGCCAAAATGTGATTCCGTGCAACCAAAACATTATTCCATGCCATAGGTGTGAACACACTTTGGGCCAGGATTTGAAACATGGCAACTGTTACATTCATGAGGTGACGTGAGAAAAGGGTTATGATGAAAATTTGAGGTAAAAATATTTAAAATTATCGAAGTTATGAATGAGCATAGAATAATTTCAACATATGCTTGTAAGTCTGCAATTATTTTACATATGTTAACTCCATATTTTCAACACAGCCTTATTATGACCTCACCTCATGAACAACGGTGGTGAAAACTGTCAAATCCCACCCGAAAGGTGACTTCACCAAGTGTCCACAAAAATCGCCTTTCAGGCCCAAATGCATAATTCCACCACCACTGGTCATGAGCTAGGGTCCCAAAAAGGCCATGTTGAAAATTTGGGGTGAAAATATGCAAAAATGCCGGCCCAGTAACGCTGAGGTTGAGGCACTGGACGCTGCACCTTGTGCTACGCCAGCAACCCAGGTTCAGGAACGATCTCAAGTTGTTGGGGTACCAGCTTGGGGGGGGGCAGGTTCGAGCCTGTTGATGGGCAACTCTCCTCTCCCGAGGGTGGGTTGGCACCCACCCCCGTAGTTCCACTCCCACTGGGTGGAGGTCCGGTGGGTAGTGTAGGTGGAGAGGGGGCCGCAAACAATTAAGGGAGGTGGAAGGGGCTGAGCTGGTGCCACGGGGTGCATAGTGTGCCTCCACACGCTTGCACGGCCATGTGCCAGGGCCTGGGGTGGGGTCAGGGGAGAAAACATGCAAACAACCTGTGTGTGTGTGTGTGTGTATATATATATGTGTATATATGTGTATATATATATATATATATATATATATATATATATATATAAAAACTCCGTTTAATGCATTAGTTAGGGTTGTTCCACAGTGACAAAAGTGAGGAAATTAGCTGTTAGGGTTGAAAACCCTAACTCCGAATCCCCAGCACCACACACACACACACAGACACACACACACATTCAAGTATGGGGAGGACCAAGTCAACACAACCAATGACAGACATCCAGCAGCAGGTGATAGAAATAACAAACAATTGTCTAAATGTACTACGAGACATCCCCACCCACCTGACCAGGTACTGCATGCTCAGTGGAGATCAACAGCAAAACTGAGGCCATGTACACCAAACGATACATCCCTTATTGCAGCTGCACACAACGTGCCACACTTAGTAATTGCATGGCCTTACCTACCAATGCCCCACACCACACCACAACTGGTACTGTGCCATTATTCAATATAAATGCTGAAGGTGCATGATGACAGTTGTAGAAAGGTTTTAACACTAGTGAGTATACATTAATTAAGAGAAGCACATAAATTAACTACAAGACACTAGCATGCTCAAGATAAAAGTAGTGATACATTTAGTAGGTGATTTACATAGTAGTACATTTACTGCAATGGTTTACTCAACATAGAGAGGCTGATGTAAACGTATGGAAAAGCATTGCCTGTTCAACGCTGTGAAATTCGTACTGCCAGTATCACATGCATTCTTACTGATGAAGGTGTATATGGATGTACATACATAGACCTTCAGTGTGTTTCAATATTAAAGATGCAGTAAGTATTCTTTGTAAGAAACATTGTAATTGCATGGATCAGGCCAAGCAACTTCTAAATATCATAGCACTACTGAGCCAACAATGATGTACCTGTATCGGAGATGTATATAGGATAGATTTTCCTGTAGGCACTTACTGAGTATGTTGTACCTGATAAAGACAATCTCATTGCATCTGTGATGACTAACTTATTCAAATAGTAATACATTTACTATTGTTGCAATGAGTGATCTATGCCACTTATGGACACAGTGTGATTTTTTTAACAGTTGTTTCATACTCAGGCTGTATGCCTACTGTTTGGGTTTGCCACACTTCTGTCACTGATGCTATCAAAGTGATAACTATGTTAATTGTGGTACAACAGGAATCAAGTAGGTATGGTGTGAATATAAACAGAATGTCTTTTAGTATTGATTTAACTCACAATGGGGTAAGTGTACTAGAACAGCAGGGTTATCCTCTATCACTGACTCTGTCAGTTATAATCACACTAGGGTTTCGATGACTGTAATGATCAAGTTACACTGTTCATCTTCATGAGTTCATATTCACAGCCATTCTCCAGTAACTAGACAGTGTATGGTGTAACTGGGTGGGACACTGTGTTGCAAAGCTGCTGCAGTGCCTAGCAGAGGGAGAGTATCTACTCATAAAGACAATTAAGCAATAAGGCATGACCAACAGTTATGTTAAATGATCTGTTAATCACCCTGTAGGGGTTTAATGTTGAATGAGGCATAGCCGAGTGCCACATGTCGCTAGACAGTGATAAACAGACCATTAACATAATACCTGGGAGTGGCTTATTGCTATCATAATCAAACTGTTTTTAAACAACATTAAACCATGTTCATCATATGGTTAGGCTCTACGTATGTTAATAAAAACTAAACATAAGGCTGTTACAATGTTTACAGTCAATTAAAGCTGCATTTCTCAAACCCTTGTTATAATCAGAGATATTATACCTGTACAACTCCTTGGTTTGCTGAACTCTATTGCTCAGGTGGCCCACACAAGTGGTGTGGTCTGGTGTGGGGCATCGGTAGGTAAGGCCATGCAACTACTAAGTGTGGTACGTTGTGTGCAGCTGCAATCAGGGATGTGTACGTTTGGTGTAATATGGCCTCAGTTTTGCTGTTGATCTCCACTGAGCATGCAGTACCTGGTCAGGTGGGTGGGGATGTCTCGAGTACATTTAGACAATTGTTTGTTATTTCTGTCACCTGCTGCTGGATGTCTGTCATTGGTTGTGTTGACTTGGTCCTCCCCATACTTGAATGTGTGTCTGTGTGTGTGTGGTGCTGGGGTGGTCGGAGTTAGGGTTTTCAACCCTAACAGCATTTCCTCACTTTGTCGCTGTGGAACAACCCTAACTAATGCATTAAGCGGAGTTTTGCCTCTAATTTCCTTCTTTTAGAGAATGATAACAAGAAATAGTGAATGTAATGCACGGCGGAGGCCCCGCTCCACACGCATAATGCGAGTACGGAGGCGGGGACAACAACATAAACAGAAATGCTAACAGTGGCGCATATGGTAACACAAGCACGAATGAGAACAGAAAGGGTCACGCACATGGTGGCGTAGACGGGAATGGTCTGCCACATGATGTGTTGTCACATAGTAACATGGTGCCTGCAAACAGAAATGTCATGGTGATGTAAAGTGAAACAGAAAGATAAACAGTACTGTAGACAGAAATGGCAAAAAATAACAGAAACGCAAGCGCAAATGAAAACACAAAGGATAACGCACATGGTGGCGCAGACGTCAACGGTAAGTGAAACGGGTACGGAACCGCAAGCAGAAAGGGCAACAGTAACAGTAATGTAAGCGCCATTGCTTGGTTTTCCCAAACCCGCATAGAGAAAGACAGTGAGTACAAATAATGTATGCATAATAATGTATCGGCGCAGAAAATGAGATCTTGGAATACTAAATACATTATATCTCAGGAATCGTACGACGTAGAAAAAAAATTTAAAAGTCATATTATTTACAACTGTCCTAGCCAATTTGAATCTTAGCCCCCATAAGGGGACTAAGAAATTTTCTGACGAAAAGTCCGTATCTCGCACCGTTTCCGAGATACGGGCCCTGAAAGGCACGGCGAACGCCATAATGTTATCCTATGGGAAAAAAAGGAAAGTTCGGAGCGCCATAACTTTGCCTCCCTGTAATGTTTTTCACCAAACCACTGAAAGGCACATCTGTGGGCTGTTGGCTGTCTTCCCTCCAAATTTCAGGAAGAAAGACCAAACCGTTATTTTGCAGCAGGGATCCAAAGGATTTCTGTAATGCGTCGGGCGCCATAATGTTATCCTATGGGAAAAACCGTCAACTTTGGAGTGCCGTAACTTTGCCGCCGTGTGATATTTTTTCACCAAACTACTGAAAGGCACATCTGTGGGCTGTTGGCTGTCTTCCCTCCAAATTTCAGGAAAAAAGACCAAACCGTTATTTTGCAGCAGGGTGCCAAAGGATTTCTGTAATCGTCAAGGTGCCGTAATGTTATCTATGGGGAAAACCGTCAAATTTGGAGTGCCGTATGCTTGCCACCATGTAATATTTTTTTAATACAACACCGAAAGGCACATCTGTGAGATGTCGGCTCCGTTCCCTGCAAATTTCAGCCCAAAACTCCCAACGGTTCTTTCGCAGCGCAGTTCCAAAGAATCGCTGTCACTGTCCCACAGATGGAAAACTACTGTCGCAATTTGCGAAAGCTTTCGCACAAAAGTTCGACACTTTCGTGAACACAAAAGTAATTTGAGAAAGTACTTTTTCCAGAAATTTGAAAAACTTATTTCTGGGGTGTTTTACCACAAAATAAAGACATGGCAAGCATCCTCAGGGTCTGACTAGGTGAATACAAAAAGAATTAGGTTGCTAGAGGGTCCCAAATTTAAATGCCAACCATTTTTCTGATCACCAACTGAAAACAAAATGGCCGATTTGAAAGTAACAGGCCCATTTGAAAGTAAAATGCATTTGCGAAAGTGTTGAACTTTTTGTTAACTTTTCCCATTGACTTATAATGGGAAACTGTTTTTGAATAACTTTTGAACGGTTAATATTTTTTCACGAAATCTTGAAAGGCATCAGGACCCGGCCGCCCGTTCCTGAAGATTTTGGACGGTCAGCAAAACCATCGACCTGTAAGCGCGACTGTAGAATTCCAGAAAAAGCGTAAGCGTGTGCACAGATCACGCTTAATAACTCCGCAGCCATATATCCGACCACTACAAAACTTGGCAGATCCCAAGGCCTATGGTTCTTGATCATGTATTCCAAATTTCAGCCAAATCTGTCAAACGGTTGCAAAGTTATTAAGGTGCAAAGTTTTGGGGTTTAACATAGAAATGGCTCCTCAACCCTAACTATGGTAGCACTACCGTGCTACCATAATATATATATATATAATATATAACTTGGGCTTTGGCAATGGAAATTAACATAAGCAAGCAAATGCATTCCGAGCAAAAACAATCTTAATGGAATGCATATGTGCTCAGCAATGAAAAATATAGAGTACAGACACACTGAACAAATACAGGCACTATAAACTGAATTATGTCAAAAAAGGTTTGGTTTTCATAGTTTTCATGGAAACAATAGCTCTTCCTGAAGCATCAAAGTTATGCCTGTAAACACTTTAGGAAAGTGTTGCAAGGTAAACGTAGTTAAGGCCATTTTAATAAATGCCTGTAGAAAGATTTTGGATCTTAGCAAATTTTCAATCTTGTTCTTTGGTTAAGCATCTGTTTCTGTTTTAGGCTTTAAATTGTTTCATTCTGCTGTAAAAAAAATAAGAAAACAAAAGCTGGGCACGATTTACCACCCGGACACAGAACTGGAGACATTGTTTTTGTAGGGCTGTAGAGTACTGTACGTACATTAGAGGTGGCTTTCACAAGTCCATCAGTCAGAGGTGCAAAACATTTATACTTTCAAGTTGATTAATCTAGCAAATGTTACTACACTTTTCGGGGGCGGGGGGGGCAGCAAGCTGCTAGCCAACAATTTCCAGAGACAGCATAAAAATGTAAATATCTTCCAACAAATTTCTTAGGAATGCTAGCAACATTATGTGCATGTCTCATAGCTGCAGTAGTGTTCAGTATAGTGTCAAACAAATTTGTGAAGAAAACACAGTTTCATAGTGGCATTCTTAATGTTTTTATGCTTGTGATTAATTTGGAATAAATCAAATGAGGGAGCTATCAGCTTAACAAGAAACAGAAATGTCCATATTCTCTTAGTTTTATCTGCTGCTTCCGTATACAGAGTCTCACATCCCTGGGGCAATGTTAAACACATAATTATTAGAACTGGCATATCAGCACAATAGTAGGACTACAGCTTGCCATACCCGGGTTTAGGAATGAGCCAGTGACATCAAAGGCTGGCCAGGGAAGAAGACTGAGTGTCCATTCTGATGCTTTCCTTCTATGGGGAAGGTATCACACTCGGCTGTACTACTGCCACCTCGGTGACCACAGGTGATGATGCAGGTAGGATCCACTCTGGGTGGTTAGGGACATCACCTGAAATTAGCACATGCATGTTGTGCATATGTCAAGCAATGCTTTGCTACTGAGTCATCCCAGAGGTCCTGGAAGAAGAAAAAACTTAAAATGCTTTGGCTGCCGAAGAATGTTGCTGGTTCGTCCTGTAGGCCCCACATCACAAATAGTGGCACACACCTCCATCTTTCATGTCTCCAAAGGGGCTTGAGGAATCTTGAAAATTCCATCATGGGGTCCAGGATGGTGGTATAAGTACCAAAAGAAGGCAAGTGGTGGGACTAATAAAAGGGGGCCAGGCCAGAGATGAGACAGAAGGGGCAATGACAGATCATAAAAAACATACATGTTGTACACTTTTCAGTGGTATCCTGTGAGGTGGGCTATCCACAAGTGGGCACCTACTAAAATGGTGACCCACTTGTGGTGCAGAAAAGGCAGGGTGAGGGTGTGAGGAAGGGGACAGGATGGGGGTTGTTCCAGCATATAGTGACAGGACGTTGCTATATGTATACGCACGTAGGGTGGGGCAAGCATGATGCAAGGGAACAAAGGTTGGCCTGGTGTGGTTGGTGTGGGGCTGCCGAGTTGGCCCCATAGTGTGGTGGGTGGCAGCCTGAAGCTGTAAGAGTTCCAGGTTCAGGTCTGGGCATGCCTACATTTTTGTGCACCTGGCCTGAATTTTACATTTTTGCCAGAATTTGCAACCCCTCCACAATGTTAACCCCCCCTGGAGTTACGAATCCTTAAGTAGGGGGGTGCGGGAAGCACAGCCCCCTGCATTAACATTTAAATTCGAAGTCCCCAGTGCCATTTTCTTGTGCGCTGGGGATGCACATCGCCGAAACAGAATTTCAGTGATGTTCTCTCACCATAATGACGGTCGCCTTTCGGTAATTGCCAATATAGCATGAAACCTCTTTTCAGCTTGTATTTTGTATATGTTTTGCATTTTTTTACAATTTATTTGATCTGTCAGATTCTATGTTTCTATCTTAATAGCCCAACTGAGATGAAGTATCTTGAGTCCTTTCCACTGGTGTTCTTCTTCTTTCCAGTTCCATAGCTGAGGGACTGAAGCATTGGGAGAGTAAGTAACTTGCAGAATGTCACACACTGAGTATTTTACTGTAATGGAGTTTGAACCTGAAATCCTGTGGTTTCCAAGGTGCTGCTGTAACCACTAAACCACAACGTTTACATTAGTACCCTGTTTTTCTTTATAGCATCCCACATTAACCTAATGACCGTATCACTGCCCCAAGACATTATCAGAATGTGCAGTCAGTTTATACATGACATCCCATTCCTTTTCTTGTGACATCCCAATCTGTTGCTGTGGACACTATTAAGATAAAACAGATTTCAGGTTGCCCTCTTTTCCTGTAAGAGAAAGAAATAATGGTGGGGCCTGGGGCTGGTTCAGGGGCGAGCAGTAGTATCAAGCAAGAAAAAAATAAATCAGCTACTGACTCACCAATGCTATCAGAATTCAGTTTTATTTTTATATTCTCTATTAGCCACCTAACATCTGACGTTTCACTATAGTAAGTTTGCTTGGGGGAATGGTGATCTGTTACAACACACAGGCCATCCCATGTTATAGTTCAATTCCGTGATATGTAGTACATTTGTTCAGTTTGTAACAATTTGTTTAACTGTGAAAAAAGTAGCTTGTAGGCATGTCACCAGGTGACAATGAACCCACTTGAGTGCTATCATTTTGACAGTTAAATAATTTTTGCAGACAGAACAAATTTATAGCATAACAAGAAACTGAACTATCAGACAGGAGATAACATCTCTGTGTGGTAACAGATCATCATTTCAGTGAGGAACCCACTAGAATATAACTTCAGGTGTGAGATATTAGAATAAAATGGAATCTTGACACTGGGGGCAAGTGGGTGGCTATGGTTAAATAACATTTCCTGTGTCTTTAAACTATTAAGATGTCTCTTAACTGACTGTTAAAATAATCTCCCCCATTCTCATCTAGTGTCCCCCCACCTCTTCCTTTAAGTATAACCTAAGGAAGCACCTGTCCCTGGCCTCCACATGCAGGTGTCTCCAGCCCTGATTGTCCCACCTGTAGTACTTCTCCATCTCTCTTGCTAATCTGGCAGTATAGTGCTGACACTCACCAGTAGCAGGTTTACCTGGTCTGTGAATATTTTGCTTACTTTGGCACTTAATAAGTACCTTATTGAACCCTATCTCTTGTCTCCGATCATTTGACCAGCCGTAGTTTCGTTTATGGTTATGGTTTTACTTTTTGTATTTGTTTTTACTACTGTATTTGTTTTTATAACCAATGGCTTTATGTTGACTGTCCTTCTGTATTGTACTTGTGTTTTCACTGTTGCTGTTATGAATTGTTGTCCAAAACTGGATGCTTGTGAAAATGGACAACCTTTGCTCATATGCCATTTCAGTAAAATAAATAAACTTAACTGAAACTGAACTGATGTCACAAACAGCATGAGTAAGTGTTGACAAGCAGTCAGTTCAGATGATGTTCAGTGGCATGTGATCCTGTTTTAGTGTAAATATACATAGTAGTTATGAAAAGGGGGGGAACTAAATAAAAATATAAGCTGAAAAGAGTCTGCATCATATATTTTCTCCAAAATTTCCAAGGTGACAGGTGCTCAAAGTTCTTCCATGCTTGGGAATGGTGGAAGAAGTGGGGAAGGTATTGATAGGTAAATAGAGGAGATGGGTGAGGGTGAGAAGAGTGGGAAAGAGTTCTTATGGAAACTATTAAGATGCCATGAACAGTAAATGATGTTGTTAGGTGTAGACAAGCAGCCAGATCAGACAAAGTCCATGTGTGTGTGTTTGGGGGGCAGTGATTCAGGTTACAAGTTATTGCTGTAATTATTATGAAAATGGAAATTAAATACAGGCAGGAGATCAAAGCTGAGCGTGTCTAAAATTACTGTATGGTTCCACTGTTTTCCCTGAGACCTTAGATCTCCTCTCAGAATTAATGATGCTGCCGGTTGTTATTTTTGCTAATCCCATTAAGGGCTATGTGGTACAGTTTGTATGTAAAACGTTACAGAAAATGAAATAGTTTTTTCTTATATAGAGTAAGGAGGGACTTCATCTTATAATCAGGACCCAGATTCATGATCTTGAGGCTGCTGATTGTTTTCCATTACATTGGGAGACCAAATCCGAACTTTGTGGCTCCTTAAATGAATGCCCACTCTTCACTGACTACAAAATGTGGATATTGTGGATGTGGGGCTAAATACATTGGCTGCGCCTCTACTTATAAAAGTGAGGATCTGCTGACCCCGATTCCGCTGCCAAAGCATATACTGTAGCAATAAAGAGAGAATACAGCATCATCACAAAACTGGCAGGTAAGAAGCTGAAATCTCTGCACCCAGGGGCGCATCAGTAAGAGGAGTTATACAGATTTTGAGGAGAAGACTGAAAAGAGGTCAGTGTAATAAAAATAGGAGCAATGGACTAGCTACAGAACCTAAACCCTACATAGTTGGTATTGATCTGGTTTTTGTTAAACCTATAGAGCTGGGGTGCTTCGCATTGTCAAAACAACAGTTCTCACATCCTTCTTATGTAGGTATAGGTAGCTTTCTTTAACAAAACAAGTGTCAACGTTTAATGTTATCTTTTCAGTTTATTTACTCGGGATGTGTCTGCTGCTGCAGCATCTCGTCCTGAGGTCCAGTGTACAGCTAGGTGCTCTGAAGCACTGAGAGGTCAAAGGAGCTGCTCAAAGTCACACAGTAAGGGCTCTGGTGAGATCTGACCCTGGCTCCCAGTTCCCAAGTCTATACCACTAGACTACTGTGTACATTGCCTAATAATGTTCTCTCCGTCTCGTTTCAATTGCTCTAAAAACAAAATGTAAGCAGAATATAAATTATCTCACATTGTTAGAGGTCCCCCCCAAAAAAAAACAAAAAAATAAATAAATAAATACATACATACATAAACACAGCATTTGAGGCAGAGGCTATATCTGAGCTGGACAAAAATCAAACAGATGCTCTTTTATGTCGCTTTGATGGGTAACCATTAAGGAACTTGCTTTAGCAGATGATTTGTTTTCCATCCCGTCTGTCTACATCGTTTCAGAGCAAATTAAGTTCTGAACAATCTGCTAAAATTACCTGTTTGGGAGATATGGGGCTATACATGGTCATTCTCAGTAACTTTTCAGCCCTGGTCATCTTATTAATTGAAACGTTTTGCACTATGTATTGTATACATGTATCTGAATGTATTTAGCTGAACTGTCCACATTTGATATCATGAGCAAGTATAGAACTGAATACATGATGACAGTTTCCACCATCATTTTATTATCTGAGTTGTAAATCATGTTTTATTACTCACGTATATGTAACCATTGATATCCAGTCTCTCTGCCACTGTTGTTACCCTGTATAAATAGAGACTGGTCGGTAGCTTGATCGATATATAGAGACAGAGATTGAGATAAATCCAACAAGTGGGTGTCTTTCTATGCATGAAGAAAACAGCAAATGTGAAACGAATTATTTTCGGAGTCCTGGCAAAACTAAATCCATATACTGTTCGATTTCATAAAGGCTATTTATTGTAATGTGCCTCTAGAAAACAGTAAACGAAGTTCTAGGGTGGGGGTGATGGATTTACTACAAGTCTCATTTTAGTTTGAGGTGCAGTGCTCGGCTTTCTCATAGCAGATTTCAAAGGATTAAAAGACTAGATAACTCCTGATGATGCGCTAGAATAACAAAGCTAGCTTCACAAAGACTAAATACATGATATATGCATACATACAATTAATAAAATCGGGAAAGAAAGCAATTCTCAAGACGTAACTTTACCAATACATTTTACTTGGGGGAAACAAACAACCACGGCCATTTCCAAATAGTGTGTGGGTGGATGTATGGATGGATTTCCTCTGATGCAGTGTTAAGTAAACTATTGCCAAAGCATACTGGCATTTGTTAATCTGTTCAGATCTGCCTGCACCAAGACTGTATGAATTTAAAACTGACTCCTGCAATATATTTAATTTAACTTCATTTATCTGATGACCTGGCAAGAACACTTGACTACAAAGTCCATTTTCAGGATCGATCCAGGCCAAAGGCAAATAATACTTGTTTGGCATTTCCCTAGCCCAGCCGATGTGAAGAAAGCAAAGCCGCTCCAGTCACCCACAGTGTGGAGAGCTGGGATGGAGAAGGGCTCTTCTGGCTTAGGCTGGTTGCTGTGAGCAGAGAAAGTTGTAAGCAATGGTTCTGCTGAGAATAGCTGAACAGAGAAAGCAGCAGTGAAAGTGCAGCTTCCTCTGGATAAGACGCCTCTCACTCTTAACCGGTCAGTATTAAAATGTGTATCACTGACTTTTATAATACAAAGTATATGACCCCAGTGTGTAGCAAGTTTAAATAAACAACAAGAATATGAATGCAGGGTATAATTATTTAGTCTTAAATAACATGTTTCTCTATACTTAATGTGATTATTAAATTGGTTAAATGCCCAGAAGCAGCACCAATATTTTATGGAGTGTTAGTATATCTGTGCGGAGAAATAGTAAACGTAAATGTAGTGTAGTAATGTCGGCTCTTCCTATGGCAAGGGGGCCATGTTCCCCTCCACAGCGCTGAGCCCCAGGTATTCTAGCGCCATCCTTTTTTTTTTTTTAAATCAGCTCTCCTCTCTCCCTAGTATCGACCTCTACATATATTCTCTCCATAGAATTTTCCTCATTTTACATGACTATGTGCCATCATACCTCGTGGTCTCACCTCTGCATATCTGTCCCCTAGTTCTGTAGGTTTTCCCACTTGTTACAAATACTTTACATCTCCCATCATTCTACCAGTCTTCCGTGTCTTAACAGAAACATCTCGTCAGTCTCCTCTCATACATACATATATATACATATATATATATATGTGTGTGTTATTTTGAGCTTAGTGTCGCAATTTGCAAAAGCTTTCGCAAAAATTTGCGACACTTTCGTGAGTGCGACACTACTTTGCGAAAGTACTTATTCCAGAAATCTGAAAAACATATTTCTGGGGTGTTTTACCTCCAAATAAAGACATGGCTAGCATCCTCAGGGCCCAACTAGGTGAATACAAAAAGAATTAGGTTGCTAGAGGGTCTCAATTTTAAATGCCAAGCATTTTTCTGATCACTAACTGAAAACAAGATGGTGGATTTGCGACAGTAACAGGGCCATTTGCGACAGTAAAAAGTGCATTTGCGACACTGTCGAACTTTTTGTTAACTTTTCCCATTGACTTATAATGGGAAATTGTTTTTTGAATAACTTTTGAACCGTTTAATATTTTTTCACGAAATCTTCAAAAGGCTCATCGGGGACCCCGGCCGCACGTTCCCTGAAGATTTTGGGCCGGTCGCGCAAACCATATGACCTGTAGGCGCAACCGTAGAATTCCAGAAAAAGCGTAAATGCGCGCAAAGATCACGCTTAATAACTCCACAGCCGTATATCCGACCGGTACGAAACTTGGCAGATCCCAAGGCCTATGGTTCTTGATAATGTATTCCAAATTTCAGGCAAATCCATCAAACGGTTGCAAAGTTATTAAGGTGCAAAGTTTTGGGGTTTAACATAGAAATGGCTCCTCAACCCTAACTATAGTGGCACTACCGTGCCACTATAATATGTGTGTGTGTGTGTGTACACATATATGTGTACATTATATACATATAAATATAAATATAAAAAGTATTCCTTGAGCTTGCCTAAATGCTCACTGCCAGGCTGGTGTCCTGCGTTTTATCAGTTTAAATGCGATTACCAGAGCTTGTATAGCCTCTGTGTACTGTCTCTTTAAGAGCTGCTTGATTCGAGCATAAGTAATCTGAGATGGAGCTCTGTTGAAAGATGTAATTATTTGCTAGAAACCATTTAGTATGATGACAATGTAGTTTGTCTAACCTGCTTTCTTTGTAGCAAGGACTGTTTTGTTTGTCTCCACTATCTTTTTTTTTTTTTTAATTCTTCTTTTTATTGAGTTTTCAACTTATATACATATAAGTCATCAATGTTCACATACTTATAAAAACATTCATAGCTTTCCATATTGTACGGTCAATTTATAACAACATTACGAAATTAATTAAAAGCGGGGTGTACCATTCAGCTTTACAGTTCCCTGTCTGGTGCAATAGGGCCAAGCCTTCGGCCTCCAAGTCTAAGAGGTTAACATTTAGGGCTCGCATTTAGAGCTTGAGGCACCATGAGTATTTTATAAATTGATCCTACTGTTGATGGTACCCCAAGAGGGTGTCCTGGCCCCCAGGGAGCCAATGTCTCGTCTTGCATGGGGCGGGTTCCTTGAAGGCCATGACACTCTGGCATGTCTCCACTAATGGAATCCCCTGCATGAGAGAAGGGGGCAGGTAAAAATTATAAGGCTATTGTTTATATCAGCTCCCATTCCGGGTTGCAATCTGGCTATAATGATCATTTTGGTCTCTCATGTCCCTCACTTCCAAGTAACAATCCCCTCCAGAGTCAAACCTTGCCCGAGCTGTTTCAACTGGGCAGAATTATGCGTGGGCTTCTACCCCGCGAGGGGCCAGGTTTGGGTCCCCGGGGTCAAATTCTTCATTATCTCCATTCGTGATTCCTGGCAGGTTCCTAAGCTGTAGTTCCTTAGGGTATGAAGGCAGGATCTTTCAGCATGTAATATATCTGCCAGCGTGTCCATCTGGTGGTGAATTTATCTCCCTGTTCATTTAGGCTATGTGTTATTTTTTCCATATTATAGATCTGTTTTGTGATATTCCACCAGTCCTGGATTGAGGGGGTTCTCATTGTTAACCACTGTCTAGCGATTGCTTTCTTTGCCGCAGTTAGAAGCAGAGAAAGCAGGTATCTGGTATTAGGGCCTCTATGTGTTTTGGGGAAATTGAGAAACAAGAACATCTCCAGGGTCAACCGGAGCTGTGGGTCTATAAATTCTTGTAACCGAGCCTCGAGCTGCATGAGGAAAGCTTGGAGAGCTGGGCAGTCCCACATAATGCGAGTCAGGTTTGCTTGTGGTTCCCCACATAGCCTCCAGCACTCTACCGTGTTGTTTGGGGTGTAGTGACTTGTGATCAGAAGTAACACACCAAAACCTTCCAAGTGAATTCACGTCACTGATGACAGCTAGTGACCTGGGCAGAGTAGCTGCACGCCTGCCTCCACTCCTCCAGAGAGAGCTGATGTCCTGTTTCCTGGGACCATTGTGTGCGGATATCCTCAGTGAGGGCTTCTCTTTGTGAGTTAAGGGTTTGGTAGTACAGTGAAATCACGTGGTCTTGTTTTCTTGTACTGTTTAGTTGAATTTGACATTGGATCAATGCCGGGTATCCCTCCGGGTTCCACAGCGCTCGTGGAAGACCTTCCACATAGTGTCATAGTTGGAGATAGCGGTAGAAATCTTTATGTGGAACATGGAATTTTCTTTGAATCTCTGCATAAGTCCAGATACTGTCTTGTGCCACTATTTGTAGCAGATATTTTAACCCACGCCTCTCCCATTTAAGGAAACCATTGTCTATATTGTTAGGGGGGAAATTGGTTAGGCTAGAGATCGGGTAGATGAGCACTTGATGTGGTAGTAGCTGTTGGGATTTTTTTAAGTGCAAACCAATTCTTAAATTGAGCTGCCAACCAGGGATTGGGGGTCTGTTGGGCTCTTTCTCCCGGTTCCTGTCGGTACAGGGCCCTTAAGAAGGCCTGATCATGTAATAAAGTTTTTTCTATTTCTAGCCAGTGCAGGGTGGAGGTTCTGGTCTGTCGGGCCATTATGTGGGTAAGGGTTATCGCCTGTTGGTAAAGCTTTAAGTCAGGGAGTGCTATGCCTCCGATTTGACGAGGGAGGGAGGGAGAGTATCTTTAGGCTGACCCGGGATTTCTTGATGAGCCCATATAAATTTCCTTATTAGGCGATTTATTTCATGGAAAGTTTTTAATGGTATATGTAGGGGAATGTTTTGGAATAGGTATAAGGCCCTCGGAAGGGGTTATCATTCTGATTAAGTCTACTCTCTTTGAGAGGCAAGGTTGCCCAGGCCTGTAGATCCCGTTTTAGTTGTGTAATGAATGGTACATAGTTTTGTTTATAGTACTTTGTGGCATCGTGTGTTGTGTACGCCAAGACATTTCAGCTTCTGCAAGTCCCATCTGCCTGGCAAGGAGTCTCGGGTGTTCTGCTTAGGGACATACTGGAAGGTAAGGATTTCCGTTTTAGTCAAGTTAAGTTTGTAGGCCGACACTGAGCCATAAGAATCTAAAATTTGTCTCACAGCGGGGATCGATTGGTCGGGGTTCTGGAGATACAGGAGGATGTCGTCCGCGTATAGGGCAAGGCGATGTTCCGTATCGCCTATCTTGATCCCTTGGACCTGTTGGGATTCCCGGATTTGCTGCACTAAGGGTTCAATGACTACAGCAAACAGCAGAGGTAATAAAGGACACCCTTGTCGGGTTCCCCTTTGGAGTTGAAAATAGTTGGAGTGATGCCCATTCACCTTTCACGCATGCCTGGGGGGCGGAGTATATGTTCTGGAGGGTTTGAATGAGGGAGGGGGGAAATCCAAATTTGTTTAAAGTTGGGTACAAAAAGGGCTAGGCCACCCTGTCAAAGGCCTTTTCTGCGTCCAGGCATATTAATACTGTCGGGTCCCTAGTCTTTTGCATCTGGTGAACCACGTATAAAGATCGTTTAATATTATCAGTGGTGGTGCGGGATCTAACAAACCCCGTTTGGTCTTTGTGTATTAATAAAGGGAGTACCTGGTCCAAGCAGTGTGCCAGTATACTCATAAATAGTTTATAGTCTTGGTTGACTACTGATATAGGCCTACATGAGGCACAATTTTGGGGGTACTTGCCAGGTTGGGGTATCACCGATATTGTGGCGTAGGACGAAGATTGGGGCGGGGGCTCCCCCTCCAGCACCAAGTTAAAGACTCGGAGGAGTGCAGGGGTGATCTGGGCTTTAGCGGTCTTATAGAACTCTGCGCCGTAACCATCTGGCCCAGAGGCTTTCAGTGACTTAGCCTTGGCTATAACCTGTGCCACGTCCAGTGCAGTAATGGGTTCCACCAGGGATTCCCTGTGTGCCTCCGTGAGTGTCGGGAGGGTGACTGAGCCCAAGTAGTCCATCATCTGATCTGCGGACAGCATAGTCTCCAGAGTGTAGAGGGCTTTGTAAAATGTAGTAAAGGCATCCACGATGTCATGCGATTTGGAGAGCAGCTGGCCCCCTGAGGGGTGCCTTGTCTCCACTATCTTGATCCTGGACTGCAAATTGGACCAATCAGTTCCGGTGGGACCTAAAATGTAGCCGGACTACAGGAGCTGTCTGAATTCAAAATCTATAGGAACTGTGGTTTGAGTTTTTGCGCCTTTTTTGCAACTGAAGGGGGAGCTCTTGCTTTGACTGACAGCCAAATCAGCCAACCAAATCTTCTGGATCTTGGAGAAGTCCCGGGCTGCTGGAAGTTTTCAGTTTAGAACTAAGCTGGAAGCTGAGCAAGAAGGAGCTGAAGTGTTTCTGAGCAGCAATCCTTAGTGGATTCGCATGGGAGAACTCTGAAAAGGCTAAGTTTTTGGCCTGCATGCCAGTGTGCTGCTCCCAAGGAGAAGGAGAGAAGATAATTATTTTGGACTAAATCCAAGTTTGTGTGACTAAAGTAAGCTACTGAAGTGGGCTAAGCTCAACCTGAAGACCAAATATTTTTGATGAATGCGATCGGCCTGTCAGGAGTTCCAGCTACCCCTAAGCCCCCGGTGTGTGCAGAGACTTTGCGATTGTGCCCGGGGAGCGCTTTGCCTGGTACAGTACAATTCCCATACATGTAAATGTGCTATGAGCTGCTAGTGGGTTGTGAGTTAGTTCCCCACTGTGTGAACTGTGTTCTGCTTGCTGAAAGCCATATCCAGCCCAAAACGGACTGCTTACGAACTTGTCTCCATGTGGTCTGGGCTTTGCCAGACTGGCCCAGCCAGACTACCCACTGCAAGGAGAAGCCATTGACAAGAGACCTGCCTGGGGATCAGCCCCCTGCTCCACGCTTGAACAGGAACGACGCCTCTGCGACTTATGTGGGCCCTGCTTCTCCTGGCATTCCAGATCAACCACCTGCAGTCTCGATTTTCATCCAGCCTGTGTCCAGTCTTGGGTATTGTGAGTAAATATCAGGATAGCTCCCTACAACAACAGCTTAATATGAGTGTGTCATCTGATTGTCTTGTTGTTTCGTTTCCTTTATGAACTGAGCCCTCTGGCTCCGGATTACAAATATTGTGTACTGCGCATGTTGTGTTTTCCATCACAGGGCCCCAACCAGCTGCAACCCCAGGCAACTGTCCTGGCTAGCCCCTCTCTTCTCTACCTGCATACCCAGAGGTGGACTGTGTTGGGGGGGGGAGACTCAAAGCGCATGCATGACTGCTTGATTGATATAACCTTTAAGCTAATTAACCTGATTTTGCCCCTCCCTTGTTCAAGTCCCCTGAATAAATCAGATCCAACTTTTTCTGCATGTAATCTGACTGTGGTTCCAGTTTGTGCTCCAAGTACTGTACTGTTGCTAATTGCTGTGTTTATCCTTGTTTTACAGGGGGGTCCCCAGGGTCGAGCCAGATGAACCAACCCTGGTGGTAGGTGCAAACAGTGTGGGTACTTGTGTGGTGTACCGGGGTATTGTCAAAGTGATTATTGTACAGTGTTCAGGTCACTGGAGGGGAAAGCGGGGGGTTACAGTGTCCCCAAGGGCTGTGCCCAGGTTAGCTTGACCACTACCAACCCTGACCTCCGGGTGGAGGCACCCGTTTCAGAACTCCGGCCCCTTAACCTGCTACTAGCCAAGCAGGCAGGGGGTAGTAGCCTTTGGGATAGCGCCACCTAGGGGTTGCATATATACACACCTACACACACACACACACACACACACACACACACGAGACAAAGTTATGCCTCAAAGTTGAAAACCCCATTGAAATACATTGAACTGCACTTATCTTCGTTTCTCATATATTTCAGTCACCGGTTCCAGCAGCAAAACAGGTCTTTGGAGAGTGGATCTTCACCCTGTGACCTGTTCAGGTGAGTGAGGGTGTATTGGGGGAGTGGGGTGGTGAGTGCTGAGTGCCGAGTGGGAGGTCAGGGTGGCAGAGGTCAGATCGGCGAGGGACCATTTTTCTTTTTTCACAGGTTTAAAGACAGTGGGAAAAAAATTAATTGAGGGACAATTTTATTTATTACAGCTCATAGGACAGCGAGCGGAGGTTGGAGGAGCCACCAGACACCAGGGAAACATATATTACTTACATGCACGTTAACTCATATTTTATTGTAAAGTATCACATTCTCTGTACAAATGTCTATATATACTGTGTGTACTCCCCACCTTTTGTACTCGCTTTTTCACTGTACACTCTGTACCCGGGTCGCACCTGGAAACGAGCCTCAGCTCAGTGCGCCTTTCCCGGTCATCAAATTTTAAATAAATAAATATAGAAGGATGGGAACTGGAGGGCGAAGGGTGTCACTAGACACCATGGAAAATTACATAAACACAGGGATGGGGATCAGAACACAGAGGGTGCCACCAGACACCAGGGAAATGTAAATAAATATGGGGACAGGGATCGGATAGCAGGCGTGCCAACAGACACCAAGGAAACATACAACTACAGGGCTGGTGATCGGAGGGTGGGGGTTGTCCTAGACACCAGGAAAACATAACAGAAATACGGGATGGCGATCGGGGTGGGGGTGTCACCAGAGAAACATTACTCATATAACAGGGACAGCAATCGGAGGGTGGGGGTGGTATCTAGCTCCAAACCCAGAAATAAACCAGAAGTGAGTGCGGAGCAGGAAAACAGTGCACCGGGCGGGGGGGAAACAGCACTGTGGTCGATGGAGAGGACCGTATGTGCTTCAACTCAACTGTGGAAGGACACAGTCTAGGTATCCAGTCATGTGCTTCCACAGTCTCCCCTCTCTGCAATGTAATAGCAACATATCAGCACAGCTCTGCTGCAGCTGTAAAAATAAACAACATGTTCTGCCTGCTGTTTTCGGCACAAGTTTCTCTTAAAGTAATTTACTTCAATTTTCATATCAAATTGAAACTCAGTACTCAATCAGTCGTATGCAGCACTTTGTTTTTTTTAAAACATTCGAGTAGCCACAGTTTTTTTTTTTTTTTTTTACTTTTTATTTTTCAGTTTTTCTTTCAGCACAGTCAAGTAAGTTACAATAGTACATCATCTTGAGGACTGCTAAATACAATCAATGTCATTCTAGTATATATGGTTAGTAATCTAAATATTAAAAGTATAATAAAAAGGGGTGAATTCCCTGGATTCTATGGTTTTTAAAATAAGAACATACAATAGTTCGTTATGCTATGTTCGGAATGCTCCCCTACATGAGTCAGCTTTTCTACGCTAAGCGTAGAGGGGAAGGGCGTCAGGAAGGAAGGGGCCGGGGACAACCAAGATGTAAGCCCTCCAAACTATAAATGACCTTCCTAAATGTAGCTCTCATCTACTATCTAGAGGGGGTGATGTTCAAAAAATAACATAGAAAGGTATAGAAAGGGGCTGGCCGGCCCACTGCATGACATATTTGGACAATTCATCTTCTCCTCAGCTGTCACTTCATTTATGGAATTAAATCTGGTCTTGACTGGGAGATACTTAAAAACCATGGGGTCCAATGCTTCATCAACTCAGGGACTCTATTTTGAAGTGTGGCAGTAAGGTTTTCCATTTTATAAATATATGTGTGTAACCCCTAGGTGGCGCTATCCCAAGGGCTACTAACCCTGCCTGCTTAGCTAGTTGCAGGTTAAGGGGCCTGGGTACTGAAACGGGTGCCTCCACGCAGAGGACAGGTTTGTTAGTAACAAAGCTAACCTGGGTACAGCGCTCCAGGACCCTGTAACCCCCCCCTTCCCCCCCTCTAGTGGCCTAGACAATATGCAACAAACACTTTCACAGTAGCCGCTATTCAGTATACAAATCCCCACACTGTCTGCACTTACCACCAGGGCTGGTTCTACCAGTTCGACCCTGGAGACCCCCCCCTGTAAATCAAGGTTAGACACAGCAAATAACAGTGCAGTGCTTTTGGTAAAAAATGGAACCACAGTCAGATTAAATGCAAAAAGAGTTAGATCCGATCCGATTTATTCAGGGGAATTGAACAAGGGAGGGGCGCAATCAGGTTGATTGATTCTAAAACTGATCTAGTCAGGCAATTATGCATGCACTTTTACTCCCTGCGCAGTCACACACTCTGGGTACCCAGTTGGAAGCAAGGTGGGCTAGCCTGGAACGTTGCCCGCGGTAGGCCGGCGTTGCAGCTGGTTGGGGCCCTGTGAAAAGGCATGCACAACCACACACAATTTGCAATCTGGAGCCAGGAGGCTCAGTTTATGAAAAGAAGACAACAATGCAATCAGATGACAGCACTTGGGATTTTAGCTGTTGTTGCAGGGAGCTACCCCGATTGTTACTCACGCTACCCAATGCGAGACTCAGGAGGGACGAAATGGAGACTGCAGGTTGACAACTGGTATGCTAGGAGAAGCAGGGCCCACACGAATCACCGAGGTATAGTTCCTGTTCAAGATGTTGAGCAGCAGGCTGATCCCCCGGTGAGTCTCTCATCGATGGTGTTCTCTGCACCTGAAGTAGCTGGCTGGGCCGGTGTGGCAGGGCCCAGGATGGGTAAAACAGTTCGGAAATCAGTCCAGGAAGGCTGGATGCAGCTTCCAGCAAGTGTGGCACAATTAAACAGTGGGGAACCAAATCACGACCCACTAACAGCACATTTATAGTAAAGCGATCACCATACCACAAAGTGGTTAGCAGTCCGGCGGCAATATCAGTGTCTCTGAGCAAAATCAGGAGTTCTATGGTGAATGGATGTCCTGACAGGCCGATCGCATACAGCAAATCTTCGGTCTTCTTCAGGTTTAACCCTGGTCACACTTCAGTGGCTTTTCTCTCACTCAGTTCAGATACAGTCTGGATTATTCACAGATTCCCTCTCCAGGGACAGCAGGCAGACAGCCAAACTCAGCCTTTCCACCAATCTCCCGCACGAACTACGCAGTAGCAGAGTGCTCGAATCTCTCTAGCTGTTTACTCTTTCGATTCCTCACACAGACTGAATCACTGCAGCAGGCAGCTTGGGTATTTCCCTTCAGTACAAAAGATTGAATTTGTTGATTCATCTGTCAGTCAAAGCAAGGGATCCCCCTCCAGGTGCATTTAGGTGCCAAAGTCTCAAAACTACAATTCCTATAGAAATTCACTCCCACAAGACCCCTGGGGACAGACTCCATTTTAGGGTTCCCAGAGGTACTGATTGGCCCATTCTGGCAGTCCAGGACCAAAATGATGGTGATAAACAGAACTGTCCATGCTGCAAGGAAGGCAGGTTAGACAAACTACAATATCATTACCATTCTAATAGATAACCAGCTTCTAACAGAGCTCCCTCTGCGCAACTAGCGATGGCAGAACATAGAAACATAAAATTTGACAGCAGATAAGGACCACTTGGCCCACCTAGTCTGCCCACTTTCCTACCTAACAGTTAAGCTGCAGATCCTCGTTAACCAACAGCTTACTTCCTCCTACCCCCCACTAGGACTGCCTTATGTCTGTCCCATGCATTCTTGAATTCCCCCACTTGTTTTCGACTCCACAACCTCCTCAGGGAGGCTGTTCCATGCATCCACAACCCTCTCTGTGAAAAAATACTTCCTCACATTATCTCTGAGCCGTACCCCCTCTATCTTCAAATTGTGCCCCCTTGTTCTTGTACATCTCTTTTTCTGAAAGATGCCACCCTCTTGGACTGTGTTGATTCCCTTGAGGTACTTAAAAGTTTCTATCATGTTCCCTCTCTCCCTCCTTTCCTCATGGGTATACATATTAAGCTCCTTTAGTCTGTCTTCATATGTCTTCTGGTGCAGACCCTGCACCATTTTGGTTGCCCTCCTCTGGACAGCCCCCACTCTGTCTATGCGGAGCTGGGGTCTCCAGAACTGCACACAGTACTCCAGATGGGGTTTCACCAACTGTCTGTACAGAGGGATAACAACTTCCTGTTTTCTACTATTGATGCCTCTCCCTATGCATCCCAGTATCCCCCCAGCCTTCCTTACTGCCTTCTCACATTGCTTGCCCACCTTTAGGTCATCTGATATAATTACCCCCAGGTCCCTTTCCATTTTTACTGTTGTCAGTATCTCACCCCCCATTGCATACTCTTCCCCTGGGTTTTTGTTTCCCAGGTGCATTACCTTGCACTTCTTTGCACTGAATCTGAGCTGTCATACATTTGACCATTCCTCCAACCCTGCCAAGTCCCTTCTCATCCTTTCCACTCCATCTGGTGCATCAACCCTGTTGCAGATCTTTATGTCGTCTGCAAAGAGACATACTTCCAGTTTCTCTGCAATGTCACTTATAAAGACATTAAAAAGGACTGGTCCCAGTACTGAACCCTGCGGTACCCCGCTAGTAACCCTCCTTTCTTCACTGTAGATTCCATTTACTACTACCCTTTGCATCCTGTTGTCTAGCCAATTTTTTATCCAGGCTACCACCTTGGGACCCACTCCAAGGCTGGCTAACTTGTGTATTAATCTTTTGTGTGGGACTTTATCAAATACCTTGCTAAAATCTAGGTGAGCCATGTCCACAGCCCCTCCCTGGTCTACTACTTTGGTCACCCAGTCAAAGAAATCTATTAGATTCGTCTGACACGACCTTCCCATCGTGAATCCATGCTGCCTTGGGTCCTGTGCCCCACTGGCCTCTAGGTACTCAACAATTCTTTCCTTCAGAAGTGATTCCATCATTTTCCCCCACCACTGAGGTCAAACTAACTGGTCTATAGTTTCCTGCCTCTGTCCTGCTCCCACTTTGTGAAGAGGAATCACATCCGCCTCCTCCAGTCCTCAGGTACCACCCCATCCTCCCATGATTTGTTAAAGAGAGTAGTCAGCGGTGTCACTAGTTCTACCCTTAGTTCTTTTAGAATTCTTGGGTGAATCCCATCAGGCCCCACTGCTTTGTCCACCTTCAATTTTATTAGTTCTTTCAGAACCCTTTCTTCTGTAAATGGACTGGTATCGACCACAGTCTTCAGAGTGTTTCTCTTGTTTGGTTTAGGTACCTCCGCCTCCTCTTCCTTTGTGAATACTGAGCAGAAATATTCGTTCAGTATCCCTGCTTTTTCACTGTCACCCTCTACCCACATTCTCTCCCTTTTATTAAGCCTCAGTATCTCTATCCTTTCCTCGGTTTGGGCCTTTGCTGTTCTGACTGCCTTCCCAGTCTCTTTCTGCTTTAACTGATAAAGTTTTCTGTCCTGCTTCTTCTGTGTTTCCTTATATTTCCTGAATGCTGTCCTTTTCTCCTTTACTTTCCCGGCCACCCCTTTTGAGAACCATAGCGTTTTTTTCCTTCATTGTGTTTTGTTGATTTGCTTTACACAAGGCTTGTTGCCTCTGTGATGGCTGTTTTGATTACTCCCCATTGTTCCTCCACCCCTCCTTCTTGCCTGTTTGCTAGTGCTTTTCTGCGGCACTCTCTCATTTTCCCCAAAGTCAGCCCTCCTAAAGTCCAATACTCTTGCTTTTGTATGGCTTGATTGTATGGCTGTGTTTATTGTGAACCACACTGTTTGGTGGTCGCTTGTTCCCAGATGGCTACCCACCTCTAAATCTGAGACTCTTTCTCCGTCCCCATTTGAAAGTACCAGGTCTAAGACTGCTCCCTCCCGAGTGGGTTCCAGTACTAGCTGTCTGAGGCATGCCCCCTGTAGGGCATCAAGAATGACCCTGCTCTTGGATGTTCCTGCAGCAAAGGTGCTCCAGTTAACATCTGGCATATTCAGGTCCCCCATTAACAATATCTCCCCTTTTTCTGCCATTCTAAGGAAGCCTTCTATCATTTCCTTGTCCATTCCCTTCCCCGGAGATGGGGGTCTGTATACAACCCCCATATGGATTGTGGTGCCATTTCCTGTCTCCAGGGTGACCCAGAGTGCCTCATCTGCTCCCTGTTTACTCTTTAGTTATGTTGCTTTGATCCCTTCCTTTATATACAGAGAGCTACTCCTCCTCCTCCTTTTTTCCCTTCCCTGTCCCTCCTGTAGATTGTGTATCCTGGTATGTTGACATCCCAGTCATGGTTCTCTGTGTACCATGTTTCTGTGACTCTGTGACTGCCACAATATCCAGACAACCCTCTTACATCAAGGCCACTAGTTCAGGGAGCTTGTTACACAGACTACGGGCATTGGTACTCATCACCCTCCACTTTTTGATGGCCTTACCCCTTTTAGCCCCATTCCTGTCCTTACTGCCTTTGCCTTTTTTTACATTTACCTCTGTCCTGCTCCCTAATGACTTCTCTACCTTGGTATTTACCTCACTAATTACCGTGTTTTGTGGGGGGAGGCTGGGATTTCCCTGCTCCTTTTCAGTGCCTCCCCCCTTGGCTAGTTTAAATGCTTGCCAATGAAGCATTTAAACCTCTTACCTAGCATCCTGGTTCCCCCCTGGACAGATGAGGACCATCGCACCAGTATAGGTCTGCATCCCTCCAGGTGGCTCCCCAGTCCCCAATGAAGCCAAAACCCTGAGCTCCACACATTTTTCAACCATTCACTGAATTCCCTGGTGAGGAGTACCCTAGCATCACCCTTGCCATAGACCGGCAGAACCTCCAAGAAGGTTACTGTATGCGCTACTTGTCTAAGGCCCCTCCCCAACTCTACAAACTCCTCTTGCACTGCTCTGATCCCATTCCTAGCCAGGTCATTTGTCCCTAGGTGGACAATGACATCCAGCTCCCTTCCTCGTGCAGCTGCTCCCATGATCCTGAGGATTTGCTTCCTGTCCCTCCAAGCCATGGCGCCAGGCAGGCACTTTACCTCCCTCTCCCCTTCCTCCCCCATTTCTACCCCCAATGATGGAGTCCCCCACCAGGAGTTGTTTCCTTCCCCTGTGGGGTCTCATGCCACCCTCCTGTGGGTCTCCTTTGTGAAGGTTCCAAGCATCCTCCTTGGTCTCCACTGCAGGTGCCTCCGTAGAGGAACCACTAACCACCAGAAGAGTGAATGAATTGTGGAGAGGTACAGCTGGAGGGATGCAAATCTGTTCCACCACCCTCTCCCTCCCTGAGCCCACCCTGGTCCAGCCTCTCCTCTTTCTTGGCAACCTCTGAGGTAGTGGCATTGGCCCTGGTGGTACCTGTGTGAGGGAGGAGGTTTCACGAATCCTAGCCAGGTCAGCCTGGAGACAGGCAACCTCCTCCCTCAGACCAGAGAGGTGCCTGCAAATAGGGCAGCATCGTAGCCTCCAGAATGTCTCCCGGAACACTGCTGCCCCACAGCCATTGCGCTGCACCACTCTTCTCATGTCTTATTTTGTGTCCCCTCTCCTGTTTCTCTGTATGCTTACTCTCTCCTCTCCTTACAACTCTCGCTCTTCCTGTTCTGGGACAGCAACTTCCTATATTCTTCAGTAGCCTCCTTCTTCCTTGCTCAGTGTCAGACCACGGGGAGAGTGAGCTACTTTTTTCCTTTAGGGTTCACAAAACCAATGTTTCTCTATGATCCTTCCCTTCCTACTGCCAAACAGGAAGTTCCTGTTGACCATAAAATCCAGTAGCTATAAAAGTAGAACAGGCTTAGGGTGGGTGCGATAGAGGGCAATTAGTAAGAAAAAAAGGCTAGCAACAGGAAGCTGTAATTTGAGTCACCTGCTTTTATAGTGTCTAAGCCACACCCCCAATAAAGCTCTCTCTCCTCCTACTGGTTTAGCAAAGTAAACTGATACAGTACCCTTCCCAGCACAGAACACACACCGACTTTTTTTTAAAACCCTAAATAAGACCCCTTCTACTTCTAATAAAGTGTCTGTTTGCTTAATCTCAACAGACACTGACTCCTGCTGAGACATAAGTGTTGAATTAATAAGAAAATGTAGCTTCTTTTAGTTAGCTGCTTTCTGTTGTACAAGCAAGACTAGCAACAGCTAGAACGGAGTGATTATCTAGCAGCCCGGGTGGGACTCGAGCATAGAAACACTCAGCCCCCTCCCAGATTAAATAAGCACCACATTATAGGCAGCTCTTTAAGAGACAGAGCACAGAGACATCAAGGCACTCTCATACAAACACTTTTAAAACACTAAGACACAGAATACCAGCCTGGCAGTGGGCATTTATGCACACCCAAGGAAGACTTTCAGGAACCCCCATTTGTGGGGGGGTTAGGTTACATATGATATTTTCCCCACACGACTGTTGGGCGCCTCGGAGTGAAGCCATAATCTACTTATACATTTTTTGGCCACTCCCAATAAGATGCTTAGCAAGTATGTTTGATGTTTTTTATTATAATGCTTTGGGAAGTGCAAAAGGAGAGCTCTCTGTGGTGAGAGAGCCCCAGCATCAGGGAACAACTCACCTATTGTATTAGTTACTGCTGACCAGAATGTGTCTAAGATTGGACAAAACCAAAATATGTGTCAATGTGTTGCTACCTCACATCCACAGTCTCTCCAGCACGATGAATTCCTAGATTTCGGGTATTTGGCTGTGATCTGTGGGGTTAGAAAATGTCACTTTACACGAGAACTCTCTCCAGGAATAAGAGTTTGAGGTCTTATGTTGTTGTCTCCATATGTGGAGCCAGTCCTTTGGGGTCAGAGTTATCAATAATTCCGCTTCCCACTGAAACTGGACCAGGTCCATGTGTTAGGATATCCCCCCCCCCATAGGGCTTTATAATGCCAAGCGACTAAATGTCCATGTTCTCCCCCCTCTAAAAGATGAGTCAGGAGACTGTATAGTGGGGGTGGAATTTGCTGAGTAGAAACATCCAGGCCCAGCTTCTTATCTAAAAAAATGTCTTATTTGTAGGTAGTGGAAGAAGTCTTGTTGGGGAAGGGAGTATTCCCTTTGTAGTTGTTAAAACGTCTTAAAGATCCCTTTGCCATAGAACTGATGAGTATATGTTAAGCCCAATCTGTCCCATTTTCTAAATGTATGATCAGTTTGTACTGGGGAGAAAGCCCAGTCCCTGACCAGGATACCTAATCATCCCACCAGGAATTTGTTTTCAGGGAGGGACAAAAATCCTACCCAGCAATGCCCCTGTAAATGATGGATCTCTGTCATGGACATGGACATTCCTTGCAAAGAAGTCTCTCAGATACTTGTGTCCTTGTGCCTTATGAAGCACTTATAAATGCCACTAAAAAGCAGCATTATGGTCCATGTACCACAATAATTGTTCCCCCCCTCCAGTCCCTGCAGATGCCCACAGGAGATTTTTCCTTTTACCTGCAGACAATTCTTCTACATATATCTAATCTAACTTTTTAAAGGCAAACAGCAACATTTATCCTTCTTTAATTAACAATAACCACCAACTTAAATCTGTTTGGTAATTACTTCAGGTAATAATAAGAGTAAAGACCTTTGTTTAATTACACTGAGAAAAAGCAAAAACAAACAAACAGAGCTTTGACACTTTTGAACAATGACTGAACGGTTCTGTGGCGCAGTTATCAAATCTGTCACGTGTAGTCTAGCTAACCAGACCTTTTAGATAAACATGTTGTTTTATTATATTTTCCTCAGTCCCCATCATCTGACACATTACTACCTCCTTGTTGTGCAAAGCCTTTTTGGATCATAGCGAGTTTTTTCCCCGCTTCAGCAGGGTCAGAGTAAGATAACTTTTACCTGCATACAGAATCCTAAGTCGCGACGGGACCTGTAGGGCATGAGTGACCCACAACGCACCTAGACCAGACCGGACTGCATCAAATGCTTTGCGGCATTGTCGGGTAGAATAGCTCAGGTCTGGAAAACAGTGTATTCATTCACCAGTTTCAAGAGTAACAGACCCTTTACTTTTAGCTGCTGCAAGAACTTCATCCCTGATTTGCTGTCTGATAGTAACAGCCAGTATGGTGCGGGGTAAATCTTCAGAGGACCGGCAACACCTGGGAGTAATCCTATACGCCTTCACAATGTTCCCAGTCATATCAAGGCCCCATATCTTGGATAGCAAAGTCTCCACGTATCCCACAATGTCCCATCCTTCCATCTGCTCAGGGACTCCCAAAATGCGTAGATTTGTTGATCGGACAGCATTTTCAGGCTGTTGCATTCCAAGTCTCAGCATTTTATTTTCCGCAAAAATTCCTGTAACCACCGTGGCTGTATTGTTAGCCGTTTCCACAGCTCCATCAGCAGTTGCTGTGCCTTTTGCAATTTTTGTATCCACAGTAGCAATTCGATCTGATAAGATTGTCCACTTTTTTATCCAGTAGTTGGATGGCTTGCAAAAGTGCTCCATTAGTGGGTTCAGAAGTGCTCGCCTCATGGCAAGAGGTCGCTGTGCCTCCTTGATCTACCAGATTGCTCTGCTTTGGGCCCCTAGCATCTTGAGAAGATTTCCTTTTCGGGTTTACCATGGATGAGACGAACAAAAGTTAGACCAAACTGTGCCGTTTCAAGAGTTGTAAAAGCAGGTGTAAGAATGTGATGCCTTAATAAAAACTGTATAAATATACTGCTTAATATGTCTGAGTGCAAGGAGCTCTCTTTGAGCCATCTGTTCCCTTCGGTTGCTGACTCTGCCCGTGAACAAAAGTGGTTCTGATGCTTGGGAGGGGGAAGAACTGTAAATGTCTGGTGTTGAGGGGAGCTGAACTAATGTGTATGATGCAGGGAGTAAAGACATGCAAAGTCAGGGAAATTCACTTTGTGAAGTACTTCCAGAAGTGACCTCACTTCACCAGGGGCTGCACTTTGCGTAGTTTTTGCCTAGCAAAGTGACCAACTTTGACAGGTATAGACAACGCATAGTGGCACCTTACTAGTAAAAGTCTCAGCCACTACACGTAGTTTTAAACAGGCAAAGTAGCAATTCACTGCCAAAAACTTTGTTTTGTTTAATTAAAAATGCATTTAAAAATTAAAAAGAAAACGAGGATACACAGGTCTTTGTGCAATTATTGCAGCTATGACAGCAGATCAAAGATCTTACCCTGCACAAAGTTATGGAGATGCTCCGATTTACTAAACAGCTACAATATACTCAGAGTAACAGAGCAGGCCACTTACTTGCGATTTAGCTTAGGAAAAACAGCGTGCTTCCAAGCATGCAGTACTGCTTGAGGGGCCACCCACTGGCTCTTTAACACCTTACAATCCCTAAAGATTCATTTCATTTTATATTTTTATTATACTGGTACCCAAAATAAACAACTATACCCTTTTTCACAAGCAACTAAGTAGAAAAACACAGTACTTAACACACAAACACTGAAACATATCAGCCAATGCATTAGTAATTAGTACGTTCATACAGAAATCTTCATAACATGCTGTTCTGCCGTTGCAACGGTAACACTACCGCTTGCGACGCCGACAACCCATGTTTAAAACGAGCCTAGGTCATCAGAGGGCCAGCCAGCGAAGAAGGACTAAGCGTCCCACAGGACACTGTCCTCCTCTGGGGAAGAAGGGAGGCAAACACTGCCACCGCACAACTGCCACCTGGGTGACCACGAATGACTATGCAGGCAAGAGTGTAGTTCAAGGATCGTGGACTGTCAAGCAGCTGGATGGATGTACACGCCTTGCATGTTCACGTCTGCCAGTCTAAGCATCCCTAGGCAAGAAAACAAGAAAAACCCAGCCATGCCATATGATGGCTCTGGGCGACCCACAGGCCCCACACCCCACTGACCTAGGTTCACTCCTGAAGCACAACAGATGGCCTTTCTGAGGGACCTGAGCCAGCCCAAAGGCCTCCACCGTGGGGAGGGGATACCACACAGCAACACTCCCAAAGCATGACAAGTGCTGGGAGATAGCGCGGGTGAGAGAATTGGGCCTACCAATGGCTCTGGGAAGGGCAGATGCTGACTGAGGGAAGCATACACAGAAAGTAAAGAGAAATCTTAACTGCTTCTTAGAACCTGTAATTTTATTACACTGCAAAACCTCTAAAGGCAGCCTATTATAATGACCCATTGCCTGATGCGTCAGGGATTTCTGGCAAAAACACTGCCCAGAGATTTGCTGATTTTTCTGCCTCCTCCCCCCCTTCTCCTGGGGCTCCGCTTGGACCCCAGAGAATTCTCTCAAGCAACTGCACACCCTTCGGCTCTACCTCCGAGCCTGAAACCCCCCGGCTTCCTGGCACCAGCCCAGCTATCCCCTCGGCTCTGAGCTCTCCCAAGGTGGGGCTGCCCTATCCTCCCAGGGCGCTCTATCTTGCAATTCAGGCCGGGCTGGGCTTGGCCCAGGAGTTGGGTGGGTCCCGCTAGTGGAATGTGATTGAGGGAGCAGTGCCGTCACCTATGTCCGGAAGCAGGGATTTTCTTGGCTCCGTTGTTCCCTTTTCCCTGCATCCCTCCCCAGGCGGAGCTCGGTCGTGCAATGGCGCCAGGCACACTGCGGCTGCAGCTCCGCCTCTAGCAAGCCCTGTGTGTTGCAGTGAACTGGCTGCCACGGGTCCACTGTGGTGCCAGGCATGTGCCTGATCCCCCAGAGAGGAGAGCAGTCCTCTGACGCCTCGATCCTCTCTCCCCTGCCGACCCCTGACGGCCCGGGCTCATTCCCAACCCACCCGGCATGGTGCGAAGTGTAGTGTCCGGCGCCTCAACCCTCAGCACCACCAGGCCAGCTATTTTTCTGCTGATTTATATGTGGATCTGACCTGCATCACAATACATGACACCTGGATAGGGTTTTTTTTTTCAGGCGTCAGTTTAAATAAAAATGATAGGAATACCCTAGATCAGATGATCTCCCTGGAAGAAGTCAATTTGGATATTAACTTTTTGAAGAATGGTAGAACACCGAGTTCGGATGATTACCCAAAGTGATTTCTTAAACTGTGTAGGGAGGATATAGTGTGCTGCTGTCTAGACTCACTAACTGGAGCAAGACTACTAAGACCTTCTCAACTGAATGGAAAGAAGCTAGAAGAAAAGGAAACATAAAATGAACACTACTGCAGAATATAGGAACCTAAACAGAACTTTAAAGAACCTAATTAAATGCCACCACACATTAAAACAGCGATGGGGGGGGGGGGCGCTGTTGAGCCCGAGCTTGTTGGCAGCAGACTAGAACAGCTCTCAAGCAGAGAATTATAACTACTTAAAAAACTACTTATTTAGAGTAAAAAGGAAGGTAAATACTCTGCATAGCTGGAAAGAGGAGGATTTGGAGCCCAAAATGGGTAACCCACGGAAGGACAGAACAGGCGCAAACAATGGAAAGACGGCAGGTTCCACTCCACCCACAAGGGTAGGCACTGAAACACAGGCCGCCTTGCAGCCAGAAATTGAGGAAACTATGTCTTCCATAGGGACGAAACTTAAGAGGCTTATCTCCTCGGTCTCAGATTTAAATACCAAAATAGATAATTTTAATTCCAGAGTCACGGTCGTGGAGAAAACAATGGAAGCTCTACAAACGGAAATGACTGATCTCAGAAGAAGTACTGATTCAGCGGTGGTAGCCTCTTCGACTATAATAAAAGAAAATACACACCTCCGGGCCAGATTAGAATCTCTGGAGAATCAGGCTAGAGCATCTAACATTCGGTTTCTTGGATTACCGGAGGGGATCGAAGGGGATCATCCCCTCATGTTCTTACAGGATTGGCTAAACGAAAAATTGGTTCCAGAAGGGCAGAACATAAAGTTCGGACTGCAAAAAGCTTACCGGATTACACCCAGGGGTCTCCAAGCTGACGGCGTTACCTCTCGCACCCTGCTTCTTGTCACCGATGGCGTGGGTACTAGGGACAAAATTCTTAGTCTGGCAAGGAAGGCTGGCCCTCTTTATCAGGATGATCGCCCCATCTATTTGTTCCCAGATATAAGTTATGGGACTCATATGAGGCGCAAGAAGTTTGATGGAGTTCGGAAGCGTTTGAGGGAGGCCACGATCCCGTATGCGGTATTATTTCCTGCCCAATTGCGAGTGGTACAAGATGGGAAGGTGTGGGTTTTTTCTGACCCAACAGAAGCGGGCAAGTGGGTCTCTCGATTTGTTACCAAGCTACGGAAGAATGACGACAGTGACTCTGAACTTCTCGATGGAGACTGAGGGATATTTGAACGGCGATTGGTGACTGTTCTTTCACACGACCTGAAACTTGTTACTGCAACATATTTACTGCAAGTAATCTTATAGTAGTTATGTTTTGGGGCTCATCCCTAACCTTATGGCGAGCCTGCTGTCTAAGATATTTAATTTCGTATTTTCTTTAACTTGTAGTTATAAGGTGTGACGTCATCAGTCCCATGGTGGGGCGAGATAGTTTGGACTTTACATTTGGACTTTAGTTTTATATCGAAAGAGTCATACCGCTCATGGGCTTATGTGTACAGCTTAAATAATATGTCTACTTATTAAGTTAAAAAGTTTAGCAATCCCTCCAAATGACGTATCACAATATTTGGGATGCATCTATCCTGTATTAAGGAGATTATTTCATCTCCCTAAGGTTATTGTAAAGCAATGTGGATTGTCTCAAATACGGAATGTATGTGTTATATAACATGAAAATAATAAACAAAGTTTAAAAAAAAAAAAAAACAGCGATAAGGCTTTTTCTTTTGTTGCTTTGTTTTTAATGTTAGTAGGTAGGTGTATCTGTGTGTCTTTAGAAGATAACACAATAATTAATGATAACCAATACCAACAGTACCCATGTGTGCCAGATGGAACAGAAATACTTCTTCATGAATAATGGTCTGCCGCAGCTTTAAAAACGGTCAAGATTACTAAATCACATACCTGGAGAGAATATGCAGGGATATGCAGATCCAGATACTTTAGGTCGCCGGCACAGCTGACAAAATATCTCCCAGCAGAATATGGGTACTGTTGGAGGGAATGCGGGTGTAAGCTTGCTGGCCTTGCCCACATAATGTGGCAATGTCCATGTCCAATGCCTTTTTGGATAAATCTTCAAGACGAGCTCACAGCATGCATTGGGGGAGAGGGTGGAATTGACAGCAGCGAAGCTTTTGTTGGCCATTTATCCAGACCATTCCCCCGTGCACAAAAACAAACACTTCTACCTACTTGTCTACTAGCAGCCCAGAAATCTCTCACTAAAAAAATGGATGTCGCGAGACATCCCCAGTATTCAGGGCTGGAGACGAATTATGATTCTAATCTATCAAAGGGAACGTCTAACTGCTAAAATAAATAAATAAATGCCAGCAATTACCAGCCTGTGGCAGGGTGGCTATTGTACCAGGCATCAGTAGACCCAGAGTTTTGTCCATAGATGGTCGGGGACTAGAAAACCAGACCAGTGCTATGTTTATATATCTATGACTGTATACCCCAAATACTTATTCAACCTTAGCCATGATATATCATGCTACAAAGGTAATGAGAAAAAAGTAAAATATTGGATGCCATCATTTTTACTGTGACCCTGAAGTATACCACATAATGTCATTGTATATCGTGTCCCATAAAGTTTATGAAAAACTGAAAAAAAAAAAAAAAGAGAAAAGAAATACTTCATGAATAGCCTTTTAATTATAAACTGATCTATGCTGTGATTGTTAGGAATACTAGAAAAATGAACATGAGAAACAGATATTGTAACTTGCATTGAATGTCTCATCTGTTGTAGCCTTGTTTTAAACACAAAAATATTTAAAAAACAGGGATACATGCTCAAAACATTCTGCAATCTACGCCTTTTTTGTAAGCAGTTCAATTTTGATTTAGCATCACTAATTATTATGAATTTCTGGTTTGACAGTCTAATGGCTGGATATTCAATACTGGCCAATTGTGTTGTTAAACGTTTAGTGCAGTGCCAATTAGGGTTTTTAAAACATGTTGGTGGAAGCCACGTTTAATGATGTGCATCATTAATCATAAAATATATAGTAAAAACATCAGAAAGAAATAAACAAAAAAAAATGAATGGAAAAAAGCTGACATTTCTGTTATCACAAAGCTGCGTAAAGACCCTTCTTGTTCTGGGGCATATACTGTATTCCTTAATCAATGACCAGAAACATGACCTCTAGCTGGACTGCTGGTTCGGTGGTAGGGCTACCATCTGCCACATTGGCAACACGAGTTCTGGAGTGGACCTGGGGTGCTAGGTGGTCAGCCGGAAGTGGTACAGCGCGTGCTAGGTTGGCCTGGCGCAGCTGGAAGGCAGAGTGCTGGAACTGTGACTTGAGAGAGGAGGAGAGGCAGCCATCCAACGTCCCATGCAAGTACAGCATGCATGATGATGATGACGATGACGATGATGACAACGACATTAATGGCACTGCACGCTGCTCCTCCGGGGAAGAGCACACAGTGAAAATCTCTCCAGGCTGGCAGGATGATCTACCAACCTCTTACAGGCCCTGCACTGAAGACCTTGGTGCAGCTCTACCAGATTCTGGAAGTGGGAATCAAAACAGTCTCTCTGCCACCCCATCATGGTGGGATAAGCTGTGGGGGAATGGAGCTGATAAGACTGGAAGAAGTCGACGATGGGTTGAGGGGGTGGGTCAGATAGGAGCCAATCAGGTAGGGGGGGAAAACTAGAGAGCCAAACAAACAAGTCCTCAATCTGACCTACTCATCTGGAACAGGTCATCACCAAATCAACACACTGGAATCAGATGGGTTTTTATTTCTCGGAGGTATTCTTTCACTAGCATTTCGGAGACTGATGAATGTCATTCTGCAGTCAATTTCTCAAACAGCAAACCTTGCCATCCCTATTGATGATGAAAAAGGACGCATTTGACCATATTAGCTGGCAATATTTGTTATATAAGCTAGCCCAGTGGTGCTGAGGGTTGAGGCACTGCACGCCACACCTCGAGCCATGCCGGCAACCAGAGTTCAGGAGTGAGCGCAAGGCACCGGGGGTTGGCCAGAGAGAAGGTTCAAGCATCCGACAGCTCACCTTCTCAGAGGAGGAGAAGGTTGAAGACTTCAGCAACAGTATGCTTCCCAGTGGCAGCTGGGAGGTATTGAGCTGTTAGCCTACCGCGCACGGGGAGTTAGGACACGGCGGATGTCAGAGTGGCATGCACCAGAGCGTGCGAGCCTTCTGTGGACATCATTGCATGTCTGTGACCGCTGACGGGAGGAGAGAGTAGCCTCGGAGAACAAGGAAAAGCCCCAGCTCCTGGATAGGCGACATCAAGCCAGCACCATGTCCAAAGTCTGCTCTTGCCCTCCTGGATCCCGAAGCCTGTCAATCTTCACCTCAGGCCACTGGACTCATGTACGGGAGCACCAAGGCACTGAAGGGGGCCCTGCCCGAGTGGGGGGCAAGCTGGGTGGGGGGCTGCTTAAGAAGTGAGCGACTGGTGGATCAGAGGTTCAGGGGGTTCCCAAGGCAGGGAGGATCTCATACCAGGTGGGATCAGCTGGGCAACTTAGAGAGGTCCAGAAGCCAGTGACCAGAGAGAAAAATAATTAAATATATATAGCAGGCTCCATGGCGCTGAACAAAGGGGTTCGCTCGGCACGCAGGCGACCTGGGTTCACACTCCAAACTCGGGTGTCAGGAGCGGAGACCGGCAGGGAGGGATTCCAGATCGTCCATTGGATGCTTCCCTCTTGGGGGGCATGGCCTTGGCACCTGCCGTGGACTGGTGGATATGATAGGGGCTGGTAGCCTCGATGTGCTCGCCACAAATCACCACTCTAGACTGGCCCAATCAGGGTGGGCAGGGAGAAAAAGGGCCACCCATGCCAGCTGGATGAAAGCGGCCCCACTCCCCCCCACCACAAAGCCAGAAATCACCCAAGCTGCACCTCTGCCTGACCAAGATGCAAGGAAGTGCCTGCAGGCACTCTGATCTCCCCTCCCAGTAACCCCGGAGGGTAAGAGGACCTCCCCGATGAAGGGATACATCAGGACAGTTGGGACGGATGGTGGCAGCAGACAGCGGAAGAGGAAAGCAGCAGCGGTGGGGATGGCCGCCCAAAGGAGTGGGCAACTGGGTTGGCAGGGGAGGATAAAAAGAGCAAGCAAAAAAAATATATATAAATTTTGAGTGTGCCACAGTTTCTCTCTTGGGTTGCAGTTTTATATACCTCCCCCAAAGCTAGGGTATGAGTCAATGGGGGTCCTACTCATGTATTTTGAGTTGCAAAGCGGCACACGACAGGGGTGTCCCTTACACCCCTACATTTTTCCGGGGACACATCAACTCAATCAAGTCAATTCCCTCCTCGACAAGTCACTGCAGACAATTAACTGCAGCTACAACTGTGTCCCTGCCAAATTTGTTCCCCAACAATTTGCTCCCACGAGACACTAAACTGGACCCAAACAACAATGCCGGCAGAGTTACCACTTTTACAACCCTTAGGCATAGTGGGTCATCTGGTGGACAAATGGTGTCTATCTGGAGGTTTCATTATAGTATTTATAGCAGGAGCAAATTGCCAGGAAACAAATTTGGCAGAGCAGCAACTGTCACCACAGCTGATGGTCCTCAGCGACTTGTCGAGTGGGCAACTAATGGGAGCAAATTGACATATAGTCCTTTTTTTCCCTGGGAATCAAACCCTTGCCACAGACAGTAAGGACAACAGAGAAATGTTAGGAGCATTGTCGACATTTTTAGGTATGTAATTGAAAGGGGAAATCAAGGGGAGGAATTGTAAAGTTAACAGCAGAAGGGTGAAACTGTGCAGAGGGGGTCAGGAAAAGGGCGACATCCTGAACAAATATTTCTGCTCAGTTTTCACAAAGGAAGGAGATGGGGAGAGGCCACAAAAAAGTAACAGAAGCTTCGAGGGGGAGATGGACACTAGCCCTTTTTCAAAGGAGAGAGTCCTGATGGAACTAATCTGAAAGTGGATAAAGCAATGAAACCAGGTCAGGTGCATCCAAGGTGTACTGAAGGAGCTCACAGAGATACTAGCTGCACCTCTGACAGTCCTATTTAACAGCTCACTGGAAACAGGAGTGGTTCCGGAAGACTTGAGAGGGGCAGATGTAGTCCCACCTCACAGAAGTGGGAACAGGGAGGAGGCAGGCCGTTATGGTCAGTCAGCCTGAAATGTCGGTGGTGGGAAAGTTAATGAACACACTTGCTGAAGGAAAAGCTACCAGAATATCTTGAATCCAGCGGGTTACAAGACCCAAGACAGCACGGATCCACAGGCGTAGGTCAGATAAGATTCCTTCTACTGGGTGACAAATTAGATCAGGGTGAGCGGTGAACGTGACCTACCTAGATTTCATTAAGGCTTGACACCATTCCACACAGGAAACTAGGCATGATGCCTCCTGGTGTTCAATCCCTTCTGGTGCCATTGTTAAACCCTCGCATTACCAGAAGTTCCGGTAGTCAGATTTTCAGAACTCCTAGATGCTGTACCTCACTTGGACAGCGTGCTTTCGACTATATAGAGCTCCGCTCTGGATAAATGCACTACAATCAGACATTTCCAATGCAACAAAAGTTGGGCTCCTTTAAGTGTTTACTTCGGCAGCATTTAGTCACCAAGGCTACCTGTGACTGCTACCGCTAGGCACTACTAAATTCTACCGCACCTGGTCCTTATGGATATCCCCCCACCCCCAACCCTCACCTACTCTAATTACCACCTCTACGTGCCCTTATTTGCACTTACCTTTGGGGCCCTCCTGCCCCCATCTATCCACTTCCCCATCCCCCACCCCGCTACCACCCCACCCCACCTCCCTCACTTCCCTTACTTCCCTTATGGCCTTCTGCCCGTTTCACTCTGTATTTAGTAACAATTAGACTTGGGCATACATTGTACAATGCCTCTACTGTATGCAAGATGTAACTCTGATCACTGTTAGTGTCATTTTCTCTTTACTTTATCTATAGTAATCTCCATCTCCCCTTCTGTTTACACATAAATGTGTTTGGGCCTGGTGACACTTGCAATGTAACGGTTGTAAATGTTAACCTATGTTATCATTCTGACGTGGAACCTATGTAAAGAGCGTCTGCTCAAAGGTCTTGAATACAAGATGTTAACAAATAAATATAAATAAAATAGTCAGCAAGCTAGGTAGCTTAGGAGTGGGTCCAAAGGAGGTTAGCTGGGTAACATATTGGTGAGGGAGCAGGCAACACAGGGTGGTGGTAAATGGAATTAACTTCAAGGAAGGGAGAGTGACCACCGGGGTACCTCAGATCAGTGCTGAGACCAGTCCCCTTTTCTCCTTCCCCCCCAAAATCTTCCGTTTATCCCCCAGGCAGGATACACCACCCTACCAGCCATACAAGATCGTCCACAGCCCCTCCCGGTACCCCCAAGCCCCATTCCCCACAGATCCCCCGTGGTGGGGCAGGAAGGCCATCCCACCACCCACCCACCCAGGACACAATCCAGAGTGGGGAATATGGGCAGTCCAGAGGCAAAACGTGATGCTGGTCAGCTGGCAGGCTTCATGGAGCCTGCAGTACCATTTCCTTTTTCCGCTTTCCGTCCCTTCCTCCTCGTGGCCATGAACACGTACATGTGGAGGTGCATGCGTCACATTGCCACACTCTTGCCTCTGTTAACTCCAGCGCTGCCACCCAGCCTCCACAAGGAGCGGGACAACATCCTCCTCCATCCCTGGGAGAGGAGAGCCGTCGTTAGACGCCCGATCCTCCCCCCACCGATCCCCAGCAACCAGAGCTGGCTACCGAACCTGGGTCGCCGGCTTGGCACAAAGTGTGGCATTCAGCACCTCAACCCTCAGCGCCACCAGGCCGGATGGGACCGGTCCTCTTTAATGTCTCTATAAGCGACATTGCAGAGCAGCTGGATGGAAATGTCTGTCTCTTTGTAGAGGACACCAAAAGCTGAAACAGGATGGACATTGCAGGGGGTGGAAAGGAAGAGCAGAGACCTGAGAAAACTCGAGGAGTTGTCAAGGGTATGGCAGCTGGGTTTCGATGCAAAAAAGTCTAAAATAATTCACTTAGGGCAGAAAAATCTGGGGTGATACTGACGACCACCACACAGGAAAAAGACCAGTGGTAATGATTCTGTCTTTATAATATTTACTGAATACTAGGATTTGACCTTTGAGCTAAAAGCTCCTTTACAAAGGTCCCATGTCAGGGTACAGACAGTTAAATATATAAGTAACAAAGGACAAAAGTATTTCATACAGAGCACAACGTAGAACGGAATACATAACTATCACAAAACATGTCAGTTCCAACTGGTTACAGACAAACATAAAATAGTTGCCTTTAAGACATATTCACACAATAACAGAGATCAGAAAGTTCACATATTGTATGTGGCAAGAACGAGATAGTTGCAGGAACACATAATCGAGGTTGCAGAATTAATAAGCTATAGAGACAGGGAGTGAATTATTGTACACACAGGTATCTTGTAGTTTGAAGGTAGGAGAAGTAGGTATTTGGAGTCAGTAGGGTCTATGGGGGAAAGACAGGCTAAGTGTGACAGGGAGCAGCTAAGCTAGATCTTGACAGTGTGCGAGAGTTGAGGGGGGGAGAAACAGCTGGAGGTTAGCTTTGTCATGGAATTAGGTAGGGGAGTAAATTAGTAGCCGATCTGATCTAAAGGTGTCCAGGAAATGCAACAAGGCAATTGGAAGGGCTAGTAGGATGGTGAGGTGTATAAGAAGGAGCATCACCAGTAGAAAGAGAGAGGTGGTGTTGCCCCCTTTATAGATTGCTAGTAAGATGCCACCTTGAGTACTCTGTCCAGTTCTGGAAACCACATCTCCAGAAGGACACAGACAGAGTGGAGGTGGTCCAGGGGGAGGGCAACTAAAACGATGCAGAGTCTGCACCAAAAGCCCTATGACAAGAGACTAAAGGACCTCAAAATGTACACCCTGGAAGAGGTGTGGGGGATATGACAGAGACCATTAAATACCTCACGGCATGGCCAGATTAAGGCAACCTGGGGCTCTAGGCCCAAGAGAAATCTGGGCCCCCCTCACTGTAACCATGCCCCTTTGCCATGACCCCACCTCTTGGCTATTGCATATCAGTTACTGAAACATGAAAACAATGTTCTTACTGTTCCTAAAATGTCGCATAAAATGCTTCAAAAATTAATGAAACTGGCTGGCCCGGTGGCACTGAGGGTTCAGGCGCTGGATGCCACACCTCGCACCACGCCGGTGACCCGGGTTTGGTGATAGACTCAAGTCACTGGGGGTAGGTCGATGGCCAAGGGGAGAAGGACTGAGCGCCCAATGGCTGCTCTCCTTCTCCGGAGAGGGGTGGGATACTGGCCCCGCCACCGCCTGGGTAACCACAGGTGGTGCTGGTGCAGCTGGGAAAGCAGATAGACAGGAAGGGGGCTGATGTCAGCCAAGGACCAGAGTGGGGGCACGTCTCAGCATGCCTCCATCTCACTGGTCCTCCTCGAGTGCTGACATCGGCAGGAGGTGGACCAGAACAAGGAAAAACACCCTGCAGCTGATCTAGGCAAAGGGCTCCTGCACTGCTGCGACCATGGAGGAACCAGGAAGGAGCTTTGGTTGCACATTCCACTGAGGATCGGAGGAGGTAGGATGGACTCTTCCTTTCCACCTGGGGGGAGAGAAATCAAACCGGGTCTCCAGAGTTGTATAGGAGCATGCTCCCGGTCCTCATGGCGCAGACTGGGTGCATTGGGATGCCTGGAGAGGGGGACCAGTCCTGGTGCAAGGGAGAATATAAAGAGATAGTTTAAAAAAAAAAAAAAAAAACAATTTAAGAAGTTATTACTATCAGTATGGAAAAATACCAATAACCTGAGTTTTGATAATTTAGAGAAAATAATTATTAGGCCTGATAAAAATAATTTTTTGTATGTGAAATGTCATGATTTGCACTTCTCCAAAGCCCCCCCAACCCCAAACACACGTGTGTGCGCTCGCAGTCTGGGTGTTACCATACTGTCCTGTCATGTAGTATGAACCAGCAGGTGGGAGTTTTGTTGGGTTGGGTAGGGACGGATCTCTAAAACAGGCTAGGTCCTGGGTGGTGTAGGAGTTAAGTTTGTGGTTTACTAGGGGGGGAGTTATGAAAGTTAGAGATTACTACTACAAAGCGAGTGATTATTGGAAGAATTTGAAATCATTCTCAGGATCAAACATTTCTGTTATTGATAAGTAAGACACAATCTATAAAAAAAAATTTTACTGATGGGACTCTTAAAATACATTCATTTGTTCACCCTGAAAACAGAGCTGTATCAAGCTCAGAACTTTAGTATGAGCAAGATGAGAGAATTAAAAAAAAAGATTTTTAATTGTATCACTGAAACTTACTGTAAATTTCTTAATTTTACATTATAGTTAAGAGTAAGATTCTAAGCTGGGATTCTAAATGGGTGTGGGAGACAAAGCAAAGGAAATGGGCTTGTTCACACCTTAAAGGTCATCTTGGCTGGGGCCCCTGAAGCAGTCAGCTGCACTTAGCACCTAATCAGAGAGGTGAGAGTCATGTCACAGTTCAGCCCCTGACTTATTCAGTGGCTGAGTCCTTTACAAAAACATGCAGCTCAGGCAGAAAGAAAAGGATATATGGTAAATATATGTTGGGATTGCTGGGGCCCCCCTGACAGGCAGGGGCCCTAGGCCTGTGCCTTTGTTGCCTATGCCTTAATCCGGGCCTGCCTCACGGGCGTAAATAAGGTACTGTACATGAGGGAAGTAAAATAAAATTGGTGCAAACAACATTTCTCCCTGTACAAGACTATGCAAACATTCTTTATAGTCATTGTCCAAAAACCACTCTATCCAAACTCGACACCCTATACCACCAGACATTGAGATTCATCATTAATGCTCCCCAAAACACCCACCACTGCTCGCTCTACAATATGTTAAGCTGGTCCTCCCTCAGAGTTAGGAGGCTGAGGAACGCTTCACTTTGGATTTACAGAGCAATCACAAATAAACTTCCTCCATACATTACCAAACTTTTCTCAAGCAGCCAGGGGTCTTACTGCCTGAGGTGTTACTCTTTTGTCATGTTTGATGTCCTTAAGATTAGAACACGCTATGGTGCTACAGCTATCAGTTTTGCTCTCCCAACTCTATAGAACACCCTGCAGAAGTCTCTTAAGCTCTCTGTTATTCCAGAACCGTCAACATTTAAGTCCTTGCTCAAACATGCTCTAAAGAAAACATGTACCTGTCAGCAATAACTGCTCAGATATCACAGATGGCAAACCGTATGCACTTAGCTTGTATCCCCTACCATTAGCACTCCCCCTCATTCATTCTATCTCCCTCTCCCTCCATCATTCAAGGCAGACAAAGACGGTAGCCAGGTCATCTTCTGTAACCTTCGACTTAATGGCCCTCTGGGTTTCTTTATGAGACTTCACCTCTGTTGCCATGGTATGGATTTCACGCATGTACAATATGTATGTAGATTATTGGTGTGCCTGTTGGGAGTATTATCTTAACCTTTTGTAAATTTGTTGCACTGTGTAGCCTTAATGTGCCTCTTTTACTGTATAATTATGTTTAACTATGTAGATGCATTGTATCATATCCCAGATTTACCCTTATACTCTTCATACATGTGTATAACTCTATGTAGGTGATATGTATTTTATTCAGTGGTTTGGGGTTTTTTGTACATTTATTTAGGAAGTCAGAATTACAGCCCTTAGAGTCACAGACTCATTTCCAAAGGCTCCACATCAGAATAACACAGACACATTCATATAGTAGACACATAAAATAAATGTGGGTAAGCAATCATACAGAGTACAAGTACAATGAGCACTGGTTAATGCCTATACATTTGGTGGCTAGAACAGGGCAGAGCTATTGACATATTTACCTAATGAGCGGTTCAGACCTATACAATTGGTAGCTAAAGCAATGCATGATATGAGCCGATAGTAAGCTGCCTCAGGGAGGCCTTGTCTTATACATAATACAATGCATTCATAGTCCAGTGCAATTATATGGTAACTGAGGGAGGTGAGGAGCCTGTAGGCTAAAAATAGTGAGGGCTCTCTGCTGCCTGGCAAAGGGCGGGTGCGTGGCCTAGCGGTGTGCTGCAGGATCCACAGGTTACCGGTTACACTGGCATTGATGCAAGGAGAGGATATGGGCCCTTAAAGCAGCTTTAAAAGGACCCAGATTGGTGACTGATGGGATTGCTCTCCCAGAACTATCTTCTAAATGAGCTTGCTCAACAGTGTACAGTCTGGTTAAATAAAAACTGAATTGAACTGAACTGAAAGCATTTTTCAGAAAAAAAGAAGCGCAAGAACAAGGGGACATGCTATGAAGCTGAAGGGGGTAGATTCAGAACAGATGTGACAGGCTGGCCCACCGGCGCTGCTGAAAGATTCACCACTGTGACCCGGGCAACCCGGGTTCGAGAACAGACTTCGGACCCCCTAGGGCCAGCCGGGGATGAACTGAGCGGCCACTGCACGCTCTTCACCTCCTGGGGGCGGGGTTTGAGTGTCTCTGGTCCAGTGCTCCCAGGTAACCATGGGACGCACCATGACCCGAGCACCCATGAGCATCACTCCTAGGGACATGTCGGACGCATAACGCAACTGTGTCACGGCGTCCGCTTTGACATGCCCCAAACCAAAAAAGCGAAAAATGGCCTCCAGCGTGCCTGACGCCTCCTGCCCATAACGGATACAGGGGTCCCCTGGCGCACTCATGACAGAGCACTGTCGGGGCTGCAGCAGGGAGGCTCAGATGGCTCCATCCTGGGGGGTAATCCAGGTGGCACTACATCCGGGATGATTCCCAGTTCGGCGGCGGCTGAAGGGGTATTCCGCCAGAAGAACATAAAGCACAGTAAGCAAAAAAATAAAAAAAATGAATAAATAACATAAAATAAAAAAATAAGAAAAGAGATGTGACAAAGTACTTCTTCACAGAAAGAGTGGTGGATTCCTAGAACAGCCTTCCAGCAGAGGTGGTGAGGGTAAAAACAGTAGTAGGATTTAAGAATGTAAGAGACAGGCGTAAGGGAATCTTAGTGGAAAGGAAGGGGAGCAGAAAGAGCCACAGATCGATTAGCATCTCATCTGTGATGATACTGTAGGTAAGTAAAAACGTACCGTGTGATAAGGTCGTACAGCATTATGGCGAAACCTGGACCTGTGTGCTGTCCGAGGTGCCCCCCGGAGTTGAGAATCCTTACTGGGGGATTCTGGGCTGTAATGGGATGTGGGGTCAGAGCCCCCCACAGAACAGACATGATGCCTCATGGCATTAATCACGAGCTATTAGTAAACATGCGGCATTATGTCTTATGCATAATGACCTCATGGCGGTAAAAATGGCAGAATGGGTGGGCCAAGTGTTATCTGCCAACAAATTCTACGGTTCTGTGTTTCAGCCACATACAAAAAAAAAAACTGTGATACTAGATGATACTTTGCTGTTTGTGAATGACCCGACATACATTATGCAACCTCTTTTAGTATGTACTGTATTCTGGAACAACATGGGCGGGTGTTGAGTTTGAAAAAAAAAAAAACAACATTATGATAAATCTGAAACTTTGGGGTTTAGTGGCATCCTCTCTGAGCAACTGAAAGCCTTAGTACTTTGCAAGTGCCCTTCAGGGGTTTCAAGTACTTGGGAATTCAGTAAAGACAGTCGCTCTCTCTCTTGAAGGCCAATTATGAGCCATTATTGGCACAGATTTATTCATATATTCATAGATGGACAAACCTGGTGTGGTCAATGGGTGGACGAGTGCAGTCCATTCATATGAATGTTCTGTCCTGGCTCCTTCCTTAACAGTTTATGTATGCTCCAAGTAAATATATCTTTGCAGACTTGGAAGCAATTAGAGGAGGTTCCAAGTTTATTTGGGAAGGGGTCATCCCCGCATTAAATTCTCTCTGTTAAAAAGCAGCATAAACATTACCATGGAGCATGCAGGCAGCCCAATTATACAGTGCTTAGCTTGCACTGGAGCAGCAGGCAGGGTAGAGATGAATGCATTTGCTTTACCACATGGTTGGCTTTGGAACCTCCCTGTTCCGTCTTTCTCCGATTACATTTCCAGATGTTCAGAATCCTTGGATGCTGCATTCAGTCAAATTCTGGGATGCCATTAGGGAGCATTTGCAGTTGTTAAATTAAGTCTCTTCTTTGACCAGACAGATTGGTAATCCACATTTTCCAGCAGGTAGTACTTACCATTATTGACCCAGACCACAAATCCTAGGTATCACTTCATTACAAAAATGCTGGTGGCAGATTTAACAGCGCTGAAGTCTTTCCTAAAATGAAAGACTTAGCCGACCCAGTGGCATGGAGGGCTGAGGCATCACTGCCTTACCTGCTGCCACACCAGTGACCCGTGTTCATGGTGCAAGCAGGTCACTGGGGGCGGCTGGAGAGGGCGAGGATCGAGAATCCGGAGGACAGCTTTCCTCTCCCAGGGAGGGGTGGGACCAGAGACCAGTGCATGCCTGGCCCCTAGCGACTGCTTGAGGCTGGCACACCGGCTCCAAAAGATAGGGAGCGGAGATTGAGCAGACACCCGGCGTGCGAAACATGAACAGCTCAGCCACTGGCACCATTGCACGCAACGGCTCCATACTCATGGACAGGAGAAAAACGGAGGCTGAAAATCCACCAACTGGCAGGATGATGCCAGCCCCTCGCAGGCGCCGCACCCAGCCAGCTGGCACCTCAAATGCTAAGAGGTAAGTTCTATTGGACGCCAGGATGATGGGGGGGGGGGGCAGTCAGTGACAGAGAGAAAGTAAAAAACAAAAAAATTAAAATTAAATTAAAGACTTAATTTGGTTTGGATAACTGTGATTCTTTTCAATATCTCCAACTTAGGCACTACCTCTCCCTCACCTGTTAAAGAGAAGGTTTTGCCATCTTTATCCCCATTGGAAGCCCAAGTTGAATTTGACTGTGTAGTAGGCTCTGCCTTGAAGCCAGTTTCGGGTGCATGTAAGGGGTTACATGATCAGGACCCCAGGTGTTCAGAGACTATTCAGAGTTCATGGACGTGGGAGACAGGGTAAGAAATCACAGATGGTCTTTGGAAACATGCAATACTGGTCTGTAATAACACGGTTATTTCCCCACGCTTGAGGGTATTTAAGTGGAAGGCCCTAATGAGGGTCTTCCTCAATCCTACTACTACAAAACACTACAAAACACTATACAGTCAACCATTCTGATCATGGGTGGGAAGAGATGTGGCCAAGAAGGTAACCACACAAAACCATGACTGGGACATAAACATACCAGGATACACTGTCTACAGGAGGGACAGGGAGGGTAAAAGAGGAGGAGGAGTTCTTTACATAAGGGAAGGAATAAAAGCAACAGAACAAAAGGGTAAACAGGGAGGAGAAGAAGCACTGTGGGTAAATTTGGAGACAGGCAATGGCACCACAATACGCACAGGGGTTGTATCCAGACCCCCTTCTCAGGGGGAGGAAATGGACAGGGAAATGATAGAAGTAACTTAGAATGGCAGAAAAGGAAGATATTGCTGATGGGTGATCTGAATATGCCAGATGTTAACTGGAGTGCAGTTGCAGCTGCCACTCAAGAGTGCAGTTATTCTAGATGCCCACAGGGGCATGCCTTAGACAACTAGTACTGGAGCCCACTCGAGAGGGAGCAATATTAGACTTGATTCTCTCAAATGGAGATGGAGAGATTACAGATGTAGAAGTGGGTAGCCATCTGGGAACTAGTGACCATCGAACAGTATGGTTCACAATAAACACAGCAATTGAGTCAAGCCATACAAAGGCAAAAGTACTGGACTTTAGGAGGGCTGACTTTGCCAAAATGGGTGAGTGCCTAAGGAATGCACTAGCAAATGGGCAGGAAGGAGGGGTGAAGAACAATGGGAATAATAAAACTGCCATCACAGAGGTAGCGAGCCTTGTGTGAAGCAAATAAACAAAACAAGACGATGTAAGAAACCACTATGGTTCTCAAAGGAAGTGGCAGTGAAGGTTCAAGAGAAAAAGAGCATTCAGGAAGTACAAGGAATCGGAGAAGGAGAGGACAGAGAACTGTATCAGTTAAAGCAAAAGAAGGCTGGGAAGGCAGTCAGAACAGCAAAGGCCCAAACCGAGGAAAAGATAGCCAACTCAGTTAAGAAGGGGGATAAAACCTTTTATAGGTACATCAGGGAGCGAAGGAAGACCAAGGGAGGGATAGTGAGGCTTAATAAAGGGAGGAGGGTGGGCAGAGGGAGACTGTGAAAAGGCAGAGATACTAAACAAATATTTTGCTCAGTATTTACAAAGGAAGAGGGGAGGTACATAAAACAAACAGTAGTAACACGCTGGATACAGAAGTTGATACCAGCCCATTTGCAGAGAAGAAAGGGTTCGAAAGAACTCTTAAAACTGAAGGTGGACAAAGCAATGGGGCCTGATGGGATTCATCCCAGAATTCTAAAAGAACTAAGGGTAGAACTAGTGACACCACTGACTACCCTTTTAACAAATCATGGGAGGATGGGGTGGTACCGAGGACTGGAGGAGGCAGATGTGATTCCCTTCACAAAAGTGGGAGCAAGGCAGAAGCAGGAAACTATAGACCTGTTAGTTTAACCTCAGTGATAGGGAAAATGATGGAATCACTTCTAAAGGAAAGAATTGTTGAGTATCTAGAGGCCAGAGGGGCACAGGACCTAGGCAGCATGGATTCACAGCGGAAGGTCATGCCAGACAAATCTGATAGATTTCTTTGACTGGGTGACCAAAGTAGTAGATCAGGGAGGGACTGTGGACATGGCCTACCTAGACTTTAGAAGGCATTTGACACAGTCCCACACAAAGATTAATATACAAGTTAGCCAGCCTGGGAGTGGGTCCCAAGATGACAGCCTGGGTAAAGAATTGGCTGGAGAATAGGACAGAGAGTAATAGTAAATGGAGTCCACTCAGAAGAAAGGAGGGTTACTAGTAAGGCATCGGTGCAGGGTTCAGTATTAGGACCGGTCCTCTTCAATGTCTTTATAAGCGACATTGCAGAAGGACTGGAGAAAAAGTATGTCTCTTTGCAGATGACACTAAGATCTGCAACAGAGTTGATGCACAGGGTGGGGTGGAAGGATGAGAAGGGACTTGGCAAGGTTAGAGGAATGGTCAAATGTATGGCAGCTTAGATTCAATGCTAAGAAGTGCAAGGTAATGCACCTGGGAAACAAAACCCAGGGAAGAGTACACAATGGGGGGTGAGATACTAACAACAACAAAAATGGAGAGGGACCTGAGGGTAGTCATATCAGATGACCTAAAGATGGGCAAGCAATGTGAGAGGGCAGCAAGGAGGGCTGGGGGGATACTGGGATGCATAGGGAGAGGCATCACCAGTAGAAAACAGGAAGTTATTATCCCTCTGTACAGACAGCTGATGAGACCCCATCTGGAGTACTGTGTGCAGTTCTGGAGACCCAATCTCCGCAAAGACATAGACAGGATGGAAGCTGTCCAGAGGAGGGCAACTAAAATGGTGCAGGGTCTGCACCGGAAGACATATGAAGAGAGACTTAAGGAGCTTAATATGTATAGCCTCGAGGAAAGGAGGGAGAGGGGACATGATAGAAACTTTCAAGTACCTCAGGGAATCAACAAAGTCAAGAGGGTAGCATCTTTCAAAAAGTGTGTGCAAGAACAAGAGGCACAATTTGAAGATAGAGGCGGCTCAGAGGTAATTTAAGGAAGTATTTTTTCACAGAGGTTGTGGATGCATGGAACGGCCTTCCGGAGGAGGTTGTGGAGTCAAAATCAGTGGTGGAATTCAAGCATGCAAGGGATAGTCATAAGGCAGTTCTGGGGGGTGGGGGTAGGAAGAAGTAGGCTGCCGGTTAACTAGGATCTGCAGCTTATCCAGTAGGTAGAGAAATGGGCAGACTGGGTGGGCCAAGCGGTCCTTATCTGCCGTCAAATTCTATGTTTCTATGTTTCTATGTAAGGTATGACTTATGGCACTTTTTGGGGCTGTCCTGATATGCACACTTTTTGGGCAGAGATCCACTCCATCCGCAATCAGATCCTTCCCACACAGGTACATCTGTTATTCCAAGTACTGTTTTGGCAATCCTACCGCCATACAGACTTGGAGAAACAGGAATATTATTTACTGGTCGATTACTGTGGTGATCATTCAGGCAATAACAATTAAATGGCTAAATGAGTGGTCCCCATCATGACTTCCTCAACAAACAGAGAGATACAAGTATTGAGATCCTTACTGTACTCACAATGTTTCAAATTCATGAATTCCATATGATGTAATTTAGGGTAGAGTGTGTTAGAGAACCTTGATAATATTGGAAATATATAATGTCATTACTATTATTTGGATTTTATGGTCTGTACCACTAACCCTTTGGATGCTATGTACAGCGGCAAAGTCAGCTTCCTATTTTTGTAAGCGTACTGTCTCTTGTATTTTTAAGTATGCTTTATGCCCCCTTGCACCAGTCAGCCACCATCATCCCTACTGCTCCACCCGGCCATATCACCCACCATCCCCAGGACTTGCCCAGTTCCATGCTCCCCACCTGTATGACCACCCCCTCCATGGGAAAGGGCCACTAGAGGTCAACCCAACTCCTCCAATGCAGTTTAGCTTTAGTTCTGGAATGGCAGCTTGGACGCTGGCGCGGGACCCGCAGCAGGTGGTGGCCGGCACCCTGCACAGCCAGGGTATTTCCTTTTTCCCACATCGTCCTCATCCCTTGCATGGGCCCTGTACTTACGCACAGGTACATGAATGCATGCTGCATGTGTCAGGGTGGTGACGTCTCCTTCCCTCGATCAGCAGGCTCAGTTTGCATCACCACCCATGGTCACCCAACTGGCAGTAGAACAGTGGAGGCCAGGCACCACCCACCCTCCCTGAGGAGACAAGTGTCCACTATCCTCCCATGGCCAGCCCTCTGATGATCCAAGCTCGTTCCCAAACCTGGGTCGCTGGCTTTGAGAGTGGTAGCTTGACCACTGCATCAGCAGGTCAGCTGTCATTATTCTTCTAAAAAAAAAAAAAAAAACTTACACTCCATATGCCAAACAGTTTCTACTCTGTTCTACCACACAGGCTATTTTCAATGGTTTCTCCCTATCTGAACACTCTTTGACACTCAACCCCACCCACAGTCCCAGCTAAGTTAATCAATTTTGGCAAACACCTGGTATTCAAAACTAGACCTCCCCCCAGCATGCACACATCACTCACCAGTGTCCTCCTCTACCACTTTCCTGTCCCTGACATATCAGTGAACACCCTCACCCTACCACCATTTTGTCTTCAACCTCCCTCCTCCCCGCCTCATGGAGAAAAGGCTAAGTGTAATAGCTATAAAGAAGAAAAACCTCCCATGCTGTTCAGTGCCCTGGCTGCTGCTACAGAATGAATGATGATGATGCCCTCACCTGCAATGTGCAGCCAAATCAGGTATGTCAGGGGTGTGCATGAAGGCATTTCATCCAATCCCATACCACCACCAGCCCTAAAAGCAGTCCTGGCTCAGGAAGTAAACCTTGACTGCAGAACTCACTTTCTGCTACTGCAACATCGGTCAGGTCCAACGTGTCAGTTTCTCTCACATGTCCCTCACACCAGTATAGAAATTTGGGCACTGTGTATACAAGAACATTTGGAAGAGAGCTTACCTCTTCAGAAGAAGAGATTTTAACTATAGTGTCCACTTGATACAGGGCTGTTCCATATTCTTGTCTTGAATCTATACTCAGACTACATACAGTGTCATCATTTGTTAGAAGTTCATAATCATTCCACATCTTCAAAGAGTTCTAATCTGTTTTGAAAAAAATAAATGATTGTATGTATGTTAGTTCAGACGAAGATGCAGAAAAAGAAAACAATGCAGATACCAACAAAAATTTTAAGGACAACGACTAGCTTATGTGAGTTACACAGTTACAGCAGTGCACACAAGGATGCGATTGACAGCCAGCTTGTTGAAGCAGCAGTAGGGTTACCGTTCATGACACTGGCAACCTAGGTTTGGGAACGAGTTCAGGTCACTGGAGGCTCAGGGACAGTTCTCCCTCAGGGTGACAGACACAGTATCTCACCGCTTGAATGCCACTTGACAGAGGCCAAGTGGTACAGCAAGGGAGCACATACTGCAGGGAATAGCCTGCCATCAGATGCCATGCATGCATGCATACAACTGTGCATGTGCAAGCACGTAATTACGCTATGGCACCATGGGGACAAATAAATGGAGGAAAGCAGCCTTGTCTGGTACGGTACTTCATGCATGACCAACAGGGCAGGCCACCCACCCACCACCATTTTAGGTCCTCGGTAACGGATGGATAACCGATGTGTGCCCATAAAAAGATCAGGATGGTGCCGCAGGACAAAGGGGTTCGAGGCACAGGCACAGAAACACGATTAGGGGGGAGAATGTGAGTTACTTCATAATACCATTCTTTTGTCTGTTTATGATCCAGCCATTCTGCTTACCTTGCTTTCCCCAAGTGAACTCCGATCCAAATATTATGTATTTATTTATTTGGATTTTTTTTTTTTTTTTTTTAAACAGAGTAGGCAGAGACTAGCTCTTTCAGCAGAAACCCAGAACTAATTACATACAATAGTCGTAATGTTCATGGTATGTACAATGGGCCAGATATTCAAATTGCGCCATTCTGTGGTGCAAGCCCTTGCGCTGCTCAAAAAAGTTGCGCAGGGGTGTGGCCAGGGGGATATTCAACGGAGTTGCGCTATTGAGCAACTTCTTTGAATATCGCCCCCTGGCCACAGCCACTGTGCATGGCGCAGTGGAACTTGCGCCACCGCAAGTGGTCAGAGTGGAGCATTCGGATGCGGTGGCGCAAATTCCATTGCGCCATGCACAAACCTGCAATATTCAAAAGGTGACATGCAAATGGGGCCATAATTTATGCAAGGCGCAGGTGGGGCCATTTGCATCTAATTACGGCCCCGTTTGCATGCCATTAGCATGCGGGTGCGCCGATCCCCGACGACTTGCACCTGGCGCCCTGCCAGACAGCAGCCGTCGGGGACCGACGCCCCCTGCAGCCCGATCGCGGGCATAACATTAGTAACCCCCACCAAGCAGCCGATCACGGGCATAGCGTTAGTAACCCCTCCAGCAGCCCGATCACGGGCATAACATAATTACCCGAGCAGCCCGATCGCGGGCATAACGTCCACCCCAAAGTCCAATATCCCTGGTGGTCCAGTGGACCGCAAAAGCCTGATCGCGGCATAACGTCAAACCCACCCCCATGTCCAATATCCTGGTGATCTAGTGGCCCCCACTCACGAAGCCCTACCACCCGCTCCCCTCACCCCGTCAGCGGTGAGGCGGCAGCACCCACCGTGCCAGCCGCCTCGCCGCCAGGAACTGCCGCCATTGGTTCAGGGCAAGAGCCAATGAGGCGTGCAGGCTACCAGTACAAAGGCGGTCCAGTTATGTGAATTAATTCATTCATTCACATAACTGGACTGATCTTGAACGGAGGCTGCACACCCATTGGTTCTTGCCTGACCAATGGGCGCAGCCCTCCAGCTGTCAGTCGGCGGGCGGCGGGCAGGTGGGGTGCTGCGCCTCCCGCGGGGGAGGGGGGCTCCGTGGTGGGTGGGGTGGGAGCCACTAGATCACCAGGGATATTGGACATGGAGGGTGGTTTGATGTTATGCCCGCGATCGACTGTGCAGTCCACTGGACCACCAGGATTGGACTTTGGGGTGGACGTTGCTCAGTGATCGGGCTGTTTGGGGGTTATTAACGTTATGCCCGCCGATCGGGCTAATGAGGGGGGACCTTCAGCCCGCGACGGGCATGGGGGAGGCGCCACTGGAATTGGTGAGGGCCACCACAGGTGTCAGCTGCTGTAAGGCGCCTGGCAATGCGCAGCTCACCTGTGGGTGGCCTCGACTTGATCCTTTTTTTTTGGCTTAAAGTTGTGCAGGCGCAGGTAGGGTTGCTCCTGCATAACTCTGCACGGTCGGCTGAATATCGGGCTGTGCAGTTTATGCATGGTTCCCTTCGTTGAGCATGCCTTCATTAGCATTAGCGCTGTTGTTCAGCATGATTTGGGGGCGCAACTGCCTGCCCACCATCGCAGAGACTGACGATTGGACTCAAGAAGCGCAACCCTATTGCGCATGGCTCAACTCTTTTGAATATCTGGCCCAATGAGTATAAACAATTACATACTATGGAGTTCACATGAGAGAAGAAACTTTGCCAGGTCAAACAATTCCAAACGTTAATTAGATAAATTTTAGCAATAAAATGTTAGGAATACAACACAAGTTTGCAGCAACAAACAAACACGTTAGGCAGGACAGAAATAATAATAATAATAATAATAATAATTTTATTTATAACATGCCTTTCCAAATCCAAGGCGCCTAACAATTTAAAAACAATTTATATAAAAATCCAATAAAAAACAATGTAGCAAGAAAATCACAATCAATTCAAAAAATTCAGTTCTCCAAAAAAGCTTTTTGCCACAGAAAGGTTTTTAAGCCCTTCTTAAATACCTCCACAGATGTGCACTTCCGTAACCGACAGGGTAGAGAATTCCACAGGGTGGGAGCTGCATAGGCAAACGCTCTTGAGCCCTCAAGTCCATAGGTATCAATTAAAAACAGGGGCCTTAACAGAAACATAAGTCATGACCTGGTGAGTCAGGTTGTGAAGCACAAATGGACACTTCCTTAGGGGCATGAGTGCCACTTCAAGTGGACGTTATTGGGGGCGGGACTGGAGGTTCCCAGGTTTGTGGATGGAGGGAGACACCCAGCATGGAGAGGCAGGTTTTGTACTCAAGAGTCAAAATGAAACAAGGAATTTATTCAGCAGGAAGTTGGCAAAGGTCACAGAGGCAGGTTTTCGGAAAACACAACAGTAAGAAATGCAATACAAAACTGTAACCATAAATAAGAAATAAAAGTCATCACTAAGCTGAGGTGCACCTGTACTGTGCTGCGGCTGCAATTATTCTACAGTATTGTTTTACCTGGCTGACCAGTACCAATTCTATACTCTATGGCCCAGATATTCAAACTGCGCCAGGCTCTGGCGCAAGCTTGGGCGCAGCGCAACTTGGCTGCGCAGGGGTGTGGACTGGGCGATATTCAATGGAGCTGCGCCATGGCACTGCATCGTTGAATATCGCACCCTGGCCACCCGCAGTGTGCATGGCGCAGTGGCACTGCACCAGTGCAAGTGGCCAGAGTGGAGTATGGGGATGCGCTAGCGCAAGTTCCATTGCGCTATGCACAGCAACCACGATATTCAAAACTTGACATGCAAATGGGGCCATAATGTATGCAAAAGCGCCAAATGGGGCCATTTGCATGTTGTTATAGCCCATTTGCATGCAAATCTTGCTCCGATCCCGACGACTTAAGCTGGCGTCCTGCCAGGCAGCAGCAGCCGGGGACCGGCTGCCCCTGCAGCCGGGTAATGTGCTCCAGAGCCCGATCGCAGGCTGCAGTACAAAATAGAAAAGCATAAATCCCTTGTAGCCCAGTGGACTACTGTCTGCCCGATCGCGGGCATTTGTATAAAAAAAAAAAGATTAATGTCCAATATCCCTGGTGGTCCAGTGGACCGCTATTTATGTCGTGGGCATTAGTAATTAAAAATAAATAATACTAATATCCCTGGTGGTCTAGCAGTACCCCACCCGCCCACTAAGCCCCACGCCCCACTCCCGCCAGTCATCCGCAGGCGCAGCACTCACCCACCTGCCGCCCGGCCAACTGACGCCGCTTTCTGTAGAACTGTATGCCCATTGGTCCACAGCATGAGCCAACAAGGCATGCAGCCCGTACTGCATTGCCACATTCCAGATATGTGAAATGATATTGGACATATTTCTTCTTTTACAAATACCCGTGATCGGGCAGACAGCAGTCCACTGACCACCAGGGATATTGGACATATTTCTTTCTTTTTACAAATGCATGATCGGGCATGGGGGTGCCAGGGTGCAGCGAACTCGGTGCCACCACGGGTGGCAGCTGTCGTGTTGAGCCCTGCACTACGCAGCTCACCTGTGGGGTGGCCATCAGTTCCTTTTTGGGGTCAACTTTGTGCTGAAGCGCAGGTAGGGGCCGCGCATGCATGGCTCTGCACATCCCAGGCTGAATATCGGGCTGTGCAGGGGTGCAGGGCACGCCTCCTACCTAGCCTGCATACAATTCTGATGCGCTCTGGCACATCAGGATTTGTGCCGCACAATTTCCCTTTTGAATATTGCGCCAGGAGATTAGTGGGTTGGCGATGGTGCAACTTACTGTTGCGCCTAGCGCGCAACCTTTTGAATATCTGGGCCCATGTATGCAAGTCTTATTACTGTAAATGCATTAATTCAAGAGACGCATTCAAGTCAAGTTAGAGTCTAGGTCAAGACGCTGAGAAGAACTGGACAGTGAACCGAGAGGTGAACATGGCATCTGGATGAAAAGGACACTGGTTGCAAACAATGGGACTGATACTTAGGTAAGGAGCCTGAATTAAGCCACCGGAACTTGGGACTGACTTTGCAAACAGAATACAGATTCATCAGCCAAAACCCTCCATTGGCTGCTGGGACAAGAAGAATTTAAAAGTTTACTTTGAGGAAGATCTGTCGACCAAAACCCTCCATAGGTCACCAGGACAAGAACTGGACACATGTTGCAGAAAAGGAAAAGCAGGACTTCAGGCACTGGTCCTGATCTTCAGATGATGGCTCTGGAGACGGGTCTCGGATGATGAGGCTGGATGCTGGTCCAGAAAAAGAAAATATCATCCCAATGCAAAATGGAGGCCCTCTCTAGTAAGCCAGTGCAGCTACTTTACCTCCTTCACTTCTTATAGGGGGGTAGGGATGTAGCTTGATAGATTAACAGATGGAGCCTGTCCTGACTAATCGCCCTACCGCTAGCTGGGTCAACCGCCCAAACTGTAATCTAAAAGGAGGTGGGTGTCACAGGCAGATGTGCAGAGATAGTCTAAAGTGCAGCAACACCTAGGCAGTCTGTAGGTAATTGCAGAGGGTACTGAAGGACTTGTGCAGCTGAAAATGGCTTGCCACGCAAGATTGTTGCTTCTTAATTTATATGTGACCTTTTAGGCTTAACAAATAGAATACTGCTACATATGTATTAATAATATTAAGTTTGGACATTAGTCAGCTCTGACTGACTTTGTTTACATGTGCTGGATGAATAACTTCCTGTGTGTGGGGTAACCACGACAACTACCAATGAATGCACAGTAGTCACTTAGCAACCACTCCTAGCCCGATTGGTTTTAAAATGTTTTTAATGCTCGAGCTGACCTTCCTCTTGTGTCCCTTTGAGAAGCCAAGAGCTAAACCAATCAGAGACATTTGTACTACACTTGTTTGTATTTTTACTCATTAAAGCTTTCCGAGTGATCCTGAAACTCGGTGCCGGTTTCTCTGTTGATGTTTGTGGCTAGATAGGCCTATATCGTTTATTAATGTTCCTACTGTATATGCTGTAATGTACTTTAGAGTTAAGACACTGTCTGTCTATTTAAAAAAAGCACTTTTTTTATACATACACACTTTATTTTAATTTTTTTTCATAGTAAATACATACATGAAAAACCATCCTTGGGTTTGAGTATATCAAAACAAACAGTGAACTATACATCGAATAACTAGGACTACATACTCGTCATCCATAGTTACATCAAGTGAGGACATACTGCTTCATTATAAAGAAAACAAATGCAATTTCCTATTAAATAACCTTGCAGCAAGAATAAGGACGTCAGATGCAATTAAGACAGTCGAATACTGGAGTCCTTGTGCCTTAAAGAGCACTTATAAATGCCACTAAACGCAGCATTAGAGTCCATGTACCTCGGTAATTTATTTCACATTCTCTGTAGATGTTAACATGGGTCTTCCTCTCGCTTACCCTCAGACAAATCCCATACACAAACTAGATCTAACTTTATTAAAGTATACAATAACACTTATTCTTTAGTTAACAGCCTTATCTTTAAAAGGCTTTTAAGAGTTAAAATAGCCAGAATTTCTGTAAAAGCTAGGTTGGGTCTGGTACTTCTCCAGATAAGGGATCGACAAGTTTATGACCCAAAAAGTAATAAACTATTAGATAAAACTGGGCATGTAGCTTCCTAAACAGTAACAGAAAAGAGGTCACGGGATGGCCCAGCGGTCAGAGTTCAAGCCAAATGCATGGACAAGATATACAGGGGTTTGACATGGAAACACAGTGACACCTGTAGGAACAGGTAAACTGTTGCACCCCAAACTCTATACCCAAAAATGGTGGGTGTGGCCTGAAAATGACCAGACTTTATCTAATAGACCAATTTTGAACATCGGAGCAATTGAGCAGTTTTAGCTTGGAGTCAACAGCTGGAAGACTTGGAGGATTTCAGAGCTGAGATTTTAAGCTGTTATAGTATATACTTTGGATTGAAGTATATGGGGTTTTGGTACTACTTTTAGAACAAGACCTGTGGTTTTGTGGAAACTGATTTTTTTCACATACCAAACAGATAATTCTGATTTTATATCAGAATTTTGGAAACCAAGACTTTCCACCAAGGAAGCACCTGGAGTCTTTTTTAAAGGACCTTTAAAGAACCGACTTGGATCACAAACTGGCTACAAACTCTATTGCTTAATTAACTTTCACCTACAAGGAGAGAACTTTCATCTCCATCTCCACAAGGACATTTAATCTTTCTGGACGCTAACATCAGAATAAGGTACAGTTTAGAACAACAGTATCTAGTGTTTTCTGTAAACCATCCAGTGTTACTTTTGGCATTGTCTGCAGTTCAAAGATCTTCCAAATTGTAGAATTTACTGTGTCGTTTTTATTTAAGTAAACTTTTATGATTTTCTTAACAACTCTGCCTGGGCAGTGGCACTGGAGCCTTTCTAAAGGTGGAGGGGCCAAGCAGTGGGGGTGGGGGGGGAGAGATGTGGCCGTGAAAAATTCTTATAAAAAGCTGGGGGCCACTAGGCCCACAGAAGCTCTGGGGTTTTAGGTCCTCTGTAGTGAGTTTGGGGGTTTTTATTTAAGATAAAATAGATTTTTGTCACATTTTCCCTACCCCTGGCTCCAGGGAAAAAAAATATTTTTCCCCTGGAGTCAAGGATATGGGAGACTCTGGCTGACCTTAAAGTTTACAGCCATAATTGGGGTGGGCAACTGCCTGACCAATGCCATCAACAATCCACACCGAAGGCATTAGTGTAATGTGCTGTGGGAATTTTTATATAAGCTGGGGGTCTGGGGGCCACTAGGCCCTAGCGGCACCCATACCCCAGACTTTATATAAAACTCTTTTACAGTACATACTGCTTACTTGGAATAACCTCCCTCCAAGTCCCAAAGCAGCTACTAGCCGCAGTGTCAAAACACATGATGTGCGTGCCCACATCCACACCACTTGCAACTGAATCTGTCTCCAAATACTTGGTGTTCCACCAGCCTAGTCCAAGAAAAGTCCCATAAGGCTGAGCCCATCCCTGCTGGCACCTTTTCCCTTATATTAACCCTGTAAATGTGCAGCCATGTACTGTACACTGATCAAAGTGGTAACCCTCAGAGGCCCCTGACTGCAAAGGGAGGATGGGCAGTAGGCAGGAACCACCTGCAAGATGGAAATCAATTTAATCAGAACCAGGATTGGAACTGAACCCTCACCAATCAAGAAGCAGGGTGTCACTACCCATTTTTAAATCCATCATCTCTGAGCAAGCACCAAACAAGAAAAAAAAAAAGGTCTCAGTCTCAGACAGTCTCCACTGCACTATTTTCTGATAAACCATTTGCACTTTCTTTACTCACCACTGTTTTTCTTGGCTCAGTGGGCTCCAACAGCTCACTTATTAGTCTGATGACCGATCGCCAAGGTGCAGTCAGGCCAAAAACGGCCGCTGCTTGCTTAAGGTACTGGTACGTCGTACACGCTGGAGCCAGACACTCCATTTGCCCTGCCTGGCAGTCAGAAAAACAGGCATGCCAACAAACTTAAAACAAGCAGAGAGCAGAGGAGAAACTGGTCTGTACCCAGAGAGTAAAGAGGGAGAGAGAGAGTCTCTCCTTCCGCAGTGCTGCAACACAACAATGTTCTTACGTTCCATTCCACTCGCCCGCCAGATGCCCTCCATCCAGTCCCAATTCCCCACCGAGCTGCCGACGTTAACGCAGCCCTAACTTCTGTTGGCTGTGCCTTCCTTGTTTACCTTGCCAGACGACTGCTGGTCCTTCCTTCTCTTCTGACTCTGAATGCCCGAGTCTGCTGTGTGCTGCCACCTGCTGGTTCGCCGTGGCACCGCACAACTTAAGAAACAGCACAGCATGACTGCGGGCTCACTGAAAACACAGAATGGACCTTTTTTTGTCATTTTTTTTTTTAAAGCTTCTGTCAGAAAAAGGTGGGGGGTAATGGCCTCCTGCCCTCCCCCCTTCCCCAGCTTCGGTGCCTATGTGCCTGAGGTCTGATTGTGTGATCCAACATTTTAACAGAAGGGTTTTGCAAAGACTGTGTGCCTTGAAAACGAAGATAGGGACCGCTCGGCTATCTTACAAACTACTTAGGCAAGAGACTACCAGGGGCAGTGGTGGGATTCCACCCTCCCACTGGGAAAAGGAAGGCTGGTGAATCTTCCTGAACCCTACAACTGGTCACGAGTTCTGTAAAAAGAGGGGCCCTCCATGCCAACAGGAGTTCCTACCGTGCCCGTGAGGTTGGGCTTGTAACAATGTTCATGTACTGACTTTATACCAGGCATGAGTTGCTGAGGTGGAGCAGCTTATTTGCGTGTAGCACTGTCCTGACTACCACCCTATCGCTAGCTAGGTCGACCGCCCAAACTGCAACCCAACAGGAGATGAGTGTCACAAGCAGATGTGCAGAGATGGTCTAAAGTGCAGCAACACCTAGACAGTCTGTAGGTAACTGCAGAGGGCAAGGACTTTGCAGCTGCTAATGGCTTACCAAGCCAAGCAGTGATGTGCTTACTGGGAGGCTGCATAATTCAGACAGGGTACAGAGAAGGTTAGACAGTCTCTTGGACAAGGTGTAGCGAGTCTAGGGGTACCACAGGTTTAAGGCAGTTCTTGTAAAGCAAATGGGCAGTGACACTTTAGCTTTAGTTCAGAAGGCAGTCTCAGTAAATGGCCATTGTGCCTTTACCGTTCACTACACGGTCTTTTATATAATGTATGCCGTCACTTTATATGGAGTTCTCTAGGCAGGTTATTAATATCCAACAGTTACGATTTCATGTGCCCCAAATTGGCTCCTATAGAGCTTATCTTACCCACAAAAAACCCACAATCCACTCCTATGGAGCTTTAATAATTGTGCCCTGTGGGTGCAAAGTGCAACAGCAGCCCACCACGCTGACTCGCATGGAATCAGAATTATTGTACCCCACAGACACTGCGGAGGCCGTGCTGACCTGCCTCACATTAGCTTCCCTATCTTAGCCATGCCCTGTGGGCAGTTATCGTTCAGGGGCCTTGCTGCCATGAAGCTGGCTCCCAGCAGCCTCTGAGGGCGGTCCTGTGGTGGGGAAACCCTCACACCTGTAAGGCCTCTGCCACTTGATTTGGCAATAAAATTGGTTCTACAAGATGGCGGTCACACTGTCTGTCTCTGCCACCATCCTCTCGCCACCACGAACCGGCTTCAATGGGGTCCTGAGAGAGGTGGGGCTGGCTAGCGCTGATGTTGCTACTACTGATGCTAGTAAGGGAGGATGAAAGGGGCCTGGAGGCAGGAGTTGTGTGGCCACACTAGGAAAGGGAGGAACCTGTGAGGGAAGAGCAGCTGCTGTCGAGCCACTGGACTGTTTACGGCAGCGACCTGGACTGCACCAGTGCTTTCTGTCAACTGGAGACACATACCAGCACAGTCGACGGAACCAGCTTCAGCTATCCAGGTAAGCCAATTTCAGGTTCCCATTGTTCCATCTCCAGCTCAGCGAGGTCTCTTCAACAGTTTTATTAGTGGCTTCACAAAGGCTCAGGGTTCTAAGTCTTGAACCCTAAGCTTGTGCAGCAATCGCTCCTTGCGATTTAAATTTCTCCATATGCAGAGTAAAAAAAGCAGACCACAGCATGGCTGCCACTACTTTGTGCTGCCTGCCTGGAATTGTGCGAGAGGCAGCGCAGCAGAAGAGGAAAAATATTTTGCTTTAAAAATTATGATTACTGGGGTAGTCAAACGGCTACAGGGGAGTACTGGCTGATGCTGGGAGGTGCAGTGTGTGCCTGAACCACCACATTCTTCTCCCCCTGTGCTCCACACTATATGCCCTGGAGCATCTGGTATGCACCAACTATTATTCCCCGAGCTCTGTAATGGGTCCGGATAGGTCCCTGGCTTCTTTCTTTCTATGTACCGGGGGGGGGGAAGGTGCTTTTATGCAGGTCTAACTCTGGGGGACACTACATGTACACTGCCTACTTACAAAAAAGCAGGCTCAAGGGGTTTTAAATGCCATGAAATTGGAGCAGGCCTAAACATCAGCAGGGAGGTTATTCCACAGCCTAGGCACCATGGAGGCATAGGATCTCGTACCAGAAGCTGAAAAAGTTGTAGAGACTATTAGGAGCATCTAAGAGAAAGATTCGAGGTTTCTCCTGTATGTTTTTATCCCCCACAGCTTAACCACTGTGGAGGGTGCAGTGGGCTCTCCCAAATCCCACTGCAATTCAGGATCCAGTTCAGAATACAGCCACATCACCAGTGCAGGGCCTGCAGGAGGTCAGTTCATTATACTACCACTGGTGGTAGTTTTCCCGTTTCCCCTTTTCCTGTCCCTCAGGACGCTGGCTACCGGGGTGCATATGTGTATGCAAGTGTGTGTAGTGTGGCACCAGCCGGTGTCGCCCCTCCACTAACCTGCACTGGTGCACTACCACTTGTGGTCACCCCGATGGCAGTACAGCAGCAGAGCTAGCTGCCCTTCCTTCTCACAGGAGAGCATACTCTGGGATGCTTGATCCTCCTCCTCCTGGCCATCACCCAATGACCTAGGTGCGTTCTCAAACTCAGGCAGCCAGCATCACCAGCAACAGCACTACCACAGTGAGGACCAGCCTTCCTGTTTTTTTTTTTACTCTTAACAACCTGTATTGGCTTTTCAGTTTCAACTGTTGATTGCAAATGCTTGTGAGACTTGGTAATAAGTAGATTGACTTGGTCACTGATACATTACTTGGGCACCAGCATATGTTGCAGACATGCTGATCCACGCACTGAAAACTTGACATCACCAGCAGCAGCGCTTACACCGGTGTAGGCGCCAGGTTTCTGGCACATGAAGCAGCATGCCAGAAAGACATGCTGATGCTGGACAAGGCTACAACCCCCACCCACCACCACACTTGGCACCAGATGTCCCAGACTCAGGACACAAACCCAGGTCGTCTGGATGATGAACAGTAGCACTACCACTGTGCTAGCCAGCAGACCTATTTAGATAAGATTTCAAAGTAACTCCCTACAATTACAATCCCTGTTTTCACACCTACAGTAGCTAGGACATAACTGGAAACGAGGTTTTACCAACGTAATTCATTTTCCAGAAAAATACCAAAAACTGCGGGGACAGCCCTGCCCACTACCTAAAAACATTACACAACTCAAACGTATAGTGCATACATTTTTTACAGCATCATGGTAATGCAGTAGTCAAAGTTAATCCCACCCCGGGGAATAGTGGGGGATTCAAAAATGACTGGCCCCAAACTACTCAAATGTCCCACCCTGTAAAGGCAAGCCTTGCTGAGTCCTCTTTAACCACACACACACAACGCCCCACGGGAAAAACGCCCGAGTGGTTAGGGGTGTGAAATGACAGACAACATGTCGAAATCCAAAGGCAATCGCCCCATTATATTTATTTCCGTTTTTGTTGACCAGGTGGGTACACTACACAAAACATCTGCCTATGTTCAGGCACGGCCCGGAAAAGTTACAGACATAAAATGAAAGAAGTACAAATTCTGTAACAACATAGGCTAGAAAAATATATGGTAAACATGAAACGACAAGCAGCGCAGGGGTATGTACAAACATTGCCGGAGGTGGGGGAATACTGCTGCTATAACCTACTTTCATTGTCTAGCGATTTGATTCGTTCCATACACCTGTCAAATTGTATCAAGGATAAAACCGATAACACCTAATGCAATACTATCGTTACAGAAGGCACTCAACACTACATAACTTTTTTCTAGTGCTGTGCGAAGCATAAACAGGTGTAGAAAATGTCACCAGTATAAAAACATCAGACGAACACTAACCTTTATTTTAGCCAGTTACGAAAATGCGTATTTCTCTATTTTGGTCACGTCACGGCATTCACGTACTGTACAGCAGTTTACTGTGTTCGTTCCGAAGGTTGAAATTGGCGGGATAGCAGCTGTGGAACAGCCTGTTCCGGTACCCATCAGTAATTGACTACGTATCCCTTCTGCGCATGAGCGAAGACGTCAAGGTCGTCCGTACAAGTGACAAATCAGGAGTCACAGCCCTGAAACTGCTAAGACAGCAGAGTATTTCTGAATGTTCTGTCTGCTAGCAACTAGTTTCAGTCAGACTCGGGGCGTCGAAACGTTCCTCTATCCTTCTTAAAATGTATGTTTCCCGGAGTCCGATCGTTCTTCTGTCCTTACTAAAACTGATGTCTCCCGGAATCGGACCGTTCCTCTGGGAGGCAGTATAGTGCTGTGGTTAAAGGCACCGAGCTGCAAACCTGGAGACGGGGGTTTGAATCCCGTTAGTCCCCACTTGCATACTGTGTGACTCCTGGTTAAACAATTTCCCCCTCGCTCTGTCCTTCCTAAAATCGATGTTGCTGTTGTAGTATCAAATAATGTGTTGGACTGTAGTAACACAAAATGGTGTCTCCTATTACAGAACAAATAGTGGCCAAAAAAAAGAATACAAACTGCTGTTTTAGGACACTCAGGATTAATGTTAACACCTGTGCCAATTTGGGGGTTACCAAAAAGATGCTCTGTTGTCATTGGGAGGCGTGTGCACCACTGGGCAAGGGGTGTAGCCCAGGCGGTATGTGAGGAATTTGAAGCGCCAACCAGTGCGGATAAAAAAGCATTAGTAGGAGTTGTCGAGAGGAGTGAGTGTGCCTGCTCGAAGGCCTGAGGGGAGGCCTGCAGTCGGGGCCGGAGAGACCTGGGGAGGTGAGATTGCCCCAGTCCCAAAGTCACTGCAGGGGTACCCACTTGCCATCAGTGAGACAGCGGACCCAGAGGGAGCAGCAACAGTCAGAAGGTTGCAAGGAGCCTGCTAGGCTCCAAATTCCAGTCAGTGAAGAGTGGCTGCCTTGGAGGGCCCATGAGGCAGAGGTAGCAGTGATGTCTCCAGTGGGGTTTGAGGTGGCAGATAGGACCCCTGTGCTTTCTGTGTCCACTCGAGGTATGAGCTGCTGTCCAGGGAAGGGGACCGCTGGTGCCTTAGGGAAGAGTTGGCCCTTCCCTGTGCGAACCCTGCCTGTGGATCGGCAGGAGCTGCAAATCCCTCCCTCCATTTTGAGGAGAGTAAAATGGTCAAAAAGAATGGGCTCCCACTCCCACTGGCGGGGAATATTGAAATAGCCACCAGATAGGGGATCGAGAAGAGGTTCCAAAAAGATAATCTGAGCCCCTTTTGACTCATAAAGAGAGAAATGAGTAATATAGGGTCCCGGTTCAAATCCTGGATCCCCAAGAGACTGTGCCACAATTTGGGGCAGTAAAGATCTGGGAACTGTAACAAAATTAAATGAGTCTCCTCCAGGGAGTTATTGTGTGTGTTAGCTTCAGCTTTTGAGACAAAACTGCCTGATTGCATCTCATTCCTGCTTCTGGGCTAAATCATTTGGAGTCCAACCTGTTATGCTGTGCTGTGCTGTCTGCCTAACCAAACTGTTTTCTAGAAAGATCATCCAATCCTGTGGCCACCAGTCAAGAAGGAAGGCAATTCCAGCTAGCCTGTGCCTCGATGGAAATTCAGCCTTCAACCGTGGAATCCCATACTTCAAAACTATGAGGCACTGTGTTTAACCTATTTGCTGCCAGTCAAGATAGTGCCCTTCCACTTTTACAGAGACAATATTCCATCAAAACCCCTAGATAGGGAGGGGAAGGGGTAGCTTTCTGGAGTCTTAAGCCACTGCTATGGACTGAAAGCTGCTGCCTGCTCGAATATGTGTGTGTGTGTGTGTAAGCTGATAGAGTGCAGCTAGTGCACCTTTTATTAAAGGAGTAGTCCACCCAGAATTTAAAAAAACATATGTTATGTAGAGTGTTTTGATATGTATGTTAAATCCTAGTGTGTCCTTCCCTCTGTCTGCTATTTGGAGTATTTTTCTAAATTGCCTGCTAGCTGTATGGTAGTTTTACGACCCCTGGGGATCTCCATAACAAATAGTTTTATTGGCTTTCTTTCTCCCAGGATGCCCCCTGTCTCATGTGACAGTGATGTAGCCATGCCCTTTGATTTAGCATGTGTATTGCTTTACAATTAGTTTAGCAACAGCAGAGCCTTGTAACTTCTTATCCAGGGAGCACAAATGGCAACAGTCAGTTTAGTAGACACATGAGAGCCAGCTAACTGGGACAACAGCTACTAAATAGCTCTAATTCACTATTTTTTTCCTCTGTTCATCAGGTCTAGCTAGTAGGAGTGTTGTAACATCAAAAACACAAATAATGAATTAGAGCTATTTAGTAGCTGTTGTCTTACAGAAACCCCAGTTAGCTTGCTCTCGAGTATCTGCTAAACTAACTGTTGCCATTTGTGCTCCCTGGATAAGAAGTTACAAGGCTCTGCTGTTGCTAAACTAATTTTAAAGCAATACACATGCTAGATCTAAGGGCATGGCTGCATCACTGTTACATGAGATAGGGCATCCTGGGAGAAAGAAAGCCAATAAAACTATTGGTTATGGAGATCCCCAGGGGTCGTAAAACTACCATACAGCTAGCAGGCAATTTAGGAAAAACTCCAAATAGCAGACAGAGGGAAGAACACACTAGGATTTAACATACATATCAAAACACTCTACATAACATAAGTTTTTTGCACATTCTGGGTGTACTACTCCTTTAAGTGCGCACTGTTTCTTGGGGAAACCAAGCAGCGAGGAGGTATCTGTGCCTGTGTGGAGGCATTCCTGATCCTCCTCTTTACGAGTGGGCAGGAGCTTGAACAGGCACTATTGTTGTGTTTTGAGAGGGCTGTTTAAGCCATCTCTTGTGTGGACTAGGCTGCCTTTTTAAAGGCAGATTGTATACATTGTCCAAGCCCCGCAGGGAGGTATTCCAGGGAGCGAGCATTGCCATAGCAACAGGTGATGTGGTACTAGGCAACCTATTTAACACTCGGCTCTAGCAAGTGGAGTCTAGAGCGGATAAACAGATAAGAGCTGGAATATTGATATACTAGTAGTCCCTAACTGTCTAAAGGTAAATGAACCCAGTGGTGGTCATTTGGGGTAGGCATAAACATGTATAACATGTATATAGTCACTGCTAATGGGGAGATAGACTGGAAATGCTTAGTGTGCCATAAAATCAGCCTGACACAAAATACAGAAGATACACATTATATGTGTGGACAGTACCTGGAGTTACGAGAACTGCGGATTAAGCTTATTAGGTTACAACTATAAATAAAGGGCTTGCGACAAGATACTGGGAACAGTCAGTGTTCTAGTAAGCTTGCCAGTTTAACTAAAACAAACAATATATGTCAGGGTGAGAAAAGGCAAAGGGAGATGGAGGATGATGGGGCAAATGTAAGCTCTGATGTGGTTAAACCAAAGAGAGGAAGGAGAGCTATGGAGTTCACAGTACCCACAGATAATCGTTTCACATTGTTAGATGGATATGTGGATAATGGGGAGGCCCTGCCCCCTTCCTCCTCTGATGCCATCAGTATGGGTCAGGATATGGATGGGCTCACTAATGGCAGAGCTGGGAAAACAGCATCTCCGGAGACTATAAGTGTTAAAAGGAACGTATACATTCTGGGAGATCCAATCATTACATTTGCCGACCATGTCACTACAAAACTGCATAAAGATTCAGTGATCAGCAGCTGCCTCCTGGGTGCTGGTGTAAGAGATATGATTGGTATAGTGAGAGATTTAATGTGCAAAGTACTAAGGGGGTCTCTTATAATAATGCATATTGCATACTGTGTGACCCTGAACAAGTCACTTAACTTCCCTGTGCTCCCAGGTTGCACCTGTAAACAAGCTTTCAGCTTAGTGTGTCTCACCTGGTTAAACAATTGGGAAAAAAATATTGGAGCTAATGACATCAGAAATTGTACAGTGGATAACATTTTTAATGCGTATAAGGACATTGAGAGATGGGTTGTAGAGAATCAGTGTGAATTAATGTTTTCTGAATTTTTGCCTATACCAAGAATGAATAATACACTAAATGCGAAAATTAGAAAATTAAACTGGTTGAGAGAATGGTGTTTAAGAAAGGGCAATAGGTGTATTGCTACCTGGGAATACTTTGCACATCAATCACACCTATTCTGTCATGATAAACTACATCTCAATAGGACAGGGGGAGATCTGCTTGGCAAAATATTTTCTGATTATATATCCAAAGGGTTAAACTAGGGTGTAAGGGGATACAGGAGCCACATCAGGGGAAAATAGCAATAAAACACTACCCAATAAATAAGAAACATAGATATAATAGAAACAAACAGAAGTATAACAGCAAGGAAGGAGAGTTAAGAATCCTTTTAACAAATGCAAGAAGTCTCAGAAACAAAATGAATGAGTTAAACAACCTCTTGATAACAAATCAGATTCATGTATGTGCAATATCAGAAACTTGGTTTCAGGATGGAGATTGGGACATAGAAATTCAGAGTTACAACTTTTTTTATAAGAGCAGAGTAAGTAAAAGAGGAGGCGGTATCGCGCTATATGTTATAGAGGAACTCAAATCCCATGTCATAACAGTTGAAAATGAATATTGAACTACTTTGAGTTAAAATTCACATGGCTAATACAGCTGTCTCTGTTGGTATAGCATATAGGCCACTTAACTTGAAGCATGAAGAAAATGATACGTTTCTAGCCATACTAAACACGTTTGAAATCACAGAGGATTTCATGTTAATGGGGGACTTTAACCTCCCAACAATTGATCGGGATACACGACAGGGACAATCCAGTTTGGATTACAGCTTCATTGACTACTGCTTGTAAACTAAATTGGAGCAATTGATTAAAAACTCAAACAGAGGTGAAAAATACCTTGAATCTATTGCTTACTAATACAGAACGAGACAATGTTTCTATTCAGGTTAAGGATCCAGTTGGGGACAGTGATCACAACACTGTGTTCATAAGTATTGACCATAATGTTGTCCATCCTAGGGGGAAAACGAACACCTGGAATTGGAAACAGAGTCTAGCAGGGTTATAAATGGAAAGTAGTTGAGCAGAAATAGATAAAAGAATAAAATACTGCATAGAACAATGGTTTCCAAAGGTGAATAAATATAATGCTAAGGGAAGGATGCCCTCTTGGTGGGGTAGAAACATAAAAAATAGCATTATAAGAAGGAAAAGGAAGACGTTCGCTAGGTATAAAAGTAACCCAGTCAGTGAGAACTGGCTTTCACATAAAAAAGAGGCTAACTGTACAGAAAGGCTTATAAGAAGAGCTAAACAAGAGGCAGAATTACAAATGGCCACTACTATTAGGGATAATAAAAAATCTTTTATAGTTATATTGGATCACTTAAAGGCAAACAAGTGAGTATAGGGCCTTTGGAAACTCAACAGGGTTTGGTAAGCAATGAGCAAGATAGTGTGAACATCTTTTAGCTCTGCACTTGATTTTCTAATACTTCAAGCCGGTTATCAACATGCCATCACTCCTTAGCCCGCTGCACCATGGCAGTTTTACAGACCTCCAAGTGACGTTTCACCTCCTCCATGTCCCCATGCAGTGAGCCCACAGCAGTCTCCACCATAACTAAACGGCCCTTAATATGTTGAATTTCTGATTCATTGCCATCGAGGAGGCCAGAAGTTGTTGCATTTTCATTCCCAGCGATTGGATGGTTTCCTCAGCGTCGGCTCCCTCTGCTGCAACATTTTGTGTAGAGCACATGTAAGGGCCCAGTATCAGACCTTTTCCTGACTCTTTTCTGCCATCTCCAGATGGCTGATTTTTATGAGTTTTGCCCATTTGGTTCCAGGAAAGTCAAGGTTTCTGTTAGTGTGTCTGAAACGCATCTTAAAGTTCAGTATAAGTTAGTTTTCAAAGCTTAATAAAGCTTGTTCGTGGAGCCAAAATGCAGAGCAACTTCTCAGCTCGGGCTCCACAGCACCCCCCAGGCTCCCACATTTTGACCCCAAATGTCCAACAGTTTTTTTATGACCTGACGTTATGATCAAGACAGGTGGAATTTTTTAAATTCCATCCGTAAGGTGATTTAGCTGTGTGACTGTGGAAACAAGTTTCGGAAGGGATTTGAAAAATGACACCTGCCATGTTCAGGAGGTGGGGTAGCACAAAGGATATGGTGAACATTAGGAGCCAAAATCCGCAAAAATAAACTTATGAGTGAATGTTGGAACAATTCAACGTTTACTCATAACATAGTTGATTTTTCACATTTTTACTCCAAATTTTCAACATAATCTTTTTATGGCCATGCATTCTGAGCATGACAGGTGTAATTTATAAAACAATGGCTGAAACGTCATTTTGTGCCACAAGTATGAAAACACATTTTGGGTAGGGTTTGAAAAATGACAGTTGTCACTTTCATGAGGTAGTGTGAAAATCAAGGGTCAAAATACTGAAAATTACCTCAGTTACGAGTGTGCATTGAAACATTTCACATACACTCATAACTTTGTTGATTTTTAATATTTTATTTATCCCAAATTTTCAACATAGCCTTCTTATGACACTACATAGCCTTCTTATGACCTTACCTAATAAAAACACAGAAAAAGTGACAGCAGAAGGAGACCAACGGTCATCTAGACTGCCAGTATGTTCCTGAGATCTCCTCTGATCTCAGGACCGTGCCTCTAGATCATAAACAAGGGTAGAGAAAATTTTCAAATTGTGCCTACAAGGTGATCGTGGTGATTTCATACCACAAGTGTGAAAAAACATGTTGTGGCCAGGATTTAAAAACTGGAAGCTGTCACATTCATGAGGTGGGAAAAATAAATCTGGGGTCAAAATATTGAAAATTACCAGTTACAAGTTTGCACTGAAAAATGTCAATTTTCACTCATAACTTTGTTGTTTTTCAATATTTTTTACCCCAAATTTTCAACATAGCCTTCTTATGACCCCACATAACCTTCTGATGGCCCCACCTGATGAACAAGGGTGGAGAACATTTTCAAATTGTCCCCAAGAGGTGATTTCGTACCATAAGTGCGAAAACACATTTTATTTTTTAACTTTATGTTTTATTTTATAGAAAAACATTCAGTCTGATTTCCAAGCACAGAAATAACAAATCAGTACATTCTGAATACTCAAAGAGGGCGCCACTCCTCTTAATAAAACACATCTGACAATCTTATGCTTAACAGATACATCATATGGGGGAATATCTCATAAAAAAATTATTGAGAATTATTTTAAAGCACAAAGTAAACATCTAATACTGCAATGGAGTCCATGAGCTGCATGGAAAAAAAATCTTAGGTATCCAGACGGACAAGTCCAAAGTCCTTCACCATATGATATGGTGGTGGGTGCCATGCATTTACTTATAACAGCACTTAACTTGTGCAATCTAGAAATGATATACCATAGTTTGATTTTTCAGCGCTTAACCAGCAAACATTCAAAATATAAAAGTAAATTGACACAGTTGAGCAAAATTACAAACACCATAAAGAGTGGGCAAGATTTTACAAAATGAACATCAACAGAACATTCGGTCACATGTGTTTACAGGGAAGGAACAGACCCATATAAATTTAAAATGTAACTTTGATTGTCCCGGGCCAGTGCTGCCTATAAGTATTATTTCCATCAGGGTGGGGAGTCACTCAAGGGATAAGAGTATCCAGTCCATCGTTTTTTTTAATGTCCCAAAATATTAAAGTATACGTCAGTCTTACCTGAGGAGACTTCCCTCACCATTCAGAAAGGTTTTCATACAAGTTCTTCAGGACTCTTCTTCATCAGAAGACAGAGGATCCAAGGCAGCAGAATGTAACAGAGGGATTGTATGTCTCCAACCCCACTTCAGAGCTTCTGCGGGGTCTGTGAACAGATATACTTTCCCGTGGTGAGCGATTTGTAGTTGAGCTGGGAAAATAATTCCATGGGGGATAGAGGCCTCCCTCAGCATTGCCCATACCCCATTGAACCACTTCCATTTCTGACAAGTCGCATAACTGATGTCAGGATATAAACTGATTCGATGGCCCTCATGAAGGAGAGTTCCCTTGCATCTCGCCAGTGCCAATATGTAGTCTCTGGTTCTGGCTCCATCTGTGACCACAATTATTGTTCTCGGGGTATTCAGCTCCTCTGATCGTCCTCAAGGCATGACCCGATAAGCACATTGAAACTGCTGTGCTTTTTGCTGGGCATCCCCTCCTAGTTGTTGCCAGAACTACTGTTGTAAAAACAATAGGAGATGGTCCCCCTCACTCTCTTCAGGCATACCCAAAATTCTAATATTTGGGGCCTGAATCTGGTTCTCGAGTGTCTCAATTTGAGCCTTCCAGTGACCGCTCTCTTTTAGCATTGTGGATACCGCTCCCATAGCGGCGTCTGCTCTTTTAGAAGTATCCAGGGCTAAGACAGGGGGCCTCTCACTGCCTAACTTTAAACTATACTATTTTACTGCACAGTTGCGGACAATCGTATACTGGTTGGACAACTTGTACATTGCAAAATGGAAAAACCTAGAACTTAAAGGAGGGGCTCTATTAAACTTACATAGTACACTCCTTAGTCAGGGGAAATTCCCCAGGAGGGGACAAGAGGAGAACCCTTTCACAATGCCCACATTGGAAGTTTGGCACACTATTCTGAAAGACAAAAGAGCAGGTAACTGGAAGTCGCTGCTGTTATCTCTCCCATATACAAAGGTTTTTACCCCAGGGATATGGGACGGGGGCTTTAAGAGATGGGAGGCAAGGGACCTGCATTTAGTTTGGCATCTAGTAGAAGAAGGGGAGGTGGTGCCTTTTGAAGTTCTGGTTAACCGATTTGAGATCCCATGGCGGGACAGATTTAGATATTTTCAAGCAAGAAATTTTGTGAATAACCTGATCATGGAATTTAACTGGGCAAATCTCACCCCACCTAAGATTGCCTATACCTTTAAAAAGGCGATAGAAGGGACACCCGTTAGAGAACATATAATTTCTACACTATACCAAGACCTACAGATATGGAAGGGAGACACTACAGAGTCCATACGAAAGGCCTGGGAAAGGGATTTGGGAAATCAGATTCCAAACGAAGTTTGGACAAGGGCCCAATCCAAAACACACTGGGGTTTATCTGCAGTCACCTGGCAGGACTTCTCTTGGAAGGTCTTTGCCAGATACTTTCGCTCCCCAGCGACAATGGGGAAAATTGTGAGAAGCAATTCTGCGGACTGTTGGAGGAGCTGTGGTCAGGAACAAGCAACACTGATGCATGTGCTCTGGAGCTGCCCGGCTCTTTCCAGCTTTCTGTCAGATCTACAACAAGCTCTAAGAAAAATAATTGACTCAAATCTGATAGTGTCCCCCACCTGCTATTTCTTCTTGGACTCTCAGGAGTTGACGAGGGACCGTCTTTCAACTAAGTTTCTGAAAATAGCATTTTTGGCTGCCCAAAAGGTGGTAACTAAAAACTGGTTAACTCAGAACCCTATCACATTAAATAAGTGGCAGGAGATTATGATAAATATTTACAGAATGGAGGCTCTGTCAGCCTCCCTGAATAAGAGGCTTTCACAGTTTGAAATCCTATGGAGACGGTGGGTCTTATATATGGCAGAGGAAAGACCGGATTTTATCCCTTGACAAGCTGGGACTTCCTCCAATATAGTGATGGCCCTGCTATATAAGCTCAGACCCTGGCGCAAACTGGGCTAGAGTTGGAACAATAAGGGCTTGAGTAAGTGTGGGTTTTCTATCTCAAAACACCTGTTTGAGGGATGAGCTCCGTCTTAGAAGATAAAATACTACCTTTGTGAATTTAGTTTGATGAAAGTTTCTGATATGCAGCTTTTCCTCCCCTTTGATCAGACCAGTAATTGAATATATGAATTTGCCTATAAGAATTTATTGTAACTTTTTATTGTAGAAAGATGTAGTATGTTTTATGTATTTTTTTTATATATTTGAATAAAGAGAATAAAGAAAAAAAGTTAAAAAAAAAAAAAAGAAGTATCCAGAGCTGTGGTCTGTACTCCCTCCATAGTGGTCTCCAGTATGGTGACCCGGTTACTCAGGCCGTCGAATTTATCAGACAAAGCAGACACTGATCTGATCAATTTGGTGAGTTTTGGCCCTATCGTTTGTAGAATTTCTTCCATTGTCTCACTTAGGCTATCTTCAGGCCTAGCTTGCACCAAACGAGTCGCTATAGCTGGAGGAACAGTTTTAGCTTTTGCTCTGGACCCATGCTGTTGATCTTTACGGGGGTTCCCCATTATATTCAGGGAACCTTCCGATACACTTACTGTCACAAAGATCCAAAAATTTGCTCCCAAAAAATTGTATTTTAAACTTGTTTGCTAGTTTTAAGCGAAGCAGCGTGATCAGAGAACAACTGACTTGCTTGGGCTCCACAGTGCCCCTGTCGCGAAAACACATTTTGGCCAGGATTTGAAAATGAGAGCTGTCTCATTCATGAGGTGGTGTGAAAAAAATGGCTGTGTTGAAAAGTTGGGGTCAAAATATTAAAAATGACCACAGTTACAAGCGTGCATGGAAAAATTTCAACATGCACTCATAAGTTTGTTGTTTTCTCATATTTTTCCCCCACATTTTTAACACAGCCTTCTTATGACCCAACCTCATGAACAAGGGTGGAGAAAGTTTTAAAATCCAGTCCAAACGGTGATTTTGCACCACAAGTGTGAAAATACGTTTTGGCCAGGATCTGAAAAATGACAGCTATCACATTCATGAAGTGCTGTGAAGAAATGGCTATTTTGAACATCCAAAGTCAAAATATTGAAAATTACCAAAGTTATGAGCCTGCATTCATAAAGAAATCAAAGAATTGGTAGGAGATATGCCCAGCCATTACTAAGGAGGCTAAGACAGTCCAAAGGAGTAAAGGTCCAACCAGGTGAAACCGTAGGAGATGCCACTCTTACCCATGATCAGTGAACCAAAAAAATGGCTGGGTAACTGGTCTTCCTCACTCATTGCAGCAATAAAACAGCCAATCAATGGGGTTGCTGTTACCTAAAAAACAAATGCAAGATGGGAGACAGGATACCTGAACTCAGTTAAGTTATCTTTGACCCTGCATGTTAGGGCATACAAAGGCAGCCATGCAGGGGTAAGGCTATGAACCAGTCAGTTAAATATAAAGTTCACATACTGAGGGGGTGCATTCTCACCCAGATCTTAATAGCACTAGTAATTAGTGGGATAGGACAGCACAGACACATTTTACAGTCACAACCAATGGAGCTTAATGGCAGCAAAGAGGCAGTAACACAGTAAATGCAAGAAGGTCAATGTTGATTGGGATCAGCGTCCTGCTCTTGGTCCATAGTAACATCCGTATACCCTGTTTTTCAGCAAATACCATGACAACCTCTGAGCTGGTAAATAAAATACATGTGTTTTATTGTGATGATGAGCATGAAGCCTCGCTGGGAACAATTTGGCATTGATACCTGACTCCAAAAACTGCTTTTTGACAACTTGCAGCTCCCGCTTATGAGCCTGCGTTTGAGAGGATATGTTGGGGGAAAAAACAATGCGGCTCCCTTCCCATAAGTTGTCTCCTTTGGCTCTAGCCATAGAGGTCAATATAGAGAGGTTAGAGGGTGGACTCCATTGGCTCTGTTGAAGCTGCACATCCGTCATATTAGAGGAGGGTTGAGGTGCCGGCAGATAACAGGAACCCTTCTTGAAACATAAGATAGCGGCACCAGCACACTGTTTTTATTTTTTATTATTTCATGTTTATTGAGAAGCACAGTACATATATATATTAGAAACTCTTTCAATCCACAGAGAATAAAACAAGAATCAAATATATTTTAGTTGGGACTTCCAGTTCCGGAATGGCGTACTGAACATCTCTCTCCTCGTCTCCCAAACTCAAACTAACAGAATCGGTCTCTTGCCTCAAAAAATAAATGAATCTTACCAGCAAATGGTGATCTAAACATTGGAGAGGCCCCAGCAACAACTGGAACCGTTCCTTCCGCCGACCCTGGATGGAAATTAAGCTTGGCAATATATTCTCTCTGCTGGCTGACCTGATCGCGTGGGAGGAGAAAGTCGGTCTGCGTGGCCCCAACACGACCAGAGCATCTGGCCCAGCTCCTGCTTCTTCAAATAACCCCCTTCCCTAATTGAAATGGTCTCCGGCCTCAAATAAATAAACAAACCTTACCAGCACACAGTGATTAGGGCATTGGAGAGACCCCAGCGAGAACCGGAACTGTTCCTTCCGTCGACCCTGGATGGAAATAGAACTTTACAATAGATTCTCTCTGCTTGCTGATTCGATCGCGTGGGAGGAGAAAGACAGCCTGTGTGACCCTGACCCGACCGGAGCATCTAGTCCAGCTGTTGCTTCTCCAAACAGCCCCCTACATTTATCCCTTACATTGATGGCTAGTCGAGGAGGAAAATGGAAGGGAAACAACACTCAGCCAGCTCAATCAGTCCCTCAACCTGAGCAAAACATCCTTCGGGCCATCTCCAATTTTAGGGAGGAAATGAGGGACTCGATACAACAGGTCAGGGCTGACTTGAGATAGCTTCAGACTCGTGCAGATGAAGCGGACCAGCAGATCTCTCAGAACAATACTAAAATCAATGCCCTTGAGCCTGCGGTTCTTTCCTTGGTGGAAGCCCAGTTACACAGTTCTCTTAGACAGGAAGATGCAGAGAACAGAGGACGTAGAAAAAATCTTTGCATTTTCAGCTTTCCAGAAGGCGATGAAGGCGCTGACCCTCTGGCTTTTGCGGATCAGTTCTTCAGAACAGTTCTTGACCTTGAGCCTGATTACCCCCTCGATTTTGAACATGCCCATTGTGCTTTGGGTCCCAAACCTAAGGCTAAAGACGCCAGGCCTAGATCGTTTGTTTTCAGGATGCAAAGCTTCCAAATGAAGGAAATGCTCCTAAAGAAATCTTAGCAGAAAGGGAGGATTATGTTTGGAGCTCACCGCATAATTATTGATAATGATTATGCTCCTTTCACCCAAAGCCAGAGAAGGGCCTACGCTCCCCTATTCCCTATACTAAGATCCCAACAGATCAAATTCCACACCCTTTATCCAGCCAAACTGATCATGTATCTACCAGAGGGCCCTACTTCATATACTTCAGCTACGGAAGCCAAGGAGGACTTATTCCAGAAAGGGATGCTTAAAGAGCAGCTCACGACTCGAAATGGGTCCTCAAAGAATACGTTCCAGGGACAGTCGCTATCTGATGGAACACCCCAGCCCAACATGTGTCTGGAAGATATGCTGCAAAGGATCCGACTACTGAAAAAAACCCTCTGTGATGGTGGACTGGAAATAAGTCCTGGCGGTTGGTGAGTTTTGCTGTGCTCTTCTTGGGGGGTTGGGTGGGAGGTGTGGGGGCAGCCAGGGAGGGGCCATGGTGGTCTGGTGATCAGGCGCCGTCCCAAACAGTCTAGCATTCTAAGAAAGGGAAGCAACATTATTTCCCATTACTTTACTGTGATTTTGGGATAAGATCCCTCCTCGATGGCGGGTGTCTCGCTTGGCCGAGGGGGTCGGATGAACTGCCAGGCTGTCCCCTCCTGGTGCTGTCCCTCCCCCTTCCCTTCCCTCTTTGAGCCTCAGGGGTCCCTGCAGATAGCTTGTACTTGACGGGCTCCTTGAGGTGTCTCCTCCTAGTAGGGGGGCACAAGGTGAAAGTTCCTCCCCAGATGAAAAACAGGATGATCCAAGCCAAAAATCTAAATCTTGATCTAAGGTAATTTGGACATATTAACGCAGTCCTGAATCATGACATACCAAGCAAAAACTTTTACCTAACTTGTCTCTATACAGAATTAATGACTGATAGGGAAGGTCCTTTGATGGTGGGAGAGGGAAGAACCTGGGTTCTCACCCCCTTTCTTTCCTTCTCTTCTTTTCTCTCCTTCTTTTCTTTCTCCTTCTCCTCCTTTCTCTACAGAGCCTCCATAAATACTACTTTGAGGCCATTCTGATTCTCCAGGAGAGGTTTTCCATCTCATCTGTTTTGTTTCCCCAACTTGACGACCTGTTCCAGTGGCCCTCCCTTTTTTTTTTTAAAGGGCATAGTATGGGTGGGAAGGGACAGATTATGGGTTTTCCCCCCTCCCCCTGAGTTTCCTTTCTAATTGGTTCATGCCTTTTCTCATCCTGGGAAGACCCTCCCTCTGAACCCCGGTAAAGGGTAAGGCAATTTATATGTGCCCGGTGACTAGTGTTAGGTGGGGCTGAATTGGGTGAAGGCCCCCATGATCCCAGGGTTGGGGATCATTTGAGAGAGGGGATTGAATGGGGGAGGGAGATATTTTAAACCAACCTAAGGCTTTGGCTTGAGAGCATCAGGGCCAGCTGGGGGGTGAAGTAGGTGGTCACCTCATCCTTTTTTGGACAGGGATTTGGGTCATGGGGAATGGGAGCCCCCCCATAATTCGGGGGCCCTGTTCATCTGAGAGATGGCTCCTTCCTTTAGAAGAGCTCCCCCAAACAAAAGAGGGGAAGGGAGGAGGAAGGGGAGGAGAAGAAGGGTTGAGGTAGGTCTAGGGAAGGGGTGTCGGATCTTGATTCTCCCTCTTTTCTCATAACACAGAGAAAAGGGGTTTGTCCAAAGGGAGTTTAGGGAGCCCAGAGTACCTATTTCTGTGAACTTTTTTGGTGCTGACCCTCACCCTCTGAGGTATCTCCACTAAAGGAGATCCTCAATCAACCCCAGTTTCCCAAGGGAATCGGTTTGAGATTATGGTAGGGTAGAATTCTACAACCACCTTTGCAATGAAAGTACTGATATACATAGCTCTGTTTAGTAATGTTGTTTTGTTAGTTGAACATTGTACTGGTTCACAGCTTTGTCATTTGTACACAGTTTCTATATAGTTACAGTTAAAGTTGAAGTTAACTTTTGTTTATGTAATGAAGTTGGAAGGAGATGCAGGAGACAGGGCACAATATTTCAATGTTATGCTTTATTACAAAAACTTCAGAACCATTTATCTGAGAAATCTAACACATTTTTGAAAGAGGAACTGAAAACAGTTGGTAATTTTCTCCTCAGAGTCTGGGGGGGAATGATCCGGGTGGCATCGGACTGGAGTGACCTGAGAAACAAACAAAAAAATACTGAAAGTCAGATACTTAATACAACAGCAAGAGCAATAAGTATTAAACCTAAAACAGTAAAAAGAGAATCAAAGAATAATAAACCCAAATGGCTTCCCAACCAGTAAAGATCTACTCCGTAAATGTAAATGGTCTTCATAACCTCATCAAAAGATCGCGAGTGATGCAGCACTTAAATAAACAAAAGGCAGATGTTTTATTTATACAAGAAACACACCTTTCAGATACCGAGCACCAGAAATTAACATTGGGGGGTCGATACACCATTTATTCCTCATCTCATTCGAGCAACGTAAAAGGGGTGTGGCAATAATGATCCCACCTACTACCCAATTTAAAATAAATAAAGTACATTCCGACGGACTAGGATGCTATATCATCATTCAAGGTTGCCTATATTACCAAAATGTCACACTAGCCAATATATACCTACCTCCACAGACTAAATCACCAATAATCCGTCAAATACTGACTAAAATACTGGATCTTCACCAGGGACAGTTACTAATGGCAGGAGACTTCAATATGACAATCACTCCAAATCTTGACTCATCAAACCCTAAAACCTACCATCTATCGACCCCAGTAAAGTTTTTTAAAGCACAACTTGAAAACCTCAGATTGGTAGATATCGGGAAGAAATTTTTCCCTCAGCCCCAGGTTTACTTATTACTCGGGAAGATTTCATTCATATTCTAGACTAGATTATTTTTTATCTCATGCAAACACTTCTCCACAGTGAGTGACATAACTATTTGTCCAAAAATAATATCTGACCACCACCTTTTACTATTAAAACTACGACTTGGGTAAAAAAATGAAACAAACACTTTGGAGACTAAATCCTTATCTCCTAAAGGATAAAGAATTCACTGATCAAATAAAGAAGAGAATCCCACAATTTTTTAAAGAAAATGTGCCATTGGCTGTCTCAGAAGTCATATTATAGTATGCCATGAAGGCCGCCATCAGAGGCGAGATCATTGCATATTTCTCTCAAAAAAAAAAAAAGAAAGGGAGAGGAAATATAATGACTTAACCATTACCTTGAAAACTCTTCAACTGCTCTATAGAGAGGGGGACAAAGAAGTACAAACTAAAATTAGAGAAATCACAGCTGCCATTCAAAAAATAATAGACGAAAGGATCTGAATGTCTCTAATATACTTAAAACAAACCAGTTATAAGGGTGGATCCAGGGGAACACGCAGATTGGTGCAGAAGTTGAGAGCAAGGAAAAACGCAGTTACAATATTAAAAATTAAACAACCTCAAACCGGTAAGATTACCCATAGAGAAGAAGACATAAGACAGGCTTTCGCTGATTATTATCAACAACTATATACAACACATAACACTTCTTCCCAAGATAACAGACAAACCTTCCTAGCCCAGTTACAACTTCCAAAAATCACAACAACACAAGTTCAGAAATTATAAGCCCTGATTGTAATTGAAGAAATAGATGCCGCGGTCACTAAACAATCATCGGGTCGCTGCCCGGGTCCTGATGAATATATGAACGAGTGGTATAAAATCTTTAGTAAAGAATTAAAACTCTAAGACTTCTTAAGTTATATAGGGAAATGGCAATGGGAAATTTAGCCCTGCCATCATGGGACTATGCCACAATTGCTGCTATCCCGGAACCCAACGGAAACAATTTAGACCTCTCCTCTTACCGCCCGATATCCATATTAAACTCAGGCTATAAAATCTTTATGGCCATCTGGGCCAAGAGAATAGAAATTATCCTTCCAACAATAATACATCCCGATCAAGCGGGTTTCATAAAAAACAGATCAACTATGGATAGTGTCAGAAAGTCCCTAATATTAATGGAATATATCCATACTCAGAAAATTTCAGCTGCCTTTTTAAGCCTTGATGCTGAAAAGGCTTTTGATCAGGTCCATTGGCCCTTTCTATGGGATACATTAAAAGCCTTCGGCTTTCTGGACTCATTGCTACATTGGCTGAGTCAAATATACCTCTCGCCAAAAGCATATATTCGAATAAACTGGGGACTTTCTCTGATGACAATAAGCCAGGGCACAAGGCAGGGCTGTCCTTTCTCCCCTCTACTGTTCGTGTTATATCTCGAACCTTTAGCAAGGGCGATAAGAATATCTAAAAAAACAGAAGGTATCCCAATGCAGCAAACTGAATACAAGATCAGTCTTTTTGCTGATGATATTCTCCTTTCCCTCCTATCTCCCACAGATTTGATTAAAGAGGCATGGAAAATCCTATCCTGATTCAAAGAACTATCTGGCTTTAAATTCAATATTTCAAAAACCAAAGCCCTGTTATATAATTATACCCCTCCAAACACCTTAAAACGAAGTCTAACCATTAAATGGCACTCAACCAAAATAAAATACCTAGGCATACACATACCCCATAATTTTCACATAATTGAACTAATCAGCTATGAACATATCTCCATCGCGATCAAGAAAGACCTGGATAGATGGGTTCACCTACCACTCTCTCTGCTCCAATGCATTGAAACTATTAGAATGAATGTCTTACCCCGCCTACTGTATTTGTTCCAAACTATTCCATATGTCCCATCTCAATACTATTTTAAATCATGGCATAACATCATATCAGTGTTCATCTGGAACAAACAAAAACCACAAATCTGTCTTTCAATATTAAAATTATCATTGGCTCAGGGTGGAACTAACCTCCCAGACCTCAAAAAATATGCATAAGCCGCATTTCTTAGACTACTTCTTCTATGGCTTTCTGAACAATTTGATTCCCTATGGAAGAAATTAGAGTTTCACCTGAATGATATGTATGACATAAAAAAATAATTTTTTCTTCCTCCGGGAGGACCCCTCCTTTAAGAGACTTTACTGATATAACCTTAGAGGTTTTAAAAATATGGTTTAAAATGCAAGATAAAGAGCCACTTCAACTAATTTATGAGTACTGTAAGATCATTTCAGAGAACGACCTCTTCATCCCATCCCATAACGACCTAACCTTCTCTCGGTGGCGTATATTAGGACTGGAACAGGCATTCCAATTTCTAGGTCCTAATGGGATCCTATCATTTGAAGAACTAAAACTTAAATTCAACCTACCAAATGTTGATAATTTTAGATACCTCCAAATCAGAAACCACTTATTATGCAACAGAATCATTCAGGTCAAACTGACCCCTCCACTCCCTCCCCTCTTAAAACTATTTTTTGACCATTCCCTGGGATAACATTGGAATCATTTAATTGGAAACCTATATAAAATGATGTGAGATTGAACTAAAGAATCAACAAATTCAATATTGACAAGTTGGAACAAAGATTTAGATCTCATTGTATCTAAAGAAGAGTGGCCCTCTTCATCTCTGCATGTGGTCAAAATCACCCAATCACATATTTGGAGAGAATATTCATGGAAGTGTAGATCTAGGTTTCTCAGGTCACCGGCAAGTCTGATGAAATACCTTCCGATTGAATTTGGGGCCTGTTGAAGAGAATGTGGAGCTAAGGAGGCAGTATAGCGCAGTGGTCTAAGGCTCTGAGCTGCAAATCTGGTGACATCCAGCAGACCAGACCTGGGTTTGAATCCCACAGCTTCCACTTGCATACTGTGTGGCCCTGAGCAAGTCACTTTACCTCCTTGTGCTCCCAGGTCATCCTGTAAAAAAGCTTCCAGCTTAGTGTGCTATACCTGGTTAAACAACTAAATAAAAAAAAAAAAAAAAAAGATGGCAGACCTTGCACATATCATGTGGCAGTGCCCACGCTCGATGCCGTTCTGGATAAGTATACAAAAAGAAATCAGTGATAGTCTTGGAGAGAACATTGAGCTCACAGCTGATGTGGTACTTATGGCTGTCTACCTGGATCGTTCCCCCCCATGGACAAAAACCCCGCTGCCCATTTTTTTATTGGCTGCAAAAAACTCCTTAACAAAGAAATGGATGACCAAAGATATCCCTGCCATACAAGACTGGAGGTGAATAATGATATCTACACACCAGATGGAAAATATCACTGCAAAACTTAATAACCAAACGGATAAGTTTGCCACACTCTGGCAGAGATGGTCAATTTATCAAGCAAGGGTTGATCCTGATTTTTGCCCATAACATATAGGACTTGGGGAGAAGAAATGAGATTAGAATGGTGCCCCAAATCGGTTAGATTTTAACAAAGAATATGAAAAATGTATTTCAATGCTAGACTGTATTAATTGTAAAAGATCTCTATACATATTTGAATAATGTAAGTCTGTATGACAACAAAACTGAAGTAAGCACAGAAAAAATCTGGATTGTAAAATGTCTCCTGACTTAAAAGAAAAAGTTCAATAAAAATATATTTAGAAAAATATATATATATTTTAGTTCAGTGTTGGATAAGAAGTAAAGGTAAAAAGTCAGACAATCTGATCTATAAATAATAAGCACCCTAGATATCTTTTCAATTATCAAGTTTAAAACTGGTTTCACAGAAGGCCTGTGCCTGTTCTCAGAACATAGTCTCCTCCCACCTGTACATACTCTAAAACCCAGAGTCTGAATATGAGGGAAATTATTATGGATTGGAAAGTTTTCTCCTAACACCCCCACCTTCCGAAGTGTGAAGGATCCCACTCTTTCCCCTACAGTACAAATTCTGGACCGAGCATTACCATATAGTATATCCATCTTTGCCATTGTTCCCTAAAGATGCTTGCTTATTGTGAATCCCTGCTGTTAGGCCTTCTAACTTGTAGATATCCAAAACTATTTTATGCCAGTCTGAGACTGTGGGGACAGCAGTGGACATCCACTTACGAGTTATAGCTTTTTTTGCTGCTAGGAGATACAATGGCAACAAAGTTCTGTGCCATGAAGGACTATGTTCTGGAAAGATTGATATTAACACCATTTCAGCTATAAGCTCCACTTGTTCCCCCAGACAGTCCTGTAGCTCCTCCTGTAGGGTACACCAGAATGGCTGGCTCACTGTTTTGACAGACATCTGTTGATCTGGTTGGGTTGGTTAATAAACACCCCTGACAGCAGGGAAATAATGAAGCAAATGTACATTGTGGTGACAAAAATAAGGTATGCTTGTTTGTCCTTTGCTTGTATAAGCAGTGGGTTACTCGATTGTTGTCAAAACAGAGGTGCTGGTGCTGCTTTCATAAGTTTCAAGAAGGGTTCCTGTTATCTGCCGGCACCTCAACCCTTCTCTAATGTGGCAGACGCATGGCTTTGACACAATCGCTGGAGTCTGCCCTCTAGCCCCTTTCTCTGTATTGATCTCTATGGCTGTAGCCCCCTGTAGTAAGGAAATCCTAGCCTCTGGGATAGAAAGCATCACAGTGGCGGTCAGAGGTTGGTGGGCAGCCCTTTCTCTAGCGCGAGAGTGGACTGGGATGGTGAAGGTTTTTAGAATGGAGATCCCAGCTGAGGAAGTGAGCAGTTGCAGGTCGGTAAATATAAGGTGCTCAGGGGCAGGTAGCAGTTCCTGTCTGCTGGCAAACCGAGGAGGGAAGCCCACCACCCAAACATTGCTCTAGTAAAAACCACTCTGGAGCATTTCAGTCTTAGAATGGAGAAATAAAAGGTCTTTGGCAAATGTCATGTTAGCCACCACATGCTTTTTTGCTCCATCCTGAAGGTCTGTAATAGCTGCTTTATTGTCTGCAATGCGGGTATCGAAGTCTTCAGTTTAGCCTCCACAGTGGCTAGTCACTTGTTGGTTATGTCCCCAGTGGTTTGGATTTTGTTGAGCATGCTCAAGGTCTGGGCGGTTGGCAGATCATTAATTGAGCCAGGCGGTTGCTGTGGCCGTGCTCCCTTCGAACATGATGGAGGAGTAAAGAATACCTCCATGGTTGGCGTTGCATGTTTCTGGTCTTTCTGCAATTGCATTGCTGACACAACTACCCCAGTAAGCTGGTGTTACTAGAAATTTCAAAAGTAACAGTATATAAATGCAGTTTCATAGAGAAAATATAGAAAATAAACTTGGAGTGATGATGAAAAGCTGTTGCTCTGTCGGCTGCTCCACAGCATCTCCCCGCAGTCATAAATTACAACATAGGCTCATAAGTTTGTTGTTTAAGCAATAAGGCATGGCAAGGTGTGTGTTATCGTGTAATAACGTCACTACTGGGGTGGGTTGAAGCACAAGGCTAAGCCGAGTGCTTCCACCATCCCAGGAGTGATGTTATTACACGATAACACACCTTGGAGTGCCTTATTGCAATTATACAATGGCTCCAGGTTGTACAAAACAATAAACATGTTTTTAGTAGATTTTTAGTGAGGCAGTGTATCTTTGTTTCTGAAAAAAAAATCCATATAATCATCCAAAAAAAATCACAGTGATGTTATTGTGTAATATCATCACTGTCTCGGGCACACACTGACCAATCAGAGTCCAGGAAATTTTCTTGCCATTGTATAATTTTTAATATTTTTATCCCAGATTTTCAACATAGCCTTCCTATGGCCCCACCTCATGAGCAAGGATGGAAAAAATGTTCAAATCATGCCCAAAAGGTGATTTCACATCGTGAGCGTAAAATTACCTTTCAGGACAGATTTGCCTAATTTTACTGTTATTGTTCATGAGGCATGGTTCCAAAAAAGGCATGTTGAAATCATGGGGACAAAAATATATAAAAATGGCCAAGTTATCCAGATGAATTCAAACCCCTATTGAAATATATGGAACCACATGTGTGATTTCCTGAGTTCGCAGTCCAGCGTTGAAGAATGAAAACGTGTCTCCAGTCCAGAGGGGACTACAGCGTTGAAACCCCAGAAGGTAAGTAAGGGCTTGAGGGATGTGGGGTGGTGGGTGCTGAGTGGGAGGGTCAGGGTGGGGGACAGTAATGACATCAGTGGAAACAGACATCAATGGATGTTTTTCTGTTTTTACAGGGTATTTAAAAAAAAATCCTACAGTGGGTAAAATATGCTATCCCAGCCTTCAATATCACCTCCTCTAACATATGGTGTGAGTTTGCATGGAAATGCTGATCTCACTATTTTCATACCCCTGCTAAACTTATGCAATTTTACCACACTTTGGGAACTGCTAGCAAAAATGTGGGTTTCATCCAGCTGACCAAGCCCATATCTTTTATTTCTGTCTGGTACTAGGTTCATATTAGTCAGAAGTCATTACTCAGATCGATATCTGAACTGGTTATTCCTTTAAAGTGACTCCTGAATTTATCTTAATGTCAATAGCCCCCACTAATTGCCAACTGTCCTGCAAATCATTAATCTGGACTTACATTTTGGCAGCCAGGAAGGCAAAAACTCGCTTCTGGATGAAGCTGGAACCGCCAACACTGGGGTCGTGGCAACATATGGTGAAAATCTACTACCTGGAAAAATTCCCTGCCACACAACAAAATAGATTGACAAATTGATGTCATGATGGTGGCCTTCGGTGTTTTATTATGCAGCACTAGATGAACAATGGACTCCACAATACTCCGATCTGGTCCCATCTTTGGTTTTTGTGAGAGCCAGGTGCTTCCTGTACCTCTTGGTAAATAGAGATTGGATTTGGAAGGTGCGGGAGTATGCCCTGTGTCGGACAGCCAGACACTACATTTTAAAGAACTGCATTCAGCTATAGGAATATGGCAGTTGTTCTTTCTCTTTTTTTTTGTTTTGTTTTACAGTACTTGTAACAGACGGAAAGAACTGTTGCTTTTATTCTTTTTTACTTTCTATTTTTTTCTCCTCTCCCCACTCTTGGAGCCCCACTTCCTCAGGAGTTGCCAATGGTGTCAGCCTCACCTCTCCACCTACCTGATCCTGCGGGTGAACCTCCATGGAGCCATGGCTCTACCCCCCAGGTAGGTACGAGGTGGGGCCCTTCACCCTGAGATCCTTCTTGTCTTGTTGGGCAGCCAATGGCAGGACAGGCAGTCTGGAGTTTTGAGGTCTGCCCAGTGCTCCGAGAGCCATTTTCCCTTGTTCTGGGGGCGCGATGTGCACCCAGACATCAGAATGGTTCAGACTCTTGCTGTGCCTCTGGCCTCCGCCAGAGGCCAGCCAAGCGCTGAGCCTCAACCCCCCCTTCCTGTCAGAGAAGGCAAGTGGTCCCCTGGACACTCAAGTCTCCTCCCCCGACCGGCCCTCCATCTCCCGGGCTCATTCCCAAACCAGGGTCAATGGCGTCCGGGCAGCACTACCACTGCACTGATGGGCTGGCCTTGCTTTTATTTTGACCATGTTCTTGCTTTATATGCTGCTCTAAGAGTTTTAATTTGATGTACTTTTGTGTGTCAGTACACATTAAATATAAAAAAAAACTATGAAGGATGGTTTTCTTTATTTCAGGTACTGACACTGGGGATTGGGCACCCCAGAGTTGGTGTTATATTTGGTGTCACCAGGGCTGGCTCCCTTGTGTCGCAAATCAAAATGGCAAGGGTGGAGGGTAGCAGCTGGAATGGGGGATTGGCACCCCTTTGCCAGACTAGACATTGGGGGGGGGTCTTTATGTCTGGTGGCACTGAGGTGGGCTTCCTGCTGTTGCACAATGAAAATGGGCAGGGTGGGGATGCACCAGACAGTAGGCTGGGGGGGTTTCACACAGTCAAAATGGGCAGGATGGAGGTAGCAGGTGGCATGGGGGATTGGGCACCCCCATGCTCACGGCAAGGATGGGAAGACATCAAGGAAGGGTTTTCTTTATCGCTGGTGGTACAGGGTGGGGGGTGCTTCAGCACCAGGGATTACATGAGATGAGGGAGGAACCACAGCAGGCTGATCATGACATGATCAGCTCTGCTTGCTGGGCAGCATTATGCAGATCAAAGGGAAGAGCCACCCTATGATTGGGTTGGCTCTCTCCTTTGAACTACATTAAGTTTCTGCCCAGAAAGCCAGAACAGTGTCTTGATCAGCCTGGCTGATGATTGGTGTGACACTGATGAGCCTGTTGCAGGCTGCTCTGCATTGGACCAACAGTGTCACACCCCTCAAAGTACACTGTCATAGCAAAATGTTTGCTGGGCGTGCACACACATCAAACATAAAAAGAACATTCCCTGTGATTGTAGGAGGAAAACATCTGGTATAGTGGCACTGCCTTGTGGATCTGGAAAAAAGCACAATGATAATGGTCACCAAACAAGGCTATACGTCAAACGTATTCCTAATAGACCTGTATTATCTTTTACAAAAATGGTAACCAATCTTTGTCTTCATTGAAACTCTTTGTATGTAGGGCCTGCAACTGAAGATCCAGCTTGCACCCCTTTTGTAGAGATGGGTGGATCCTGTCACCTCCTCAACGTGACTTGGAAACCTTCAATTCCCATGAATTTTATGCTGTTAGCATCACCAGCATGTTCCACATGTACATATGGTGCAATTGTATGATCTGCTTTGTTTTGTGTGTCTCTCGTGCTCCTGTATGCAGATCTTGAGTGGTCATATGTTATGTTCATGTGCTCCTGTATGCAGATCTTGAGTGGTAGTATGTTATGTTCATGTGCTCCAGTATGCAGATCTTGAGTGGTCGAATGTTATGTTCATGTGCTCATGTATGCAGATCTTGAGTGGTCATATGTTATGTTCATGTGCTCCTGTATGCAGATCTTGAGTGGTCGTATGTTATGTTCATGTGCTCCTGTATGCAGATCTTGAGTGGTCGTATGTTATGTTCATGTGCTCATGTATGCAGATCTTGAGTGGTCATATGTTATGTTCATGTGCTCCTGTATGCAGATCTTGAGTGGTCGTATGTTATGTTCATGTGCTCCTGTATGCAGATCTTGAGTGGTCATATGTTATGTTCATGTGCTCATGTATGCAGATCTTGAGTGGTCGTATGTTATGTTCATGTGCTCCTGTATTCAGATCTTGAGTGATCATATCATATATCCCACATATACAAGTCTGCAGGAGCACTACAACACATAAAAAATGTGGTGACACATGTAATAAATTGTTTAACATAAACTGTAACATTCAGCAAGAGCTGTACAACTATGCCAGGGAAAGCTCCCCCTTTCTTTGCATTACACTGAGCCCGCGAGTAGAAACTACTGATCATTGTGGTCGAGCCTCCTCTTATTAGGTTCAGTTTTATGTATTTAATGTTTAGCCGGTTTCATATACGCTTTTTGATCTGGCTGTTTTTTTTTTACTAATGTGCATTTTTGCACAACCAAAACTGAGATTGGGATGGTCATATTCACTCTAATATAATGAATGTATAAGTAACTTATTCTCTTTTAAAACACCAGAAACTACTGTAAATGTTTTGTTGGAAGTATCGGAGACTCAAGAGGAGATGCTTTTGGAGTTTTTGAACTCTAAGATGGGCAAGTGCCCAGGCCGTGATGGGTTTCCATTAGAATTTTATAAAACTCAAAGAGTAAGTGATAATTTTGGTACCTCTGCTATTACAAGACTACAGGTTACTCCAAAGTGGAGAACCTCCCCTTCTTGGAAATTCACAACCATTTGAGCAATCCTGAAGCACCATAAAGATTTGTTGAGTCCCCTGTCCTACTGATCTATATCTATTCTTAATTGTGACTATAAATTATACATCTCAATCTGGGCAGAGTGACTGGAGGGCCTACTCATATGAACATTCAAAGAAGCCAGCAGAAGAAGGCCATTTGGTATATCAAGTCTGCTTGTATTGCAGGGTCCACAGCTTCCACTAATGTCCCTGCCCACCCTCCCCACTCTTCCCATCCTCCCTACCCATGATCCTTTCTTCCCTCCTATGCCTATCCCAGCCTCTCTTAAAGCTGCCCACTGTCTTCAATGAGATCACCTCTTCTGGCAGTACATTCCAAGTGTCCACTACCCTCTCTGTGAAGAAGTGCTTCCTGACTTTCCTCCTAAATCTCCCACCCTCCAGCTTAAGATTGTGCCCCTAGTGTTATGGTTGCCATTCAGCTTAAAGAGACTCTTCTTATCAACCTTATTTATCCATTTCAAGTACTTGAAGGTCCCAAGCATGTCCCCCCTCTCTCTCTCTCTCTCTCTCTCCTGTCTTCCAGGGAGTACATGTTCGGTGCCCTCAACCTCTCCTCGTATTTATTTATTTGCTTTTGGTAACCGGGTTAGCACACTAGGCAGCTAGTGCCTATTTTCAGGTGTGACCCGGGAGAATTACAAGGTATACATAGGAGAAATACATAGTCAACATTACAAACCTGGAGCAGCGTGCTCCAACAGTGGGACAAAACAGCAAGGGGTTTTAAGGCAGTAGAACATAACAAAGGAATTACATATCTGCAACCACAGTGGGTCAAATATCATGGGTACATACAGGCCCAGGGGCAACATGGTGGTATAGGACCTCCCCTAGGCTGAATAAGAAACAATATATAACTTAACCACTAGTAAAGTGCATCACCAAGGTGGCGTGGGAGAAAGAGCCTAGCTGGGGTACCATTGAGGGCAGGTGAGCTGTAGGGCTGGGCGTTAGGCGGCACACAGGCAGGTTGCAGCAGATTTCAGAAAGCTCCAGTGGGAGGTTTTGAAGGTGGAATGGGAAGGGGAAGCACAAACTTGTAAAGGAAGGGAGTTCCACAGTTTGGGTGCGTGGGTGGTAAATGCCCAATCCCCTGTGAGGGTGTGGGTCTTGGGGACCAGGCGGGTCTGGGACGCGCAAGACCTGAGGTGGTAGACGGGGGAGGCATGTTTCAGGTGGAGGGCAAGCGAGGCAGGAGTGGACGTACGAATTATGTTGTCAATGAAGTTTCCCATGATGTAGATCCAGTGTTTTTCAGGGGGGAGCCATTCCAATTGAGAGTAGAGCGTGCATCGGTGTGTGAGATGGGGGGCCGAGAGTGCAAAGCGGCAGATGTTGTTGTATGCCTTACCCTACTGAACCCACTATCATCTTTGTAGCCCTTCTCTGGACCTTCTCCAGCAGGTTAATGTCCTTTTTGAGGTATGAGCACCAGTACTGAACTCTACTCCAGATGCGACCATCATTGCTGGACATGTACTGGGCAGGATTTGCTTGACGGTGTCAATCACAAGATAATATGTGCCGAATATTGCTATTAATTGATCATGTAACGATACTCCATCTCACTGGTCCTGGCCAGCCTCGAAGCAGAGAAGGCCTTTGATAGGGTTACCTGGCACTTCTTTTGGACAATGTTGTGACATTTTGGTTTCCTTACTCCATTTGCACCATCCCTCAATGGCTGTATCATACATCACAAACCTTCCTCTGTATGCCGGCCCACCAGCACAGCGGTTGGATTTCCGCTTGTGACGCCAGTGACCTGGGCTTTGGAACAGACCCGGGGAGCTGGAGGGCTGGCTGGGGGAGAAGGATTGAGCACCCCTAGGGCTGCTCTCCTTCTCGGGGGATTGGGTGAGTATCCGGTGTGAAAGACTCTGGTGGAGGCTGGGGAAAACAAGCTCTGGCACCTAGTTTAAGAGGGCGGGGCAGACGCAGGACATCATTACACGTCCCCACCCCAGGGACAGTCCAGAAAAATCTTGTTGGCCGCCATAGATGACGCGTGCACCTGGCACCATGGCCTTCATGGCTCTAGCACCCCCACTGAGTGATCACGGCTCTGATGCGCTGTCCAAGCCCAGAACCCCACCCTGGGGGGGAAGCCAGGGAGCTAATGCCGGTCATTACCAGCACCTTTCCCGTTGGAGACAGGCTGGATCCGGGCATCAGCCCAATCCTGAAGGGGTAAGTCAGGGGGAATCAGTTGGGGGCAGGAGCGAGGTTGTGGTGTGCAGGATTGAGCCAAGGGATAGGTGGCCGGTGGCAAAAAAGAAGAAAAAAGAAAAAAAAACTTCCTCTGTATAAATGGTTCCCATACCTTCCTGATAACTTTGAGGGGGCCATGAAAGGGCTGCCCCCTCTCCTTTTTGGATCTGGAACCCCTATCAGTGGCTATCTGTGCAGACGTAGGAGTTCAGGGCATCCCCTGGGTGTTAGGGATTTAAAAAATAGCTATATTCGCAGATGATCGCTTATTGATGGTCACCTCCCCAAACACATCCCTCTCTGGGTTTGGGACCTCCTGAAACAATATGAAGGGCTAACAGGATTTCAGTCAAATATAAACAAGATGGAGGTACTGCATTTCATTACATAACAATAGTGCAACATGAAATAAATTGAATATTAGATGGAACAGGGGATCTCTAACATACTTAGGGGTCCAGAGTACCAAAAGTTTGGACCAACTAGAAATACTATATTATGAACCCTTAATTGAGGCTATATCTGAAGATCTGCAGAAAATGGGAGCATATAAAGTTAAGCTTTCCCTATAAAACTGAAGACAATTAGACTGTGTCCTTACTAGGATAAGATTTTTATATCAACCACAGACCCTCCTGATTATGTCAGAACTATGTTATTTTCAATCATGGAATAAACTAACTTCAGGATAATCTAACAAAACTAGAGCAGTAGGCAGCTGAGAATAAAATGAAATTTAATGAGAAAAAGTGTAAGGTTATGCACCTTGGATATAACAATCCGAGGGTGTCGTACATATTGAATAATACAGTCCTACAAGTAACCTCTTATGAGAGAGAGATTTAGGAATTGTAAACTCTGATAATGTCATATTTGAAATACATATCAAAGTTACTGTTAACAAATATCAGAAAATATTAGGGTGCATATTTAAAAACATCAAAAGCAGAGATCCAGATGTAATTCTGCCGCTTTACTCGAGCCTGGTCAGGCCACACCTGGGATACTGCTCCCCATTCTCTGCCCCTCAAACCATAGGAGGGAAAAATGGTGGAAAGAGTGCAAAGGAGAGCTACCAAAAGGGTTAAAAGCAGGCAGAACCTCAAATACGAGGATAGACTATGTAAGCTGGGACTGTACTCAATGGAGCACAGAAGACTTAGGGGTGATCTATGTCTAACCTTTAGTGCAATTCAAAATCAATTAGTCAATGGAGACAATAGGATTGGTCAGACACAATAAGAACAAAAATACAAGATCACATGAATATAAACTAAGAGGAGAAAAAAATAAAATGGTTAAAAGAAGTAACTGGTATACACAGAGAGTAATCACAATATGGAATGCAGTCCCTCAGTATGTAGCAGCAAGCAGAACTATGGAAACATTCACAAATAAGACTTGATGAATACATGAGCAGGGAGAAGCAGGTATTCTACCGCTAATAGTGGCGAGTTGACAAAAGGTCAATGACCTCACAAACTCATATAAATCTATGAATCTATGAAACTGCTATCAAAACTTCTCTGTAATGCAGGACACCCCAGAATTAGATTCTCCCTGCTGCGGGTGCCCCAAGAACAGGGGTGAGTCAACCTGCCTAACTTGAAAAGGTATGTGCAAGCAGCATATATCTGCTTGATGCATGTGTGGACATTTGAAACCTACACGGCACATTGGGAAAATATAGAGTTTGTACTAAATGACCAACATAGGATAAAAGAAATACTATATGTTGACCCTCTCGAGGCATCTCCCATTCATTAAGTTCTATAGATATGTAGCGGGGACCCTGAACATCTGGCAAACTATATGGAAGGGGCCTACTGAGGAGGACTTTCAGATATGGGTGAAGGCTCGACAGTGAGACCAAAAGCACTTGTTGAACAAGACATATCCAAGACACAGTGGGGGACAGTGAACTGCAATTAAAAATTAGACATGTCTGTAAAGAGCTGCAAAAAATAACGGACATTAGAGTCCACCAGGCTTTGTTTTATTTAAAACAAAACAACTACAAGGGGAGGGGGGGGCAGAGGGACTTGTATACTTGCTTGCAGGATTAGAATGTGGAAAAAAGCATTGACCATCCTAAAAATTAAACATTCTAGTACGAAACAAATGACACAGCAAGAGGATGAAATCAGACCTATGTTTGCCGATTACTACCGGATACTATACAAAGCAAATCATCCTACCACTCCTGGGGAGAGATGTCTATTCCTTGAACCGCTGCATCTTCCCCACATTACAGTGGACCAACAAAGTCCATTGGAAGACCCTATAAGTATGGATTAAATTCTTTGCCGTATCCGAGCTGCAAAAAAACCCAAAAATGTCCAAGTCCCAACAGATTTGTGGTAGGGTTACCGCCTGTCCCTATTTTCGCAGGACAGTCCTGATTTGGGCAGCTGTGTCCTGCAGAAAAACATGAAAAATGCTAAATGTTCTGACATTATTGTAGAGACAAATATTTTCTGATTTTACTCTAAATGTTGCAAAAAACTATAATACCTTAACTAAAATACCTTAAAATAATAAAAAGCACAAGAAACAACTGAAGAACTACAACACATAGTCTTAATTCTGATTATTTAGAGAAAACATGTCTGTTGCATTGGTTGAGATGACATATTGTCCTGCGTAAAATCCAGTTTCAGTAAGAAATGTCCCACTTTGGGCTTCTTAAAAGGTGGTAACCCTAATTTGTGGTGGCATGGTGCAAGAAATTTTCTGACTTGCTTCTTCCGCCAGTGCAGTGGGTATACAGGGAAGTAGCGGGAGAAGACCCTCTACTGCCTTCTTTGGTATATTCTGTTATCACTGCAGTGCCCCAAACCCGGCAAAGACATAACTGATCCAATCTCATTTCACCCGATTTCAGTCATCCTGTACTTGTTTATTTGTTTCACCCTGTTCAATGTCTGTATTTCATTATGCTGTAATTGTTCTCATTCTGCTTGTAAACCTACTCTTGTAATCTCCCGGGTTGCACCTGAAAATAGGCATTCCTTGTCAAGCGTGCTTACCCGATAAACAAAAGCTAATAAATATTAAATACAGACTATAAGATCTATATGGCCATTTCGGCTGCTCAGCTCGGTTGTCTTCTACCATCCCTTATTCATCCTGACCCAGCGAGATTTATAAAACATAGAATACGATGTAAAATATTAGACATACTCTAATTATAGCAGAATACATCCAGACCAGATGGATTCCTGTGGTATTGCTTAATTTAGATGCCGAGAAGGAATTTGACAGGGTGTCCTGGAATTTCCTCTGGGATGCCCTGGCTTGCTTTCAATTCCCCAACACTTTCCTAACATGGTTAAAAAACATTTACTCTTGTCCACAGGCTTTTTTTTTTTTTTACTTTCTGTTTATTGTTTTCACATTAAAACAATACAGCAAGTAATCTCATGTAAGAGAATCACTACAACAACATAAGTACATATTTTTGGGGGTAACATAAACTTGCACTTACAATCTTGTACAGTAGGAGTGGGGGAAAAACATATATAGAGATGATAAAAACACCAGGGCCCGGATAGTCAAAGGGGTTGTGCATGGCGCAACAGGGTTGCACCATGCGTAACCCTCCAATGTGCCCCAGTGCAATATTCAAAGGGGCAGGCTGCACGGCGCAACCCCTGATATGCCAGGGTGCATTGGCAATGTATGCTGCGCAGATGCAGGGGGCGTGGCCATGCATATGCAGCACATCCCGATATTCAGCCTGAGGTGTGCGGCGCATATGCTGGCACAACCCCTACATGCGTTGCACACTGGTGCACAAAGTTGAGCTGAAAAAAAATGGCTCAAATGCTGGCCACCCACAGGCAGGCAGCTGTAGTGCATGGCGCAACACAACAGCTGCCAGCCGTGGGTGGCCACCCAGCCAGTAGGAATACCGTCCACAAGCAACCTGCCCTGGGAGCATTGTGCCCCCCCGCTCCATTGCCCGAGCACGGGCATATGTAATATCATAACCCTGGTGGTCCTGTGGCGATCCCCCCATTGCCCAATCGCAGGCAGGTTCACATTCATAACCCTGGTGGTCCAGTGGCGACCCCCCCATCTTCCGATCATGGGCAGGTTCAAATTCATAACCCTGGTGGTCCATTGGCAACCCCCCCATCACCCGATCGTGGGCATCAGTAGTGAGTAGAACCCTGGTGGTCCAGCAGTAGCCCCTTCCCCACCTACCCATAGAGGTCCCCCGCCATCCAGCAACCCCCCCGGCATTGGCGGGCGGCAGCACTCCACCTATACGCCGCCCGGCCGCCTGCCAAATGACAGCATACAGTACGCTTGGCTGCCCGCTAAATGATGACAGCGTAGTATGATCTGTGCCTATTGGTCACTGTGGGGGACCAATGGCGCTGAGACTATTATTACACAGGGCCCTATATGTTAATGAACGCATTCATTCATATATTGGGCCGTGTAGTACAGTATGGTCTGCATTCCATTGGTCCACACAGTGGACCAAAGGCATACAGATCATACTCACGCCGTCATCGGCTGGCGCGCCCAGGCGGTGCAGCCACCCACTGATGACGGGGTGCTGGGGTGCGGGGACCTCTGTGGATGGGTGGGGGGGTACCACTGGACCACCAGGGTTCTACTCACTACTGATGCCTGAGATTGGGCAATGGGGGGGGGTTCCACTGCACCACCAGGGATCTAAACAGTACTTGTGCCCACGATTGGGTGATGGGGGGATTGCCACTGGACCACCAGGATTATGATTTTTCATATGCCCACAATCGGGCGATGGGGGAGGGTACCACTGGACCACTAGGGCTCTACTCTGTACGATCACCCGCGATCGGGCAAGGGGAGCTTCCCACTGGACCACCAGGGACTCATACTACTACACCAGCCCGCGATCAGATGAAGGGGGGGGGCCACTGGACCACTAGGATTCTTCTCTATACATCTGCCCATGATCGGGCATATGGGAGCAAGGGACTGCACTGGCATGTCACAGTGTCGATCCCCGATGGTTGCAGCCTGACAGGGCGCCAGGCACAAGTCACTGGGGATCGGCACATCGCATGCAATTGGAGCCATAATGACATGCAAATGGCCCCATTTGCACCTTGCATGCATAATGGCCTCATTTGCATGCCCCGTGCTGAATATTGCGGGTGATGCACCTAGTGCAACTACACTTGCACCGGCGCATCCCCTGCTGCGGTTCCCTGTCTTGCGCTTGTGCAGTGTGTGTGCCCTCTGTGCCATATTCAACGGTGCTGAGCCATGGTGCAGAACCATTGAATATCGCCTGGTCCAAGCCCTGGTGCAGCCCAGTTGTGCTGCGCCCAGGCTTGCGCCACTGCCCGGCGCAGTTTGAATATCCGGGCCCAGGAGACTCAAAGTGTCCAGTAAATACTAGCCGCTTCATGGCTAAGGTCAGGATCCAAAAGGTAAGTATCATAGGGAAATACTGCACTAACCAGTAGTGCTTATTGTCTTATATTAAGTTAGCATTCAAGGTATGATTTTCCCCTTAGTTCCACATTGCACCCTACTTCAAAAAATTCTTAATAAACAAACATTAGAATAATAGAATATTGGCTAAGACACCACTCAGAAACATGTGCTATACATCAATGAGTCTTTCAGCTAGGGACTAAACTATTTGAGGGAGAGGGAAAGACAGAGAAGGTAGGGACAAAAAACAGTAACAGTATCCTAATGGGTTAATAACCCCAAACACTATTATGATCAATAACATGTTGCCACTTATCTCCCCCTCTCCACTACTTCACCCTTCCAATTATTAAACATCATTAGAAATTAGCGTCCGTAGTTCTGTTCTCTAAATAGAAGGGTAATTTTTAAACTATTTAAACAGTGTCTTCATTATTCACCTTTCTTCCAGATCTGACTCCCCCTCCACTGAATCTTAAGCTGCATGGGCCTTGACCTCCATTTCCATCTGGCCTGTTTTGTGTCCAAAACGGAAGTCCAGTCATTTAATTTTGTTCCCTCTGTGGAGTTAAAACAAAGTTAAAATACCTGGGAATCCACATTACAAAAGACATCAGTAATGTAGATCTGGTCAATTATGAACCTTTAACAGCTCTTTTTCAAGAGGATTTGGATAAAAGGGGAAAATTATCCTTAATCTTTTTCCAGTGGGTTGAGATAATCTGAATGAACATTCTGCTGAGATTATTACATCTTTTTCAATGCATCCCAGTCTTCCCAGCTCGTTTTTGTTTCCTATCCTAGAAACGAATGATCTCTAATTTTAAATGGTGGTGGTGGGGGCAGTGACCACGTGTTCACTTTTCAATTGTACAATTATCCCCTAGCCTAGGGAGGAGTTAATTTACCCAACCTGGAACTTTATGCTACAGCGGCTTTCCTTCATGTGATTTTTCTTTGGCTGACATTGGCCTACTATGCCCCATGGAAGGAACTCTAATTCACTCTCAATGATTTACATGATTTTGACCCCATTTTATTTGCCACAAAACAAATCCCCACTGCTACATAACTTTACAAAATTCGCACTTAATACCTTGAGAGTGTGGTACCAATTAAAACTACATCCTAACTTTGCAAACATATTTTTATGTTGGCTTGCATGCACAAGCAAGCAACATCTTGTGATAGTAGCACATTTCAGAGGTGTGTCAATGTCATGGCGAGTGCAGGGGATGCTTTAGCGGGTGCGTCCCTCAGCCGCCAACCAGTGAGCATGCTGCCGATGACAATAGTTTCAGAGAGAGCCATGGAGTTGAAACGAATCTGCCACTGCAATCAGAGACAGGCTCATCATTGCAGCGGCTGATGATACGCCTTCATTACATGCCTTTCCTGGTGAATATTTCAATAAATATGGTGGCTCCTGCCATCCGCCACAAAAAGCCGACATCAGGGTGCCCAATCCCTGTGGAGGCACGTTCCCCTCCGTTATGTGACACACCGTAACATGACGACTCCTGCTGCCCCTCACACACTCCTCAAAAGCCAACATTGAGGTGTCCAATCCCCATGTTGGCATCCCCCCCCCTTAGTGTGTTTTTCCTGGTTAAACAGTTTCCCCTTTCCTTTCCTTTCCTTTCCTTTCCAACACTGGAATGCCTACTCCCAGTGTCATATGCATGCCCCCTCCCACCCATCTATACACCTTGCCGACATCAGTGTGCCCAGTCCCCATGTCGGCATCCCCCCAGAATTGTGGCACACTGGAAGTCCGCCCCAGTGTGCCTACTTTTTTTTTGGTGTAACCTGTAAATGAAGAAAACCTTCCCTTGCAGTCTTTTTGTTTGTTTCCTGCAAACAAGAAAATGGTCCACCATTGTCTCCCTCATCTCCCTCCCTCCTCATCCCCACCTCCTCCTCCCTCTGTGCACCCACTTTCCTGCACACCCTCACCCATACTTACCCTCCAGAGGGCGGAGCAATGATCTTCTCTGAACCAGGACATGTCTGCACTCTTCAAAGCCAAACTTCAAACTGAAGAAATGACAGTAAGCTTTATAATTGGAGGCTTCAACTTAGGTTGATATCTCAGCTGATTTTTTTGAATTTTGGCCCCAAATTTTCAACATGGGGTTCTTGGGACCCCACCTCGTGAGCATGTCACTGTCATTTAGTTTCTCGGTCCCGAAAGGTGAGTTTGCAGTCGCTTGTGTGGAATTACATTTTGGGACTGATTAACAAAATGACAGTGTCACTGTTCATGAGGAAAGGTTCCAAAAAGCTCATCTTGCAAATTTGGTGAAAAAAGTCAAAAAATTGACTGCGTTATGATCGTGCGTGGCACAGTTTCTACACACGCTTGTAACTTGGAAAGTTTTTAATATTTTCTCTCCAGATTTTCAACACTGCCATTTTTTCACACCTCCTTATGAACAGTATAGCTCTATATCCTTCCTGAAACACGTTTTCACACTTGTGGCGCAGAATGGCATGGTTGCTGTGGGAAAGCAACTTTTGGGACAGATTAACAAAATCACAGTGCCATAGTTCATGAGGAGAGGTTCAAAAATACCCATGTTAAAAATTTGGTGAAAAAATTCCAAAAAATTATTGCGTTACAGGCATGAGTTGCGCAGTTTCTATGCATGTTCATAACTTCGCCAATTTTTCATCTTTTTACTCCAGGGGTGGGATATTCAGACTGCACCAAAAAGATATGCAATAGTGGGAGCAGGCACAAGTGCAGTGTGCCACTGTGCAACGTGCGTGATATTCAAACCAAGCGTAGGCCAAGGTGCGCCTGCACAACACAGCTGAATATCGCTCCACATGCACCATGACACAACCAGGGATGCGCAGTGGAGCAGGGCCGATGCTCAGTAGCACATCCAGTGATGCACAGGGACAAGGACAGGAAGCAGGGGTGCACTAGCCATGGAAGTATGCAGCAGGCCAGACAGACCAACCCCCCCCTTTGCCCTCCATGAACTGCACAACCAGAGGTGAGCTGGATGGACCACCAGCCCATGAACCCCGCTACTGCTTCAACAGCAGAGGCACGGTGCCCCAGCACACTCGGCTGGCAAGCAGTGACTGCAACACAAGGAGAGCCGGACCCTCCAATGCCACCGCATCCCACCAATGCTGATCACCTCCTGTACAGCGATCCCAAGACACCCGGCCCAGAAGCATCACCTAACAGTGCATGCCACCGAATGCATGCCACCACCACCACCATGACAATGCAACCCTGTGCCCCATGGCGCCATGCATGACAGCCCCACTGTGATCCCCTCGCAGCAGGTGACACCAGCCACTGACGCAATAACAGCATACACAATGCCCCACTGCATGGCCCCCACCGTGGCACAGCAGAGAGGTAGACCCTGCGTCAGTACCCGAGGGACCCTGCATGTGACAAGGCCTGCCCTGGGCGCCACCACCAGCAGGACAGCACCCCACACACCCACCCATGCACACACCCTGTCCCAGCACTGGCCCCACCAGACAGCACAGCCACCCACTGTGGTGCATGGAGGCATGTGCTACACAGGATGCAACACAGGGCATGGACAAATCCCCCACCCTGTCCCAAGGGTACCCCGTCACAGAGCCACACATAGCAGGGCAACAGATGCCGCTGTTGCATGTCCAATGATGCCATGTACCCATGGCCTGTACACCACCATGGCACTGGTGAGCTAGCCATTTGGTGCTTGCACCATGAATCTGTCCACCGCCAGCATGCAGCTGGAGCACATGTGACAGACAGCAGACCACAGACACCACCACAGACACCAGCGACAGCATGGAGGGGGGACAACAACAGCACAGCCCACAGTGTCACCCGAGGCAAACGTGCAATATACCTGGAGACAGGATGCCAGCTGCCATGGCACCGTGCCCAGAGGGTGGCTGGCATGGACAGCCACCAATGTCATGCCAGCAGACATGCATGCGTTGGGGGGGTCGGCACGATGGTGCATACCACAGACATGCAAGGGGCACAGCCGCACGGGCCAGGTACAGATTGACAGGGGCGGCTGGGACACAGTGCATGTACCTGGGACCACTGCACACAGGCATCCAGTGCACAGGGCACAACACAAATACCATGGACAGGGACCATGGCTCCCACCCACACCAGTGGAGGGGCCCTGCCAGACACACACACGACCAGGCCTGCACCACCCCCTGACGCCATGCACACCACTGCAGCAAGGCACCATATGCCTGCTGCAAATCAGAGACCACCACAGTTGTCGTATGAAACGTGTATATAATCAAAACGGAAACAGTATAAACAACAACTAATACAGAACTATGTACAAAGTGGGGGGGGTACAAGGCTACAACTCAGGTGAAGATGGGCATGGGTTAAGGGGGAACATCAAGGAGTGGGACAAAGGGGTGTGAGGGAGAGTCCAGGGGGGAATGATCAGCACGGATGCCGCAGGCCCTACTGGTGGCCCCTCTCTTCCCTGCGGTCTCTGTGGCACCACCTGTGTACCGCCGATCGCTGTGCTCCATTCCCTGAAGCAGCTCCAGAGTTGCCTGGGTCACTGGAGGAGTTCTTGGATGTGACGCTCCAGGGTTGTCCAACGTTGTCCACCTAGGACAAGGGAGCAGAGTCAGTACGTGTGACTGGCCAGACCCCTGCAGCCACCCAATGTGCATGGCATACAGCTGTGGGCCACGCCCCTGTGATGGCATGCAACCACCCACAGTGAGCACACCCACAAGACTCGCCTACCCAGGCACCCATAGCTATGCAAAACGCTGCACGCACCCACCGCCCATGCACTGCACAGCACCAACCGTGGCTGTACAGTGTCATTGCTATGCAGTGTCATGGCAGTGGCACAGCCAGGTGCCCAGTGCATGCACGGCCCACCTGCGACACTCACCCACACATGCAGTGCCACAGGACAGTGCGGAGTGCACCGTGTGGCATGCACGGCAGTAGGGCCATGTGCAGGGGGCCATGCCCCGCCACTACCCCTGCAACCCACCGTGCATAGATGTAAGGGGAAACATGGCACTCACCTGCATCCTGATCAACAGGGTGCTGCTGACCCAAGGCACCACCACCGTGCCCTGGCTGCAAGGCCATGCCACCCACTCCAGCCTGCCTTCCCTGTTCATGGGCCAACTGGGCCCTATGGCAATCCTCTGGGTCTAGGGTGCAAACATGGAGAGGGAAACATCAGTGCAGGTCAGTAATATAGCCCCACCCTTGCTGTGTGCATGCCCGCACAACCCAGCCATGACGCGGTGGCACAGGGTGTACACGAGGCACCCCAACACCGGCAACACAAGTAGGCCCCCTCCCGCAGCATGGTCTGATGGTCACCGCGATACCTGAATGGACAGATACTACCAGTGACATGCCTGCAGTTGCCCTAGGCGATCAGGGTCCTGCCGCTGGAGGTCACCATATCGATGGCAACACTGCTCCGCCGATCTGCTGCATCCTGTGGCCTCCTCCAGGCCCTCTGCAACCTCCTGCCACATTGCAGTTCGTGGCCTCAGGAGGGGTACCTGCCCAAAGAGGGGACCAGCATGTGGCTCTACCAAGGCCACCAGGTTTGCCAGCTCAACTGCCGTCCAGATGGGCGCTCTAGTGCACGGCATGGTGCAGTATCAATCGGCAACAAAATGGCGCCCTGTAGCGCACATGCCCCACATGTGGAGGCAGTGCAGTACTGCGCTGAAAGTCGCTATCGCGCTGTCACCGGACTGCGCAATAGGGGGTGCAGCCATGTGTACGCATGGTGCCTGGGGGCAAAGGTCGGCCACAGGGTCAAGGGTCTGTCTGCATGGAGTGCCACAGGACTATTGGGGCACCCTGCATGTAGCGCGGTAAGGTGCATGTGTGTGACACCTTGCAGTGGCCTACTGCGCTGTGGCGCCATGGCACCCAAGGTGCACCATGGCAGGACTGCCCCATAGCATACAGCGCACTTATGCCACAGGCACAGTGGTGGGCATGCCCTGTACTGCCTCCCGTGCACAGCACATATGCAGCACCACTCAGCATCGAAGGCCAGCACCGGACATGCGTGGTGCAGTGCTTCATGCATGTCACAGTGGTGCGCCATAGCCTGAGCATGCTCAACAACATTGCACAAGGCACAACAGTGCGATATTCAGCCAGGATATGCAAATCAGCTCATGAGCCATTCCACGGCACATCCACTGCATTAGCATCCAATTACAGATGCGTCTGCTCTCATTTGCATGCGTTGCACTATAAATATGTGACCTGAGGCTGCATAGGCCATGGATCGGTATTGCAGTCCTTTGAAGTAGGTTGCATGCTGTTGGGATGTGGAGACAGTGGTCTGGGAGGGCTGTATGGGACTGCACAGTCCAAGGTAACACCTGTCTGTCCCCCAGGCATGAGCATGACCGAGTGAGAGGAAGAGGAGGAGCAGGGAAGGGTGCGAAGGAGGGGGCCCAACTTTACCAGGGCTGAATCTAATGCCCTGTTCGAGGCATACCTCTACAGGGAACCGCTGCTTTGCGGGCAACGGGGAATGAAACAGGCCCATGCTGCGGCATGGGGTGAGGTGGCACGTACCGTAAACCAGCAGGACAACCACCAGCGGTCCGTGCAGGAGTGCAAAAAAAAGGTTGGCATGGACAGGAGGCAGATTAAGGACAAGGTGGCTGCCATCAGGGTGGCACGTGCTGCCACCGGTGGGGGCCAGCAGGACGTACCCCACTTGATGCCACGGGAGGAGCGGGTGGCCAGCAGCATGTAGTGTAGTGCCGTCGAGGGCGTTTCTGGTGGTGGCTTCCAGACGGGTGGCAGCCCATCACTACATGGTAGGTCCAGCGCTGTCAGTATGTGGGTGGTAGGAGGGCATGCCACAGGGCCAGGCAGAGCCACTAATGGTACTGTGTTCCTTTACAGCTCCTGAGTGTCTACATGGGGCAGTGGTGGTGGGTGTGTCCACTGAGGGGGTGGCCCTGGACACGGAGGAACACCCATCCACATCCACAGGTGTCCGAGGGACCATCCAACTGCATACCTGCACGTCTGTCCGGAATGATGCCGGTGTGGACATGGCCCTGCCTGTGTCCCAGCGTGACACTGCCCTCAGTGTCCAGTGTGCTGGGACATGGATCGGGGCCGGACCCAGCACCAATGATGATGGGACACACGTCCCTGACACTGAGGCATGTGGGACACAGGATGGTCCCACAGAAGGCAAACACCCAGGCGGTTCCGCAGGTGATGCTGTCGTGGCTGCCTGCGCAACATCCCATTCCCAGCCTGTCTCTGCATGCTCCAGTGGGGCAGCACTGGTGTGCGTCCAGGGTGGTGGGGCTGTTGCGGATGCTGCGGCCGCGCCGGTATCCCCTGGCAATCGGCAGCCGGAGGGGCAGCGCCGGCAGTTGGCCAATGTCAACGGGGATACAAGGTTGGGGGGCAGTGGCAGTGCACCGCATGTGGACGTACTCCAGAATGGCAGTGCTGTGCAGCATCCATCATCAAGGGGTGCTGGGCAGCAGGGCCAGGAACACCACAGGGTACAGCATGCTGGACATGCAGACGACCCCTTGGAGGATGACAACAACCATCTTCTCCAGGCCTCAGTTGATCAGCAGATGCGGCTCCTGACAGCGGTGGATGCATTCAGTGCGGTTCTGTGCCAGGCAGAGGAGTGGCACAGCAGGGACCACGGCTTGCTCCTGGCAGAGTTGGCCCAGCAGTGGGAGGATGTGACCGCTGCCATTGACAGGCAGACCACTGCAATGGCAACTGTCATGGCTACACTGGCCACCCAGTTGTGTGCCCAGCCACCGCAGACCCCGCACAGTGCTATGTGCACCCCCAGTTCCCCGCGTTGTGCGACCCCTGCTATGTTGATGCTGGGTTTGGCTGTGGGCATACCAACCATGCCTGGTGCGGGCATGTTTGGTGGCCTGCAGACTCCTGTGCGGAGACGGTCACATTCATGCAGCGTCACCCCTGGGGGTCCGTCGGTGCCACCCCATGAGACCACTGGTCAGCCTGGCATGGCTGGCAGGTCTCAGCGGGACCAACCACGCATCTGTGGCAGCCGTGGTAATGTGCTGCATGACTGACCCATCTCCCACCATGGCCACTGTCTGCCGCTGCCCTGTGTGCACTGTGATGTTCATTGTGCGACGCAAGGGTGAGGTTCCCAGCCCTGCACACACATGGTCCCTGTGCACACCCTCCCAGCTGCTGGCCACTGTGGCGTGGGCATGATGATGCCTGTGTAGCACTGTCCGCCACTGTGCAATGGTGCCCAGTGTCTGAGGCATGCACAGTGCCAGCCACTGGGCATGGTTGTGTGTGGTCCTGTGAGGGTGTGGGGGTGCCTGTTGGGGTGTGCATGCCGGTTGCCCTTTGGGCATGTGTTGTGGTGTGTGTGTGCGTCTGTGTGCATGTGACGTGTTCAGCCCTACCCATCTCTGCCGCCTGCAGCAGTCCTCCACCCATTCTGTTCCCTTTACCGCCCACCCTGCCGTCTGTGGCTGTGCCTTGTCCTGGTGGCTGCACATGGCCCCGCTGCCTACCTGTGTTGTCCAAGTGCTCCTCTGTGATGGTGTCCCAGTGCTGCTGTGCCATCCGGACCAGCCGGGGTCCCGCCGCCAGGGGTGGCTGCCCTACACCAGCTGGACCGGCGTCCTCATTGTCCCCACCGCTGTCCCCCTCCTCAACCTCAATGGCTATCCCACAGTCGGTGGCCTTGTTGTGCAGGATACAGCAGGCCAGGAATAGCCCACAGGCCTTCAAGGGGCTGTACTGTGGGGCACTGCCTGATGTGTTCAGGCAATGGAACCGTGCCTTCTGTAGCCCGAACACCCACTCGATGACATTCCGTGTTGTGGCATGTGCCTCATTGTACAGTTACTGTGCTGGGGTCATGGGGCACCGGTATGGTGTGAGCAGCCAGGGCCATAGCGGGTAACCACTGTCACCTGTGTGTAGAGGGGCGTCATTAGCATGGTGGTCTGCATCACTGTGCCATGGGCCATCATGGCCATTACCCATGGCACCCCTGACAATGCCCCCCCCACCTCTGCACACGTCATCCAGCGTGCTATGCATACTCACCTACCAGATGGCCAGTGGGGATGTCCCCACTCTTAAACCTGTGACACAGTGCAGATTGGTGCCAGATGAAGGTATCATGTGCTCCCCCAGGGTGCGTGGCACAGACATTGATTATGCACCCCCTGGCATCGCACACCACCTGGCAGTTGATACTCGGGTAGCCCTTGTGGTTGATGTACGCTGCCCCCTCCAGGCCAGGTGGCATGCGGATGCCTGCATGGGTGCAGTCAATGGCCCTGAGCATGCCAGCAACCGTATGCTCCTGTGGAACTCCCAGTATGTGTGCTGTGCACTCGGCCTATGTGCTGGGGAAACGGATGTACTCCGCAGCATGTGGCAGCAGTGCACTGAGGAATTGTGTGAGTAGGCGTGACGCGGCCGACTGGGTTATGCCTGTGGTATCCCCTGTTGGTCTCTGGAAGGTGCCCATGGCGAGCAGGCTCATGACTGCTGTAACCTTCATCTTCACTGACAGCGCATGGCTCCGTCCTGTGGGTGCCTGCATCGCATCACTGCACAGCTCACAGAGCCACCTCAGAATCACCTGGTTCAGGCGGTACCGGCCCAGAATCTCAGTGTCACTGTACTGTTCAAAGATGATGCAGGCTCGGTACTTCCTGTTCTGGGTGTACCGCCAATGGGCCCTTCCACGGCCGCGCCTTCCTGCTGCCTGCCTTCTCACACCCCTCATTACCTCCTCCATCTGGAAGGTGGCACTGGCCATGTCCCTGGCTGGTGTCCCCTCCCCTGGGTGGCTGTCCTCCTGTTCCCCCCGCTGTGTGTTGCTGGTGCTGCCCCTGCACTGGGTTCACCTCCAGCTGTTCACCTCTGGCTGCCCTGCCTCTTTCCACTGCCCTCTGTCCACTGTGGCACTATCAGGCCCTCTCGCACACACTGGCACGGGAACACCCACTCCTACTCTCACTCAGGCACACCTCCGGTGGGCCCTGTCCAACACCTGGCCACACCTACCCCCTGCTTCCTGTCTTGCCTCCCTGCCATGCTGTCTCCGCGCTCCCACCTATGGCTCCCCTGTGGTGCATTCTTCCTCCCCTCTCTTGCTCTCTTTTAATTTGGCTCAGTTCCGCTGTCGTGCAACTTCCACTTGCTCTGCTACTGCGCACGTTGCATGCTGCTGAATATCGCACTGCGCATGTTATTCCTGGTTCCGCCCCCTGCAGTTGCGCATGCATTCATTACTGTTGCGCTGTGGTACATTGCTTGTTGTGCTGCGCTGCCGCTCCTGCTGAATATCGCACCATGGCGCATTTCCGCACTTGCGCTGGCGCATCCTTGTTGCGCATCCTCTCTGAATATCCCACCCCAGATTTTCAACATTGTCATTTTTTCACACCACCTCATGAACAGTACAGCTGTCATTTTTCACATCCTGCCAGAAATGTGTTTCCACACCTGTGGCGCAAAATGGTGCAGTCGATGTGCAAAACCACCTTTCGGGATTGAGTAATGAAAGGATAGTGCCACTGTTCATGAGGTGGGGTCACAAAAATCCCATTTTCAAAATTTGGAGCGAAAATACCAACAAACAGCTGGGGCATTAGGGTTTCAAACCATAACACCCTACTCTGTAGAGACTGACAGGCATCAGGAGGGTGGCTTGGGATCATCAGCCGTAATGCTCATGTCATTCCACCCCCACTCTGCAGTCAGTGAAAGGCATCGAGGTGTGCCTTGGGGTCATTGACCCGAACGTTCACCCCATTCTCCTATACCGCACCCATCTCAACATATTTCCTTATGGGATGGAGAGGAGTGAGTATAAGGCCCAAAGACCCCGAGACATACCATGATACCTGTCAGTATCTGCAGCATAGAGTGAGGTGAAATGTTGTGAGCATTATGGCTGACGATCGAAAGGCTCATCCCCAACGCCTGTCAGCCTCTGCAGGGTGGGGGTGTGGTTGGCATCAGTTCAGTACTTCACTGCTATTCCTATTATGGATTTCTCTAACTCCTGCACTACCAATGCCAATGCCAGCAAGCCAACATTCGGCATTGACAAATGCTTGTATTATTTTAGGTTGCTGTCAGCAGATGAAGACTTTATACCAGCCCAAATTGACCTTGCATTCAAGTGCTGGTGGCATTTAGGCCTTAAAGACATTTGCCAATTTCTAGACTCATCAGGGGTCACTACATTTGAGGTGCTGCAAAGGGAATATGGCCTAAACGGCCGAGAGCACCATCGGTACCTCCAGATAAGGACCTTTGTTTCACATCAAGGCCTAAAATACACTAAACATCAATCAATCAGTCAATCAATCATTTTATTTAACCAGGCATAAACACCATTGAGCAAGCTTATTTTCAAGGTGGTCCTGGGCATTAATACAATACAGCACACTTCATAAGATTACAATTATGGTGGACAGCGGTGCAAAAAAATACAAAAAACACTGTGAAGGTGCCGGTAAATATGGGCCTATACATACCGGTCAACATAATTAACATGCAAAGGTACATAATGATAAGCTTTACTGGAATGAGAAGAGACAGCAATCACATATAGTCTCCGCTAAGTAAGAGCTCATACCTAAATGATAAAAAATAAGGCGGTATTAAGGAATAGGATAGATATTGGGGTGAAAGAGTAGTCAGCCAAGAGGGAGGCCAGAATAGGTAAAATGTAGAGAATAGACAGGGCCATCTCAGATTAAGGGAACTAATATAAATAATAATAAAACTAGGCTTGTAGGTCCTAGGTTTCTGTTGTTAGGAATGTGAGGTGGATGAGATACTTAGGCGTAGGATTTGAGAGTGGCACCCGGGGCTTAGGGGTCATAGGCATCTGGAACAGTTGCATGATTCCTTCAGACAATCCGTTAATAGAGCTTTGAATGTGAAAATGCTTGGAAGTGAGGATAATTTTAATGAGTCTTGCATAGTGTTCCAAAGTGATGGAAGTGAGAAGTTGATTGCTGCCGAGCCAAGGGTAGTTTTCACTCTAGGAATCTGGAAGCAGATTATGGAGAAGCATCTCAGGCCATAGGAACCTTTAGCCCATTTCAAGAGGTTCGAGATGTATGCAGGTAGGTTATCAGATAATGCTCTAAAAAACCAGAGTAGAGCATTCCTTTTTCTTCTAGTTGAGAGTGAGGTCCATCCCGAAACCTGGTATAGACGGCAGTGATGTGTACCACGGGGTAGATTTAGGATAAATCTTAAAGCCCAGTGGTAAAGGGTGTCCAGTTTGTTTAGCATCGTTGATGGGCAATGACTGTAAAGGAAGTCAGCGTAGTCCAGTATAGGTAGGAATGTAGTTTGTACTAGTCTCATTCTGGCTTCTAATGTAAGTAAGTGTTTAATGCGATAGAATAAACCTAATCACTGTCTTAGTTTCTTTGAGGTTTCATTTAAGTGGCACAGAAAGTTGAGCTTGTTATCCAGCTAGAACCCTAGGTATTTAAAGTTATCAACTACTTCAAGGGGTTCATCTAAGAGTGTTCGGATCTGTGTGATATGTGGACATCCGGAAGTAGACTTTGGTGAGAGAATCATTGCTTTAGTCTTTTTGGCGTTGAGGCGGAGCTTATGAGTGATAAGGTTGTATTGGAGGGTGACGAAGTCTTTCTGTAAGTACTCATGGGCCAAATCCAAGGATGAATTTGTGGTACAGAGTACAGTATCATCTGAGAACAAGTGCACATTGGCTGTGCCCAGCTGCGAGTCCAGATTATTGATGTATATTGCAACGAGGATAGGGCCCAGGATGGAGCCTTGTGGGACTCCTCGCAATATGGATTTTTGTGGGAACAGATCTCCTATGGCTTTGACTTGTTGTAACCTATTGGTTAGGTAGCTGGTGAACCATGTAATGGCAGAACTATCAAGTCCGATGTTACTCAGTGCAGTAAGCATGATGGTATGATCCACAGTATCGAAGGCCTTACTTAGATCAAGGAAGAGGGCAAATACTGCACATGCTTCTTGGAGTCCAAGGTCATTTGCCAGTCTGTAGTTACTTTGGCAAGAGCCGATACTGTACTGTGTTTGGCTCTGAAGCCGGACTGAGCCGGGTTTAGCAACTTTTGTGAATCCAAATGTTCTCTAATTTGGATGTTGACAATTTTTTTAAGTAATTTAGAGAGGACGGATAGTATAGAAATAAGCCGGTAATTGTTCAGATCACTCGGATCCCCAGTCTTGAATAATGGTAGGATGTGGGCAGTTTTCACAAGACAGGTAGCTCACCTTGAATCAGAGAGGTGTTGAATAAGTGTGTAATGGGGGCGGTCAGATAGGTATGGCCAAGTTTTAGGAAGGTAAGGTTCAATATTATCTGCACCTGCACTCTTTTTGTATCCAGAGAAAGGGGGAGGAACCTGAAGGGGGTGGGATGCGGTTGGTTATGGTTGTGGTTATCAGTGAAGCCAACAGTGTAGTCTCTTGCCGGGCTAAGTTTGCTGATAGGTGAGGTGTCAAAGGCAAGCCCTGCAGTGGCAAAGTGATCATTAAACTTCTCTCGTATATCACCTTTGTCCATATAGGTGATACCATCAGACACAATTTTGTTTGGAAGGGGTGTTGCAGTGGACTGACCTTCAACTTCTTTGAGGATGTTCCAAAATTTGGCAGAGTTGTTTTTATTGTCTTCTAGTTCTTTTTGGAAGTACTTAGCTTTTTCTGACCTAATTAGCTTGGTACAAGCATTCCTAGTGGTACGGAATGCTAACCAATCGGCCTCCAGGTGGGATTTCCTCGCTTTTTTCCACCAGTAGTCCCTATCCTTAAGTGCTTTCTTCAGGATGGGAGAGAACCAGCCAGGAGTTTTATTTTTGATTTGATCAGTCTTAGTGGGCGTGTTTGTCTATTAGCCCCAGTAAGAGGCTGTGAAAGATGTTAAATGCCTTGTTAAAGGTGGGGGCTAGATAGAAATCCTGCCAACGGATGTTGCTTAGATCTTTCAGGAAAGTGTACTGGCAGAACTTTTTCGGGCATCTCTTCAGTTTGAATTTGGAGGCTGTTTTTATTTGGGAAGGATGTCTGATGCAGGCAGTAGCTCAATGGTCGCTTATATCGTTGAAGAATACTCTGGAATGCGAGATATTGTGAGGTTTGTTTACTAGCATAAGGCCCAGGAGGGTGCTGTGCTCAGGTTGTTTTCTGTTAGGTCTGGTTATAGCAGTCGCCATTTGTAACAGACCACTAACATCGCATAGATCCTTCAATTTCTTAGAGCTGTCATCATTCCAATTTAGATTGAAATCCCCCATTAGAATACACTCAGTATTAGCAGAGTCAAGAAGGTTTTGAAGGTGTGGCAGAAGCGCCCAGACGGCGGTCGGTAGCATGCTGCCATAAGGAGTGATTTCTCGCTGGAAAGTGATAATTTTAGAGCCAGGCATTCAAATTCCTTAGCTTTTGAGGTACAGTCAAAGACTGTGACTGTGAATTTGCTTTTGACATATATTGCAACCCCTCCCCCTCTAGTCTAGTAACCTCAGGGACATCCTAACCCTAAACCCCCTTTATTAAACATGCTAACAGAATATAATAAGGGCAGGGGCGCTAGAGAGGCAGCTTCCAGGCAGGACGCTCTTCTCATCAGCTCCTTCTTTCAGCTCCTAACAAAATTAAAATATTTTGAATAAAACGTCACCAAGCAGAAGATCTTTGAGAGATTCAAATTCTGCATAATCTAAACTATCTGGAGATACCCGATTCAATATGGGCCATACAAAGAACACTCAATCCCAAGCAACAGGACTTTCACGGCCTACCTCCTCTTGGACACCAGTGGGATCTGCTGACAATGCATCCAGATCTGTGCCTAAGGACGCATCTGCAGAGCCCCCATGGAAGGCAATATTAGAATCAGTGAGGGCCATGGATGCAAAGATCGAAAAAACGTTAAACAAATTGGAAATTCACAACACAGCCCTGACTTCTGTCAAGGACACTGTGTCTGATGTGAATAAATGCTCGCTGTTGGTGTAGGCTACGGCAGCGTTATTAACATAAGAATACAAACAATTGCGAGGCCGCTTGGAAGCAGTGGAAAATGCACAAAGAGCAGGGAACATTCTGGTAGTGGGTCTTCCAGAGGGAGTAGAGGGAGCCCGGTTGTTGGATTATTTATCACATTGGATGGCAGAAGTGCTGCAACTACCCAAGGAATCTGACTGGACTACCTTTCATCAAGCATACAGAGTAAATTCCAGGGCAATAACCGCAGACACCTCGCAACCTCGGACAGTGCTCATCCGAACAGTAGGACCAGAGGTGAGGGACCTCATTATTTCAGCAGCGAGAGCAGTGTATCCGTTAAAGGTTCAGGGACATGATGTAAAGTCATTCCCTGACCTCTTATTTCAAACAAGATCACGATGTAAACATTTTGATGCGACCAGGCAGAAGCTCCAATTACTAGGAATTATACACTCTTTCCTGCTTCCAGCTCACCTACGAGTCACCTATGGTGGTAAGACTTGGCAGTTTTCAGATCTAAAGGATAAGACAGAAGTGGAATTTCAAAGGAAAACTGTGCCTGAAAATATCTTGGGAGATTCTGACTCAGACACAGGCTGAGTACTGTTAAATTTGGTTTTGCAGAATTCTAACCCAAATTGTGACCTAAGGGACAGCACATGGACATGTATCCGTTTTAAGGGATAAGTTAAATGATTACCTAGGGAATTAGTTAAAAATTGCTTGCTTTAATATTATATTATATTGTGGTTGTTAATTTACAAATTGAAGGTATTATTTTTTTCCCTTAGGTGTTTACTTTCCCTAAGTTTTTAGAAAAATCTTTGAGTGCACTTAGCCCGAGGTCTGGTTGATAACTTACTCTTAAGGTTTGAGGGCTTCTCAGATAATAGATTTATTTTTTTTATCATATTTTACTGCTTTTAGTAAAACAATAATATACAACCATCTCATGCCAGAGATCACAGGTAATAACAGTCGATACATCCAATGTATTAGAACTCTTAGTTTGAGCAATCTGATTTACGAATATGGAGGTATTCCTTAGATTTCAAGTCCTCATATTGTCCATGAAATGCTGCACCCTACAGGACTTTGGGTGGTCAATTCAAATTGAAAACTATATCCCAAACATGCGTATTCAACAGCCTGTGTTGATGTGGCCCCCTAGATAACAATTTATCTCTTGACATGTGTAGTACTCAGAGAGGGAAGAAGTATAAGAAAAGAACAACAAACATGGAAATAGTGAACATAATATAATATTCTAACCTAAGTAAACACATAACAGTGCTCTTCTTGATGGCTCATGTATACTGCGTGGTGTGTTCCACGTGGCAATCCACCTTCTCTTGGCACAACATAGTGCCATATAACTCTTTAACCAACATTTAACATTTTTCCCCATCTACAAATTATAGCTGGACCAAAACTGGAACCCTGCTGAAAACACACAACTAGACCCTCATGGGTCTAATAAACCCAACAGTGAACCATTATAACACCTATATTTATTAGATTAAATGCTTGCATTAATTATTGATACACAGTCCCAAACTCAGGATTCTTCATGTGTCTTCCCTGACTCAGATTGGTTGCTAGGTCCTGTTCAAGCAAACTCCCTTCCGATTGCCTCCACTTTTTTCCCCGCTTCATCTGGGTCAGTGAATTGAAAAGTATGCCCGCCATAGTGTATCCTCAGGTGGGCAGGCATAAGGAGAGAGTGAGCAACTCCTAAGCTCTGGAGCTTTGCATGTACCCCATCAAACTTCTTTCTCCTGCATCAGGTAGCGAAGGAAAAGTCAGGGGAAAAAGGTGGACAGTCTTACCCTTGAACTGCAGGGATTCTGCTCCTCTAGCAGCCTATAGAAGGAGATCCCGAATAGCGATGCCGCTAGTAATTAAGAGGATCATCCAAGCTGCTTCACTTTGGTTCGTGGCAGCCCTAAGAGAGATATGGTAGGCCTTGAGAAAGCAGTTCAGTGGGAGGGATGATTCAAAGTTTAAGCTACCAGGCAGCCATGCTTGTAGAAACTCCAATAGGCCCTCTTCCTCACAGTTTTCTGGTAGACCCACGATGCAAACATTCGAGGCCTGCTGCGCATTTTCCAAGGCCCCCATATGATAACGGAGCTGCGCGGTCTCTTGAGTCATTTTTGAGGTGGTATCCAGGGCCTTAGTGGCCATTGATTCAGCTGAAGTGACAGGTTTAGCGGCAGTATTGATTTTGTCATCCTGCTCTGTCATCCTAGTAAACAGCAACTCAATTTTACAGTCGATTGCCTGCACTGATTTCTGCAAGGCTTACCATGGAGGCTCAGTCCCAGGAGGGGGTTGTATTTCAGCCGCTGATGGTAGCTCTGGTGTTGGCTGGTTCTTTGGTCCACCTCCTGCTGCTTTATTGGTGCGACCCATCTCGCAAAAATGATATGCTCCAAATCCGCTCAAGTAGTAGAACACACTGCTGAGTTTCTTTTTGTTTTTTGGCTAGATGTTGAAGTTTTATTTAACTTTTAAGTTTGTTATTTGTAGAGCTCTCTCTGAGTATGTCCAGTTGGTAGGTGTGCTCCACAGCATCCCCCCCCCCCCCGGATAATAGAAATGTTGTAAATTTTTGGGAGCTGTGGAGGAAATGTGGGAAATTCTATATATTGTTTTACTCATCTGCTGATTTAGGTTAACAGCACTACTGGTTTAGTGTATGATCTTAATTTTGATATATCTCTACGAACTTTTACCTAAGCCTCTGAAATGGCTGTCATTCTAGGACATGAATTTTAAGACTTTAAGACTTTTATCAGCCTTTACTGTTTCATTTTACCCTCATTTCCTAATGTAAAAGATTGTGAGAGGAAGTACAAGTAACCCCATTATTGTTGTATTTCTCTAGGCCTTTTACGTCTCTTACTTGAGTATTGCTACTATATTGTTTGTGTAAAAAAAAGCAATAAACAGAAAGTACAAAAAAAAAAAAAACAGAATACAACAAGGGCCACTCCTGTGGACATATAATAGGTCACTTAAACAGAATCCTACGAGACACTTTGGGGGACTCTACCCAGTCAATTTTAGATAGCTGGAATAATGATTTGGACCTCTCTGTGTCATTTGATTCCTGGATGAAATTTGCACTTCCTGCAGTTAAAATTTAAAGTCACCATTTCCACCATTTGGAGAGAATACGCCTGGAAGTGCAGATATAGACACTCTCGATTTCCAGCAGTCCTAATAATATATATGCCATCTTCATATGGTGTTTGTTGGAGGGGATGCAGCTGCCGTTTGGCGGATCTTGGTCACATTTTTTGGTTATGCCTGCTATTGACCCCCTTCTGGTGTATCTTTCAAGAAGCACTGGAGAAATGCATGGGTGAGCCAGTTAAATTAATGGGCAAAATGGTCCTACTAGTGGTCTTCCTCAACCTCACCCCTATTGGCACAAAACATTGTTACCAATATATTTACTTTCTGCCAAGACGGTCATAACCCGCAGGTGGATGACATCCACCATCCCAACAATAGCTGAATGGCGTAAGATAATTAAGCAATAAGGCACGACAGGGTTCTGTGTTATCACGTAATAAGAAAAAATTACTCACCATAGTAATGTTGTTTCTTCTAATGGAGTCTTGCTGTATTCAGACATAATGCAGTTAGCCCCAGCACTTGAACTGCCCCGGAGAGAAAAGAGTTAACTCTATGCAGAAGCATAGAACATTGAGCTTGAGCTCGGTTTTCAAACCTCTGTCTGTGGTACTTCCCAGTGTAACCGTCAGATTCTTACGAGCTAGCTAACTAGTAACTAAAGTATGGAAATTGTTCAATATAGCCAAAGGGCAAATATATCTTCTTGGGCCCCAAAAGACTCAAGTCGAGAACCAAGAAGGAAAGGTAGTGACAATATTTAGTAAAACACCAGAAAAAAATAATAATAATAACATCTACCCCACCCAAGAGGGAGGGTACAAGGTACACCCCTGAGGTGCAACACTGTATCTGCCAGCCCACTTCCCAAAACCAGGTTCTGAGAGGGGAGGCGGGGGGGGGGAGGTCTGAATACAGCAAGACTCCATTAGAAGAAACATTACTATAGTCATTTTTTCTTCAAACAACATGAAGTCTTGCTGTATTCAGACATAATGCAGACTACCAAGCAGTTCCCTATGGAGGAGGGAATGCAGAACCTATCTGGGAAGAGGCTCTGCAGTACTGCTGTACCAAACCTAGCAGTACTCCTAGCCTGGATGTTCGGGGAGTAATGTTTTGTGAAAGTATGTACTGTTTTCCAGGTGGCTGCTTTACAGATCTCTAACAAAGGTATATCTCTGGCTGAAGCTAGAGAAGCAGCTGTACCCCTAGTTGAGTGAGCCCTCAGGCCTGAAGGGGGCGTCCTACCCATTTGTCATAATAAAATTGTATACAAGAAACAATCCACCTGGCAATAGTTATCTTAGTGGCAGGTTTACCCTTTCCCACTTCACCGTAAGTGAGAAACAATTGAAGACCATCATTTCTATGTGCCTTAGTATGCTCAATGTAGTAGCTAAGGGCCCTCTTAACGTCCAGACTGTGTAACCTTCTTTCACCTGAAGAAGAATGGTCAGTGAAAAACACAGGGAGAGATACAGACTGGTTCAGATGAAAATCTGAAACCACTCTGGACAAGAACCTCCTATTGGTTCTGAGGACTACTTTGTCCCTATGGAAGGAGATGAAGTCAGGTTCCACTGACAGAACCTGTAACTCACTAATCAGCCTGGCAGAAGTAATAGCTACCAGGAACACAGTTTTCCAGGTCAAGTACTTCAATTTGGCCGAAGCCAGAGGTTCAAAGGGTGGCTGCGTTAGCTGAGCTATGCAGACATTAAGATCCCAAGGCAGAGTGGGCTCCCTAAAGGGAGGGTTAATGTGAACCAGACCTTTGAAAAACTTTCTGAAAACAGGATGAGATGCCAAGGAAGAGCCCTTCCCTGCTGAGAGAAATGCAGAGACAGCTGCTAGATAAACCTTCAGAGTGGCAGGCCTAAGGCCTAAACCATTGAGATGAACTAGATAGTCTAAGGTTGTGGAAATGCCTGCAGAATTAGGCAGGATGCCTTTCTGAGAGCACCAAATACTGAACCTTTTCCATTTGGAGTTGTAAGTTTTTCTAGTGGAAGGTTTCCTAGAGACCTTCAGAATATCCAGAATTCCCTGAGAAAGATATAGAGCTGCATATTCTAACTCTTCAAGAGCTAGGCCTTGATATGGAGAGACTGGAGATTGGGGTACCAGATCCGCCCCTAGGAGGAGGACAGGAGATTGTATGTCCTGGGCAGAGACAGGGAACGTGACACTGACAAGGACAGCACTAGAGGATACCACAGCTGTCTGGCCCAGTCTGGAGCCACCAGCATCACTGTGCAGGGTTGAGTCCTGATCTTGATCAGAACTCTGAACAGCAGAGGGAAGGGAGGGAAGGCATAGAGAAACCTGCCCTTCCAGTCCAAAAAGAGAGCATCCTGGGGAACTGTCCCCAGGACTAGAGGTCTGCAACAAAACAGAGGAAGTTGATGATTGTCCGGTGCTGCAAAGAGATCCATCTCTGGAGTGCTCCACCTGGAGAAGATGACCTTCAGTATGTGAGGATCGAGGGACCATTCGTGGTGTCCCTGTGAAATTCTGCTCAGAGCATCTGCTAGTATGTTGTCCTTCCCTGGAAGGTGAACTGCTACCAGAGAAGTCTGAAGAGAATAGGCCAGAGATCACAGCTTCATGGCTTCTGTGCACAAGACCAAGGACCGAATGCCTCCCTGCTTGTTGATTGGCGGTGTTGTCCGTTCTGACTTGGACCACCTTGCCCTTGACTGAATCCGAGAAGCTCTGCAGGGCTAGGAAAACTGCCCTGAGTTCCAGGAGATTGATATGAAGGAGAGACTCCTGTGGAGACCAGAGCCCTTGAACTGTCAGGACTCCCAGGTGGGCTCCCCACCCTAGGAGAGAAGCATCCGTAGTTAAAACTACTGATGGGACTTGAGGGAGAAATGGAACCCCTTGTCTGAGGTTGTCCTGGTCCAGCCACAACTGGAGAGCTTGGACCAGAGTCTGAGTCACTGGAATCCGTTTGGTAAGTGAATCCTTCTTTTGAGACCAAAAAGACCTCAGATGAAACTGAATGTCCCTCATCTGGAACCTTGCTCCCTGCACCACTGCCGTGTAAGCTGCCATGTGGCCCAGTAGCTGGAGGAACTGTCTTGCTGGGCGGGAGACCTGAGGTTGAAAGGAGGAAGCGAGATCCACTAGGGCCTTTACCCTTGCCAGGGGAAGGAAGGCTTTTGCTTGTACAGTGTCCACCTCTATGCCTATAAAGGTAAGAAGTTGAACTGGTTCAAGTACAGACTTTGGAAGATTGAGAAGAAAACCCAAGGAGCTGAATAGGTCCTGGGTAGTTTGAAGAGCTGACTTGACCTGTAAATGAGACTGACCCACTAACAGCCAGTCGTCCAGATACGGAAAGATGGTGATACCCTGTGTTCTGAGGTTAGCCACCACTACTGCAAGGCACTTTGTGAACACCCTTGGAGCTGATGTTAGACTGAATGGCATGGCTCTGAATTGGTAATGGCCTGAAGGCAACTCGAAACTGAGGTATTTTCTGTGGGAGCACCTGATAGGAATATGGAAGTAGGCATCCTTGAGATCCAGAGATGCTAGCCAATCCCCTGGCCTTAGACAGTGAAGGATTATTCCCAGAGTTACCATTTTGAATTTGGGCTTTGAAATGTGTTTGTTCAGATACCTTAGGTCTAGGATGGGTTGCCACTCGGGGTAAGGAAGTACCTGGAATACAGTCCTTTTCCCTTGTGCTGAGTAGGAACCTTCTCTATAGTTCTGAGAGCTAGAACAGAGGAAACCTCTGCCTCTAGGGCAAGGGTTTCTGAGACTGATGCAGGTGGAAAAGACTTGGCCCTTCTTTTTGGAAATTTTTTGAAGTTGAGGGCCAGCCCTGGCTTACTACTTCCAGGACCCACTTGTCTGAGGTCACAAACTTCCGGACCTGGAAGTAGTAAGCCAGCCTGCCTCCTACTGGAAATGGGGAGTCGACCCAGGCTGACACATCAGGGTGTCTGCTTGGCAGGAGCCTTAGACTGACAGGAGGAGGGAGCAGCCCTGCTCATCCCCCTCCTACCCCTTCCTCTGAAGAACTCCCTTTGTGGGAAGGGAGAGGAGGCCTGGGCTTGGTAAAAAGGCATTTGAAAGGGCCTGCCCCTGCCCCTAGACTGCTACTTGTACAGAGTGACTTGCCTTTCTTTGGCCTGTGCACTCCTGTATGTGGTCCTATATTCATCCATTTTCTTCATGTAAGCCTGTGTCTGCTCCCCAAACAGAGAGTTACCTACTACAAAAAAATCCATGACCTTAGTCCGGGTATCCTGTGAAAGACTAGTACATCTGAGCCAAGCATGTCTTCTGAGAGACACAGATGTAGCCATGACTCTAGATGCCACATCATTGGAGTCCACAGCAGCATGAAATTATATTTTGGATGCTTTAATTCCATCAGCAGCTACCACCTCCAGCTCCTTGGCTAGCTGGGGAGAGGCCTGTTCAGCCAGCTCCAGAACCGTGTCCCATCTGGATTTCTGGTACCTGGCTGTGTAGGCCATACAAGTAGCCTGCCTGAGTCCCAAAGAGGATGCCAAATATTGTTTTTTGGCCATGGCATCCACTTTCCTGGAGTCCTTATCCGGGGGGTGTGAAGCCAAAGGAATGTTAGCCCTGTCACAGGCTGCAGCCTGCACTACCCCAACATGGCTGTAATGACTATGAAGGAACTCCGCAGCTGAGCCTGATAACGAATACCTCCTGTCCATTCTCTTATCCACAGGAGATACTGAATTAGGGGTTTGTAAAATTTTGTGTGTCTGTTTCCCCAAAGATTTATGAAGAGGGATAGACAGCTTTTTGGGCTCTGGGATGTCCATCATTTCCACAAAATCAGGCTCTTCATCCTCCTCTGCTGCTTCAACCAAGGGAAGCTGCAGGGGTTTGTGCCACCTTTTTGTAGAACAAAAAGTGTGAAGGGGACTCAGAGAGCCTGGGAGGGGAGACACCTGAGGGCCTGTCTGGGGAGATGTCCGGTTCAATGGGCACATCCAGACCCCCTTCATCATCATCACCGGGATAGTCTTTGTCTCCTTCCCACTCCTCATAATAAGCATCTGGGTCATAATCTGGAGGAGACAGATCCAACCGAACCGAGCGCCGAACCCGCAGTATTAGTTCAGATGGAACTGGTCTAAGCGATTGGACAATACTAATCGTTTTGGCTATTTCGTCCGCGGTTGGACAGTGGGATACAGGATCCGAACCGGCAGACTTGCGCTTTTCCTTTGATGGAACCAACCCCTTGGGGTCGGCTCTGCTTTTGCCCGAGGAGGTATCGCCTAGGTCAGTAGGCACCTCCTCAGGTTTGGCCGCCAACCGAACCTGGCTGGCCATCCGGATCTATGGACTTCTCGGCCTCCCTTTCCTTCAGCCTACTCAGTCTTTTATCTAGAGTGGTTTTAGGAAAGTTCTTACAGATTTGGCAGTCTGACTTGAGGTGGTCAAACCCCAGACAATAAACACAGATGAGGTGGGGGTCGGCCTTAGCAAAGTCCTCCCCACACTCAGTACAGTGTTGAAACCCAGTGGGACCGGTTTTCTTCGTGGGTTTCTCAGACATGGCCAACCTAACAAATTACCTTATAGAAGCTTTTAAGCCAGGTAATAAAGCAATCGATCGGTTACAAACCGTGTCACGGGCTTTTTAAAAGAACCAGCAAAAGTCTGGTTCTTTTGAAACCGATCGGTACCGGAACACCACACTAATCCCAGAAAGAGAGAAAAATTTTACAAAGTCGGTTTCAAACCGGACCGACCGGAAAGAAACCGAAGAAAGACAATTTCCACTCTTTTTAGCAAAATAAAACACAGTCACTACCTATCTACATACTACCTGTACCGTAGACAGAGGCTGGAAATCCGAAAATAACAAAAATATGCTGTTTAAACTGAACGCTTTATTTTTCTTTTACCGAACCGAGCAGAGGAAATCTCCGGAGCGACTTCACTGACGGTTACACTGGGAAGTACCACAGACAGAGGTTTGAAAACCAAGCTCGAGCTCAGCGTTCTATGCTTCTGCACAGAGTTAACTCTTTCCTCTCTGGTGCAGTTCAAGTGCTGGGGCTGGGGCTAACTGCATTATGTCTGAATACAGCAGGACTTCATGTTGTTTGAACGTCACTCCTGGGGTGGGTTGAAGCACGAGGTGAAGCCGAGTGCTTCAACCACCCAAAGAGTGATGTTATTACATGATAACACACACACTGGAGTGCATTATTGCTATTATACAATGGCTCATTGTTATACAAAATAAAAAATATTTAAAAAATGTTTTTAGTAGATTTTTAGTGTGGCAGTATATCTTTGTTTCTTAAGAAAAGTGCTGCTAAAGCATGTCATCTTCCTGCTAAAGCATGTCATCATCCATACAGTGATGTTATTGTGTAATAACATCACTGTCTCAGGCATACACTGACCAATCACAGTCCAGGATTCTTTCCTGCCTTTGTATAATGATGGATATATACCAGCTGGAAAGCTTAATGACTGGGCTACATGACAAGCTTAATCTATTCACTATAAAAATGGCAGAGATGGGCATGGTATATGGCCCAAATAGACCCAGAGTTTGTCCCTTAGTATTATTGTGTGATCAGGGACAGATGGGGTGCTGCTGTCGCGGGTGGGGGAGATGTCTAATATGTCCTTCCCTCTATTTGTATTCTTCGCCAGAATGCATTGGGTTGGGGGCGCTGCTGAGCAGCAGAAGAGGAAGCAGCATTTTTCCCCGAGCTCCTGGGAGAATTCTTCTAATTTAGTTAAAAAAAGTCACTTTTCCCCTAGCAATCTTCATTAATATTCATCTTGGGCGCCAGTCCCTCAGAGGCCTTCAACATGCAGAAAAATAGAGGTGCCCCTCGTCCATCAGCAATTTTTTTCTCTTAAGAAGGTGCAACGGGAAGAGTGGCCTATGCAGAGTGAGGGAGCCTCGAGCCCAAGTGACTCGCTGTCAGAGAAAGTCTCCCTTAGTGCCATCTGTGCCACATTAAGCCAGCTGGTAACTGCGCTCGAAGCTAGGAAGGACCACTGTAAGACCACAGTTCAACGATCAGAGGCCTCGGTACTTAAGTCGGTGGATTCCAAGGCTAAACCTTTTAAGGAGAACACTTTACTGAGGCAGAGCCTGGAAACCATGAAAAACCTAGCTAGAGAGAAGAATGTTCGATTGTTGGGGCTGGCTGAAGAATCCGAGGGAGATGATTGTCTGGCCTTCATACAAACCTTCTTACCGTCCTTCCTTGTTTTTTTGGGTTTTTTTGCAGTTACTTATTTTCTCCCCCTGGAGTCCTCTGCCTGCATCTGACATTCCCCCGTGTAGATGCGGTGTATGAGACCCCTCCCCATAACCCCACGACTTACCCTTCATGGCAGGGAGTGGGGAGCGACTCAACCCACTGGTCCGGATTAGCATTCGGGGAGGTGCCTTCCTGGGCCCTCACAGAAGGGGACCATCGTCATCCACAGAGGAGTCCACTATTTCTGTATTTACTCTGTTCCCTCTCAAGATGCGGCGTGCAATGGCACCAGCGGTGGCTGCGTGCATGCTCCCGTGCACATCCCGCCAAGCACCTGCCGCAATCTTGCCCTACTTCCAGTGCTGACGTGCCACCTCCCAGCCTCTGCTAGGTGGCAGGCAATCACCAAGCCCTACAATCGCCCCCTTCCCAGAGAAGGAGAGCAGTCCTGGGGACGCTCGATCCTTCTCCTCCCTGCCAACCCCTGGCACCCCATGTCCGTTCCCGAACACGGGTCACCGGCGAGGTGCGAGGTAAGGCGACTAGTGCTTCAGCCCTCAGCGCCACCGGGCTGGCCCCTTACCTTCCTTGTTGAATCTTACAGATGCTGACCCCCCTCTGTACATTGAAAAGACTTATCGGGTGACCCCATGTCAAGCAGCAGTGGATGCTGTAATGCCTAGAACACTCATGGTTATATTTATTGGTGTAGGAGAGCGGGACTGTGTGTTGGTGATTGCAAGGAAAATAAGGAATTTGAAGTATGGCAACAACAACATTACGCTTTTCCAGGATCTCTCCTATTGCACTAGACAGAGAAGGAAAACTTTCAATGGGATAAGGGGTCAGCTGCATCAGCTTAAAATACAACATCAGTTATTGCAACCTGACAAACCTAGACTAGTATGGAATGGGCTCCAGTATCTATTTAATGACCCCAAGGAGGCCGACAAACTAGTGAATCGCATAGACCAGGAGATGACCAAGGAAGAGGGAGCAGAACGTTCTTCAGATGAGGACTAAAGAGTATCTGCAAGTATTGACTTATCCATCATAAAGATGTTGGGAGGTAGCCCCTATTGAAATGCTTGTTCTAGTGGTTTTAAGTTTCTACTGTTTATCTTTATGGTACCTGTGGACACTTTCATCTATTAATCTGCAGTAAAATGGTTGAGGAGGGCTTGCCTACCAATGTTATTTGGGACTATCTATTTCTTCATTGCTTAATTTTTATTTAGATGGCTATGCTTTGGGTAGAACTCCTGAGGACTGGACATTCATAAGATGGACAATATTTCATTTAAGTTTTCTATGCTTTATTGTAATCTCCTGGACTGGGGAATTATCCTGTTTGTTAACTATTTTTTGTGCTTTGGGAGACTCTGCTCAACTGAATGTCAAATTGGTAATAAGGAAATGGTTAATTTCTTCTCCTTGTGCTGGGTCCCCTTTGTCCTTCCAGGGTTGAATGCATTTTGGGGCACATTCTGTCAGATAACTCATAGATACTTCCCCCTATGCTGTACCTAAAAAAGGGGTTATTTGTATGGATCCTTATTAAGATTTGCATAAAGCAGAAATTGTGATTAGCCCTCTGTGCTTTTATGTATTGTGAGTGTTTTGCTTAAAAAAATGCATAAATAAAAAAAAAAAAGAATGCTTTGGGTTTTCCATATTGTCCATCCAACAAAGATTTGAAGAAGTTAGAGAAAGGCGTCTCTGACTTTATCTGGAAGGGCAAGAGGCCACGGATAAGTCTTACAAAACTTAAAGTGACACTGGAGAATGGGGGCATGGAGTTACCTAGCAGTTATGTACCAGTTCTTGCAAAACTGGGTGAATTAAAGGTGCGCTGCAGCCAGTTGGCTACATCTGGGGGTGCCCTGGAAGACTCTCGGCCTACCTTGTAGAAGAAGGTATTAAAGCTTACCGCCGGCTGGGTAGTCCAAATCCTCTGGTTACTTCAACTTTGGAGGCATGGATGCGTATTAAGAAAAGGAGGGGTGCTGCATTGGTAGATACCTTGTTGGTACCTGTTGCGGATAACCCAAGCTTCTTTCCATGTTTTGAGGATGTGGATTTCTCTCTGTGGCAGGAAAGGAGGATCTGGTTTAGGAGATTTGATGTCTAGAACATCTATGTATACTTTTGAAGATATCCAGCTGTCTCTGGGAGTCCCTAACTCACATTTATTTAGATTTTTTTCAGCACCACAATTATTGCCAGAAGCTGAATAGGGTGACATGGGAGATTCACCCCTGGTTAGTGTTGAGAGGGAGATTCTTGGGGCTAAGAAGGATGAAAAAGGGGTTGATAGGCAGGGCGGTTAAGTTAGGTAGGGTATTTTTCCCTAATAGTACTTTAATGGCTAGAGCCTGGTGGGAAAAAGATTTAGGTCTTGAAATATCAGGTGCCAACTGGGAGTTGATACTGAGCTCCCATATGGGACTCTTGCTTTGCAATAAGTTGAAAGAAATGCAGTATAAATTTATTCACCAACTGTACTTTCCACCTAGCGTGATGCATAAAATATGCCCAGGGATACCTCCAAATTGTGGGAGATGTGGACCATTAAGGGGTACTTATTTCCATTACCATTGTGAATGCCCTCGTGAGGGCTCATGCTGGAAGGGAATTGTTCAAGAGCTGTCAATTATGGGGTTAAGCCTGTGGAGGCCTCCCTGCTTTCACTATGGTTTGGAGTGGAAGAACCAGATGAGCTTGAGTGGACTCTATACCCAAAATGGATCAGGGTCCTCCTGGTGGTGGCCCATTAGGGCATCCAGAATCAGTAAGTAGCTGGTACTGTACCAACTTTAGAGCAGTGGAAAAGATTAGCCACACAAGTACTGGCTGTTGACAGGTTGACCTATGTTCTGAAGGACAGGGAGGAAAGGTTTCTTACTGAGTGGGGCAAGTTCTTGGAAGTTCTGAATGTTGAAGAGGTTATACTACTTAGAGAAGGAGGTGAAGGATGAACATTTTCTACTGCATGGGAGAGGATCGGGCCCTATTAAGGATATGTTACATGCCCGGATTCTAGGACTACTCAAATTGGAACATTACAGGGGCCTAGATGTTTAATTCTAAAGAAACGAGATAGAGAAATAGGGAGATATTAACTTACTATTGGTTAAACAATATATATTGAAAACAGAAGGTAAATATCAATGAATTATGGTATGGAGTGAAACTTTCTTTTTCTTGGTTTCTACTGTTTTGCACTCTATTCTGGTGTAAGTTTTGCTTTTTTATACTAACATGGGGTTGTGATTTTTTTGTATTATTAGTTAATCATCTTTTTAAGGGATCAAGGCATTAAGTGGGACTGATTAGAACAGCTGCTAATGGACTAAGTATATGGACTGTGAATATATTTAAGAGGGTCTTGACACAATGGGATTTATGGATGTGAGGGTCTGCAAAATTCATCAAGACCCGAGGGTGAAATGACTCATATATAAATGAGAAACTCACTGACAAATGGATTGCAAGCTTTATTATGCTTTTATCTTTTATCTGTTTTTCAGTTCATATGTTCTATATTTGGTATGTGCTTGCTGTTTGGCACATATTTGAAAACGTAATAAATATATGATAAAAAAAAAAGAATGCGTAGTTTTATGTTGAGACTTGCCATGACCCTTAATGTATAGACTGAAATGTTTCTTCTTGATCTGTGACTCAAGTTGTATGCTATTTTTATGATATGAAAAATGTACAAATGACAATTCCGGTTCTGGTATGAAGAGTAAGCTCTAACTCGGAGGCATCTCTGCCTAAATCTAAACTAATCGGGAGCCAAAATCAAGTTAAAACTATCTTCTTACCATCTCAGTTCGCATAATAACAAGCCTAGAATGCACCAAACTGAAAATTTTCGCTCATGATGGGGAAAGGGCACCGCAAAAAATTCCAGCTACTAGCTGACATGGATGAGCCCGACGATTCTGCCGCGTCCGACTCGGAGCAAACTTTAAGGCCACCCAACACAAATGAATCAAAAAAAGCTGCAGCTAGTTCAAGGAAAGGGAGGAAAAACCCAGATCTCACATCAGGAGAAGCAATACTACAGGCAATAGCGGAGTTTAGGGGGGAAAAGTGGCACTTCATACACGAGCTGAGAACGAACATCGGTTCTCTATAGTCCTGCATGGCTGAGGCCGACAAATTTCAGACAACACAGATCATCTGGATGCCCTAGAGAAGTCAGTCAAAGAAATGGCCACAGAACTACTACTAATATCAATGCGGCAAGAAGATGCTGAAAACAGAGGCCGCCGCAAAAACAAGAATATTCGGCCTACCTGAAAATGAGGAAGGGGTACCCAGTGCCATTGGATTTTTGGGACTGTTTCATGGGGGTGGTGGTATCTCTCTGTGGAGCCCGCTGGGATCGGGTTCGGGGGGGTGAGTTCACTGCTGCGGACGTGTGTGGCGAGATGGGTTGTCTCCAGCTCCAGAGAAAGGACATATCAAAATAAAAGCAAAACAAATGACAAAAAATTTTTTTTCCTTGACCTACAAGCTTGCTTTTCTGGAGCCCTGGATCCTGCAATGGCATGTTCTTTTAAACCAGGCTGGAGGATTCTGCTCGGGAGAACTTTCCTCTTCCACCCGTGTGGCAGTGACTCCTTCGCTCTCATCTGTCCTCCCTCCCAGATGGGTTCTGCTCTGACACGGTTGCCTCGGCAGGGGCTCCCGGTGGGCGACACCCCACTGTCCCTAAATGAGACACTCTTTTTTTTTATTTAATTGTTTAACCAGGTATAGCCACTAAGCTGAAAGCTTTTTTACAGGAGCGACCTGGGAGTACAAGGAGGTTAAGTGACTTGCTCAGGGTCACACAGTATGCAAGTGGAAGCTGTGGGATTCAAACCCAGGTCTGGTCTGCTGGATGTCACCAGATTTGCAGCTCAGAGCCTTAGACCACTGCGCTATACTAGCCTCTTGGTGGCCTCAAAAGAAATTTTATTCAGTGGCCCTGGAATTGAACAGAGGTTCCCCTTGGGAAATCTAGAAAATCATCGTCTGGTGATATCAGATGCCATGTGAAAGGGGTCATTTGCGCCTATGAAGCCAACCAGTATCAGGAACATTCTACAAAATGAACTGAGGAAGACCACATAAAATAAGACGATGAAAGGATTTTAGACAGAAGGGAACTTTTTTTCTTCTTCAACGGGGGGGGGGGGAATGTTCCTGGAGGGGAAGGGAGGTGGAAAACATACCCACCATGCAATTTCAACCATGGCAAGTGGACATTTGCAGACTGTTGAGCCCCCTTTTTCTAAATTAATAGTGGCACATTGTCCGGCCCGGTGGCGCTGAGGGTTGAGACGCTGGATGCCACACCTCGCGCCACACCGGCGACCCAGGTTTGATAACGAGCCCAGGGAGCCGAGGGTTGGCAGGGAGGGGAGAGATTGAGCATCCACTGGGCTGCTCTCTCTTCCCAGGGGTTGGACGGGGATACGACCGATCGAAGAGTGACCTCTGGCGGCGGCTGGAGGTAGCCCAAAGTAGCGTTGTGGCGTATGCCTGGGGGTGGAGTTGCGGCAGCACATTGCCATGACAGCTGGACTCCATAGGGGATCTCTCATGCACAAAAAAAGAAAAAAAAAACCCTCATCGCCGATGGGTGAAGGCACCTCTCTCCGCAGACCACACTCCCTCATATGGACTCGGCTCTCAGGCTATCACCCCCTTTCCAGCTCAGTGTCTCAATACTGTAAGAAACAGTTCCTGGGTGGGGGCGGCCCTTCCCCGGAGGGTAGACCCGGGGGATGCCTGGAATCGGAGAGGAGCCCGTGGAGTACCACCGAGCCACATTGGGAGGTAGAGACTGTGGATCAGGAGGTCACTGGAGAGAGTTTGGAGATAAGGGGTAATAAATAGAGTTTGAAAAAAAAAATAGTGGCACATTCAAACTGCATCCCTTGACCCCCTCGGGGAGTGGCCTCCCTCCATTTAAATGGTTTTGGTTCCCCCAACAGAAGCTACTTTCAATAGGAGGTAAACAATCCCTAGAATACACATCAGGCAGAGGGGACTTTGAATCGTGGATCTTAAGTGGGATCCCTCTGTCATGCCGGTTCCACCTCAGGAGGGGCACCCACTGGACATGTCCATCCTGTTTGGGGCCCTCTTGCTCCTATGGGAGATTATTTTTTACCTCCCAGGGGGCTTAGAGGCTCCAAGACCCACCCCAGTTCCGCAAGGGGACCTGGATTGGGGCCTTCAGAGGTCGCTATATTTAAGCGCCTCCATGATGGGTGTCAATATGTATATAGTTCACTTAAGAAAAAGGTACTTTTGTGTTCGAATGGTTATGTGTTCTGTTAAAGTTCATGTTATTCCTTCATGGGATATGAACAGGGGGAGGGGGGCACAGGTAGGCTTAAGCATAATTTGATATTGAGGCACCATGGAATGCGTGTCTCTAAACAGTATCTTATGAATGGGACAATGTTTGATAAAGGGGGATGGGAGGGTGTACTACCCGGTACTGATTGTTTGTGGGGAGTTATTTTATATATAGTCTCTTTAATAATTCAATGCCTTAAGTTTAAGGCAATTAGGATGGTTTGGGAAAAATATGTGGGAATAATCATTGTATTTTTATTAAAACAGAAACAATCCAGAGATACGTAGATGACCCCTCTCCACATTGGGTTGGTTCTCTGGGGGCGAGTAGTCTGGTCAGATGTAATGGCCCCCCTCCCTAGAGAAAAAAACAAAAGAAATGTTAACTGAAATATCATGTCTACACTCCCAGTGAAAATATTTTCCCAAAACATCAATGGGTTACATAACCCAATAAAACACTCTCGTTTTATTCAATATCTTAAAAAACAAAAAGCTGATATGTATTTAATTCAAGAAACACATCTCTCAGAAATTGAACATCAGAAGTTGGGTTGGGGCGGACGATATAAGGTTTATGCCTCCTCTCATCCCAGTGGGCGCCGAAGGGGAGCAGCCATCTTGGTACCCACCACTACACCACTGTAAGTGGCTCATTCGTATGTGGATGGACAGGGTCGGTTTGTCATCTTACAGGGAAAACTATACTTCTGGGATGTGCCCCTGGTGAGTGCCTATCTTCCGACCATGTCAAAATCCTCGGTAGCCTGGCTTCTGATATCAATGGTGATGGATCTTCTTCAGGGACAGTTAATTCTGGGTGGGTATTTAAATATAACAATGTCCACCCACTTAGACAGCTCTAACCCCCGCCAGGGTCGCCAGCCAAGTATGGTGAAGTATCTAAAGGATATCCTGGACCAGCTGGGAGTGATGGATGTCTGGCGCAGACTATTCCCCTCGAACCAAGGTTTCACCTTTTTCTCCAACAGATTTCGCACCTACTGCACACTTGATTGTTTCCTGACAACATGTGAGCATCTTGGTCTGGTCCAGGATATCTCCATTGGTCCCATGGTTCTCTTGGACCATCATCCCCTTATCCATAGACTAGATTTGGGAAAGATGAGGAAACAAACTTTGTGGCACTTTAGTCCAATACTGTTAAAAGATAAACAGTATCTGGAATATATTAAGAAAATAATTCCTCTTTTTCTTTCTGAAAATGTGTCCCCAGATATTTCAGAGGCTCTGGTTTGGGACGACCTAAAGGCTACAATCCGAAGTGAAACCATAGCTTATGCCTCAAAGAGGAAACGAGAAATAGAATCTAAATATAATACCCTTACAGAACATTTATGAACCTATCAATTACTATACACCAAAGGGGTAGAGAGGTTCAACAAAAGATCTGAGATACTAAAGCGGAAATACAAAAATTAATGGATGTTAAGATCCAACAATCCCTCCTCTATTTAAAACAGGCTAGATATGAGGGCGGACCTCGGGGTGCTCGTAGACTTGCTCAGCGCCTTAGAGGACAAAAACATACTTCTACTGTTCTTACATAGATACATAGACAGTGTTGGCAGATAAGGGCCTATGGCCCACCCAGTCTGCCCATTTGAGCTTGTAAGTTCAGTTTGTTTTCCTAGAAGTCTGTTGCACCTTACCCCTGACCTCCAGAATTCCTTTATGTCTATCCCACGCATTCTTAAATCCCGTGATTGTTTCAGCCCCCACCACTTCCTCTGGCAGGGTGTTCTACTTGTCCACCACCTCTATGTGAAGAAATTCTTCTCATGTTTCCTCTGAATCGTCCCTCCCTCCAACTTCATCCCATGCCCTAGTTCTGGAAAATCTTTTTTGCTTAAAAATAGTGTTTTCCTGCACCCTGTTCCTCCCTGTAAGATACTTGTATGTCTCTATCGTATCCCCTCTCTCCCTTCTCTCCTCCAGGGAGTACATGTTCAGTTTCTTCAACCTGACTTCATAGGACTTGTGATGCAATCCATGCACCATCTTTGTTGCCCTCCTCTGAACCTTCTCTACCCTGTCTATGTCCTTACGTAGGTATGTTCTCCAGAACTGTACACTGTACTCCAGGTGGGGCCTCACTAGTGTCTTGTATAGCGGAATTATGACCTCCCTTTTCCTGCTGGTAATGCCCCTGCCTATACATCCCAGCATCCTATTTGCTTTACCTGCTGCCTTGTCACACTGTTTCACTACCTTGAGGTCATCAGAGATGATAACCCCAAGATCCCTTTCCTGCTTAAAATCAGAGATCTGGATTCCAGTGAGCTGTCACATGAGGAGGAGGATATCAGTCATTCCTTTGCTAGTTCTTACCAGAAACTATACCAAAGCGATGACACGTCCACCCATGAGGGGAGACAGCCTTTTTTGGGAAACCTCCACTTTCCCCGCCTCAGTGAGGCCCAGAGAAGGTTATTGGAATCCCCCATCACAGCTGATGAAGCATCACACTGCATTAAATCCCTCTCATCTCACCACTGCCTGACGGCTTCCCAGCTGAGTGGTGCAAGGCGTTTAAGGCTGAGCTATCACCTAAGTTACTCTCCACATTCCCCTCTCCCCCCTTGGGCCTATGCTACCCTGGCTGCTATACTAAAACAAAACAACAACCCCACCAATCCCTCCTCTTACCACACAGTTTCTATTCTTAACACTGATTATAAAATATTTACAACCATCTGGGCAACACGATTAGAGAGAATTTTACCTTGTCTTGTTCATGGTGACCAATCTGGCTTTATTAAAAGCAGAAATACTACAGATAATATCCATAAAACCTTAACACTGGTTGAATATATCCAAAATCGGCAAATCCCAGCAACCATTTTGAGCCTGGACGCAGAGAAAGCCTTTGACAGGGTGTCCTGGGGTTTCTTATGAGACATCCTGTTGAGGTTTCACTTTCCAGAATTATTCCTTAAATGGCTGAAGAATCTCTATGCTTCTCCCCAGGCTTATGTGAGGATCAGTGGAGGCATATCTTCTCCCTTCACTTTATCTAGGGGGACTCGACAGGGGTGCCCACTTTACCCTCTCTTATTTGCCCTCTACATGGAGCCATTAAGGATGGCTCTCAGGAACTCTCCCGCAGTTGAAGGTATCCCAATGGGCCAACAGCAATACAAGGTCAGTATGTTCGCTGATGACATTCTTCTAACTCTTCTCTCTCCCCCGTCACATCTATCCCTGCTGTTTGGAATATTCTTAGAGAATATGAGACAATAGCAGGGTTCAAACTAAATATTACAAAAACAGAAGCTCTTTTCTTTAATTTTTCTCCAACGAATGCTCTCCGCCAACTCCCCCCTTTGAAATGGACGTCAACGAAAATAAAATACTTAGGGATCCACATTCCTCTTAATTTGGGGTTCCTGGATGTGGTTAATTATGAACCACTCACCACTGCCATACAAAAAGATTTAGATAAATGGTCAACCCTCTTATTATCATTCTTCCAACGGATCGAAACCATCCATATGAACATCCTGCCATGACCTCTATATCTTTTTCAAAATATCCCTTACTTCCCATCTTCTTATTATTATCTAAAGTCCTGGGATAAAATTATTTCCAAATTTATATGGGGAAACAAAATGCCCAAGAATCCGCCTGTCCATTCTCAAATTATCTGTCGCTCAGGGGGGGAGTAAACTTACCTAACCTTAAACTATATGCCCAGGCGTCCTTCCTTCGTACTCTTTTACATTGGCTAAGAAATACCTATACAGCATCCTGGAAATCACTGGAGTTCATACTGAATGACATGCATGACATATCGGGCCTCCTTTTCTCTTCTGTAGATAATACTCCTCCCTTGAGACACTTTACACAGATAACATCTAACACTCTTCAGGTCAGGTATAAACTATGAAATAAGCCAAAATTTAAACCAATTTATGACTGCTGTAAAATAATCTCCAAAGATTATCTTTTTCACCCTTCCTACTCATATCTGGTTTTCTCTCAATGGCGTAGGATGGGCTTATCACATTTGTTCCAGTTTTTGGATGAGAGGGGGGTTCTTCCCTTTGAGAGGCTTAGGGAACAATATGGCCTCCAAAATACAGATTTGTTTAGATATCTCCAGATAAGGAATTATATTCTTCGACATAGGACACTTTCTGCCAAACTCCCCACCCCAAGTCCACCTCTGCTAAAAATATTTATAGATTCCACCCGGGGTAACCTATGTGGGCATTTAATAGGTACTATATACAAGGCACTGAGAGATATGATGGGGGACTCGACAAAAACAGTATTAGACAAATGGAATGCAGATCTTAATCTGAAAGCTCCATTCCCTGATTGGGTGGCAGCAGCCATGCCGGCAGCCAGGTTAACCGCCTCCTCTTTTTGGCGGGAGTTCTCTTGGAAAATTTGAAGCAGATATTTCCGAGCTCCAGCAATCCTAAGCTCCTCCCTGCTCAATACAGATATTGCTGGAGAAAATGTGGTTGTTCCCTGGCGGATCTGAGCCACATTTTGTGGCATTGTCCTCTCCTGATTCCTTTCTGGTGTAGCATTTAGTTGGAGCTATCTAATTTGTCTTGGGGAACAGATAGAATTGACAGGGGAGATTCTGTTGCTATCGATATATCCGGAACACTCCTGCCATTGGATCAAGACACTACTGTCAATATACCTTACAGCAGCCAAAAAGGCCCTCACAAAAAAAATGGATGTCACAACAGATTCCCACTATCCAGGACTGAAGATCCATAATGAGAGAAATATATCAGATGGAGGGCCTTGCAACAACAATTCAGGACCGTTCACAGGGGTTCAGACTAAAATGGCAGAGTTAGGTACTCTATTATTCAAGGGTAGACCCTGACTTTGTTCCCTAGGTCCACTGGAGTGAAAATAGAGATAAGATGCGAATGAATATGATAAATGAAGTACACTAATGTCACTGGTAGATAAATGGGTAGATGTTCTGGGGAAAGGACTATACCTTTAACCACAAGCATTAGATAAAGATCTCACAGTAACAGGGAAAAGGACCAATAGATTCACTATATTAAAATCTCTGACTGTATTTTAAATGTAATAAGTGAACAGATGTACCTTGCAACAAACCTCTATCATTGTCAGAGTGTGTCTGTGTGTATAAACTCTTTAATAAAAAATAAATTAAAAAAAAGGAAAATGTGCAAATGCAACACAATGAATGGTAATGTATGTGCTTCACTTAATAAAAACTAAATAAAAAAAAAAAGACATATCCCTTTATTGGTGGAATAGAATAGGAATGACATATCTACATCAAATGGTAGGCACACCTGGAATACTGTTTTTTCAGGCCCTCCAGGAAAAATATCAGTTACCTGTAAGTGACAACTTTTGGAATCTGCAGACTAAGACATGTATCTGGAATTTAGATCAGAAATTTAGACAATTCCCAAAAAAAAACACCTGAACTATTAGTGCAGTTTCTACATCACCAACGGGGGAAGGGGGTAGGAGCACACTTAGTGGGTCAGTTATACCAAACCCTGGGGTGTCTCACGAAATATACCACTGCATCTGCATCGCACAAGTAGAATAAAGAGCTACAGACGTCATGGGACGCTGTCACCTGGTTAAAATATGTCCTAAAGGCAAGTTACAAAATTACAGCACCAGTACTCTTGACTGTGACTACTTCAATAAATGATTTACGCACCTCGATTTTCTTGATGTGTGACTGCTGTTCTTATGGTTGGTGGATGGTGCTGTCATTTTGTAACTCGTCTGCGTTTTTTTATGTGCACATCCAGCCACGGGACAGCTTTGTTTGATGTTTAAAATATGTCCTACCATCATATAAATTAACTATGGTCCCTTACCTTATGAAGTTCTCATGGAAATGTCATACACGGTATCTTTAGGACACCAGCAATCCAGTCAAAATATATGGAGCAGGAAAAGGAAGCCTACTGAAGAGTCTGTGGGGAGTGGATGGCAGATCATATCCACATATTTGGGGGCTGCCCTGCTGCAACAGACTATTATATATAGACAACACAAGTTCTTTTTTTATATTTAAAGTTTATTGACACACAGAAGTATATAATATTACAAGACATGAAACTGCTTCCAGATCACACATACTGTCTAAACATGATCTACATTTTCCTGCTGTCTTTTACAGATCTAAGGCACATACATACGGAAGAAAGACTGACACCTCTATCTAAGTGTGATAATAGTCACATAATGAATAGTAGGTGTGTGGCCCTCCAACACAGGGCAATCCTCACATAAAATCCAAAAGAAAGCTATAATTTCAGAGAATTTTGCTGAACATACCACTCTCTCACAGAAATCAATGACAGGACCAGATGGAATTAATACGGTAACACGTTTTCATCCACAGTTGCGTAATAAAGCACCAATGCTTGCCATCTTTTTATTTTTTTAACTTATTTTTTTATTGGTTCGCACAAATAAAAACAAGCATGTACATCTAGAATTCCTGTCACAAAAAAAGACAGAGTCATAAAGCAATGATAGGAGTTGATACAATTCTAGATGATGTTACGCCATATGGGGGTAATACTGTTATGCGGAACAAACAATACTTTTATCAGAATGAGCAAACACTGCCAAGTCAAGAACGAGGACAGTCCAAGACTGGAGAACTATATCAAAGATTATACCATCCATGCATTGGACTGGAGGTCCTCTATAGACTGTTGTAATTTCTATTACATCTCCTAACCAAGACCAGATGAAAAAGAACAGCACGAGTCCCATGAATTGATCTAAGACAGCATGCACAACACGAGCAGCCCATTGTGTAAAAATAGGGCAATGTAACACAACATAAAACAGCTGATTTTACTGACGAACATGTTTATATACCATATTTTAAATGGGCAGCTGCAAACTGAATCAATCCAGTCATTCAGCAAAAGGATGAAACAGAGTCCTCGATGGTCAAAGGCAACATAGTGGCAAAACCAAATGTGCCAAAATGGAGGACTTCTGCATTGGAGTATTGGAGGGGAGGCACCATTTTAAGTAGAAAAAGAAACTATGCACACTGAGGCACTAACTGTCTATGATACAGAAAACTATAGCTTGTATGTATAACAAACGGTAAACTTTTAGCAAGCAATAAAACTCATCAGCATTAAAAGTTAAATATCCATGTAAAGTCAATTGGCCCTTCCCAAACCTGTCCATACTCCAGGAATCTTACTGACCATAGTGAAGAACTCCAGGCAAAGCTCCTTAGGAATTATCTTCTGAATCAGAGTCAGTTCCGTGGGCAGCAAATTCTTGACTCATGTGGGAAACAATTTTACTAACATCCTTTGGAGCGATATAGATGTAGGTCTTGCCTCCATACACAGTCTTCAGTCTGATGAGGAGCATCAGCACATGTTGAACTCCCATTTTATGAAGCTGCTGTCATACTCCATTGAACACCTTCCAACTGGATCGGGTGGAGTAATTAAGTTTGGGTAAAAGATGGATGGTTCTTCCAAGCCACTCCATGACTTCTGCACACCTGGCAGTGTGTAGCATCCTGTCATGTTCAACTTCGTCCACAAGGATAATCATCACAGTCCAAGGAGGAGGATCATCACCCAAGGCTCAGCAAGGAATAAATCTGTAACGTTTTTATTGGTAGATTCATAGAAATGGAGGTGATTGATTAGCCATTGATTAATAAAACGTTTTAAAATCCTCTTCTCTAGCGTCCGCTGGCATCCCCACTGTTCATCCATGCGTGGCCCGAGCCTCAATTTCCAAATGTTCAAGACGTAGCCTGAGCACTGAGTTTTCTTTAACAAGGCCCGCTGTTGTTGCAGCAGACTCAGAAACACTTTTAACTTCTACTTGAACCCCAAGCATGGAGCATTCCAAAGCAGTGACATTGCCTACCAGGGCTTCCAGCTTGTCATCCATAGATTGGATCATGTGAAGTAGATCAGCATTTGTGGGTTACACAATGTCGACCATTGTGGTGGAAGTCGACAGTGTGGAGCTGCTAAGGGTTTTGTCAGTTTTCGGGCGTGCTCCTTTGGGTGCTTCGCCACCTTGCGTATGTCTCCCCGTGGTGTTAAATTTCATATTTATCTGTTCAGCTTTGTTCAACACATCCAAATATGTCAAGGGAAACTGCCAATTGCTGTAGAAATAATGTGTTTTTAGCAAAAGAATACTTTTTTTTTCCAGTTCAGTTCGGCAGTTGGCTCCGTCCCAGCTTACCATCTTTTTTTTTTTTTACGTTTTATTTAGCAGCTTTTTTTTAACTTATTATTTTTCCTCCTTGCTGCCCCAGTCATTCCACTCACTTGGATCCCTTACACACACACACACACCATCCAGATGCCGAGGAGTCTGCCTGCAGACTGCAGCACTACTTCAGGAATTCTAGAGGCCCAGATAACCCCCCGGGTGGGGCGAGGAAGGTTCCCCACTTACCTCCTCAACTTGCAGAGGAGCGTGCGCCTACACAGTGGAGTCTGCCCTTTGGTCTTGTGGATGTGCAAGGCTGGAGGAATCATCACCTAGGACCGACAGGGATTTTTTTCCTCATTACTGTTGCTCCCGCTCCTCTACCTATGTTGGCTTGTTAGGTGGGCCAGTGAGACAGAGGCACAAAGAGACGCGTCTCTGCTCAGGCACTCAGGCAACGTTGGTCTCTCCCTCTTCTAAGCTTCCCCCTAGCCGCACTGTCAGATGCCTGTGGCCACCAGGAGGTGGCAGTGTCATGGCGGGGATAGCTTCCACCCTTCCTCAGAGAGGGAGAGCAAGCCATTGGGCGCTTGATCCTTCTCTCCGCCGGACAACCCCCGGTGGCCCGAGTCTGTTCCCGAACCCAGGTCATCAGCATGGTACGAGGTGTGGCGTCCAGCGCCTCAACCCTCAGCACCACCAGGCCGGCTTATTTATGAGCTTTTCATATACAACAAATACATCATACATACCTTCCTGGAAACATCAGGCAAGTCATTAACCGAAAAGGAAAGAAACAGATTTCCATTGTTATGCAGGATTTACAGTATCTCCAGGTTTTTGCTAAAACTAGTGAGGAAATCCTATAATAGAAGGAAAGTCCAAATACTAAAAGTCCATATTTCTGTGTAACAGTAGCCCAGGAGCAAGTGGAATAATTACGAAATAGAGTCCTTAAAGTCTGTGACACAAGCCTCACTCTATGAGCATGGAGTCCACCTGTATGTCTAAAGTTATAAGTTATAACTAACATGGGGAGAATAACTAACCTCACAGATGGTGTGGGAGCAAAAGAAAAAACACAGTTTACATCTACAAAAGCTGAGAGTGTAATTGAAAGTATTGGGAGAACACTGTTACAGTCCCCACGAACCAAACATATACTGATCACCCTGTTAGAAATGCTGCCAACTACAAATATACAGGTACGCAAATATAGTGAAATTGAGCTGGATCTAATAAGTAGCTCTAAACCCTAAAAAAAATTTAAAGCTTTCTCAAACCTTCCTTTCCTCCAGAGAAAAGCGATTATCGGTGAGGATTAAGAAATATGCCAACAGACAGAAATTTGTAGTGCAGTAAATAAACCTATAGCAGTCATCACTGCTGAGGAGGTAAAAGTCTTAAGTTCACTCTGGCCCACCAGTGCAGCGATAGCACTACCACTTGCGAAGCTGGCGACCAAGATTTGGGAATGAGCCCAGGGCATTGGAGGGCCAGCCGGGGGAAGGAGGCTTGAGCATCTGTGGGACTGCCCGTCTCCTCTGGGAAGGAGGATGGTATTTGGCTCTGTGCTTGACTGACCTCTGGCAGTGACCAGAGGTTCAGCAAGCCCGTGTCCTGCCAGGGGGAAGGGCGTGACAGATGTCGGCTTACATCTTGATGTCAAGCACGTGTCACACCTCCATTAGGAACACAATACAGAAAAAAGCTTGGTTCCAGCCAGCCCAGTGGCACTCAGGGTTGAGGCACTGGACACCACAGCTCACTCCATGCTGGCAATCTGGGTTCAGGAATGAGCCAGGGCCACCAGGGTTGGCAGGGGCAGGAGAGGATTGAGTGTCCAGAAAACTGCTCTTCTCTCTCAGGATGGGAGGGATTGTTGTCCTGCCCGCTGATCGCCCTCTAGTGATGGCTGGAGGGGGATAAGGGTCGGATGGACATCGGTCAGATAGGGGTGATGGGTGTAAACCTGAAAATGGAGCTGGCAGTGGGGAAAGTCGGTGTGCATGTGCCAGTGATTCAAGGGGGCCAAAATAGAAATTGCAAAAAAAAAAAAAGTTCTAAGTTCCCAAAAGCTGTTTCAGGTTTCATCTGTTGAGAAGTCTTGGGCTGGATGCTCGCAGTTTCTTGACTGCCGCACTTCTAAACGTACCACCCACTTTCCAGCATCACTAGGGTCTGTTTCCTGGTAGACATGTTGCAGTTTCGCTGGGAACAAAATGGTGTGAGGCACTTTGCGTGCATGGAATTTCACTCTCACTCCATTAAACTTCTTCCGTCTCTGACGAGTGGTGTAAGATATATCAGAGAATAGGTGCACAGTATGCCCCTGCACACTTAAACGGCCCACTCATTTTGCTAAGTTCAAAATACAGTCCCTGGTGCCCATACTGTTCACTACCACCATCAGCATTCAAGGAGTGCTCCCCCCACCGAGACTCACCCACATGGCTGAACCCTGTACGTCTTCACAAACCTCCAGGCTGAGAAGTTTACCTGGCCCACAAATTGCTCCTATAGCCATTCCTTAAAGAACATCAGGGGGTGATCTTCCCCTAGGCCCTCCTGGGGGCCAATCATGTGAATATTGTAGTTCCAAATTTGATTCTCCAGCAATTCCAACCTCTTGTCAATGTGCTGGGACTCCTTTGCCTGCCCTGCCGTCATGGCATTACATTTATTCGCATACTGCTGAAGATTGCCAACAGTGGTTTGTAGCTGATTGACAGAGGTTTCTACTAGGATAAGCTGCCCCATACAGGACCAGATTAAGGCAACCTGGGGCCCTAGGCCCAAGAGAAATCTGGGGCCCCCTCAGTTTAACCATGCCCCTTTGCCATGACCCCACCTCTTGGCTATTGCATATCAGTTACTGAAACATGAAAACAATGTTCTTACTGTCCCTAAAATGTGGCATAAAATGCTTCAAAATTAAAGAAACTGGCTGGCCCGGTGACACTGAGGGTTGAGGTGCTGGACACCACACCTCGCATCACGCCGGTGACCTGGGTTTGGTGATGGACTCAAGTCACAGGGGGTTGGTCGAGTGGCCAAGAGGAGAAGGATTGAGCGCCCAATGGCTGCTCTCCTTCTTCGGAGAGGGGTGGGATGCCGGCCCTGCCACCGCCTAGGTGACCACAGGTGGTGCTGGTGCAGTTGGGAAAGCAGATAGACCGGAAGGTGCTGATGTCAGCCAAGGACCAGAGTGGGGGCACATCTCAGCATGCCTCCATCTCATTGGTTCTGGAGTGCTGACATCGGCAGGGGGTGGACCAGAACAAGGAAAAACACCCTGTGGCCGATCTAGGCAAAGGGCTCCTGCACTGCTGCGACCATGGAGAAACCAGGAAGGAGCTTTAGTTGCACATTCCACTGAGGATTGGAGGAGGTAGGATGGACTCTTCCTCTCCACCCGGGGGGGGGATCAAACCGGGTCTCCAGAGTTGTATAGGAGCGGGGCACCTATGGGAGCATGCTCCCGGTCCTCATGGCGCAGACTGGGTGCATTGGGATGCCTGGAGAGAGGGACCAGTCCAGGTGCAAGGGGGAGTATAAAGAGACAGTAAAAAAAAAAATTGAAGAAACTATTACTATCAGTATGGAAAAATACCAATAACCTGAGTTTTGATAATTTAGAGAAAATAATTATTATTAGGCCTGGTAAAAATATTTTTTTGTATGAGAAATGTCATGATTTGCACTTCTCCAAAGCCCCCCACCCCCAAACACACGTGTGTGCGCTCGCAGTCTGGGTGTTACCATACTGTCCTGTCATGTAGTATGAACCAGCAGGTGGGAGTTTTGTTGGGTTGGGTAGGGACCGATCTCTAAAACAGGCTGGGTCCTAGGTGGTGTAGGAATTAAGTTTGTGGTTTACTAGGGGGGAGTTATGACAGTTACAGATTACTACTACTACAAAGCGAGTGATTATTGGAAGAATTTGAAATCATTCCCAGGATGAAACGTTTCTGTTATTGATAAGTAAGACAGGATCTATAAATAAGATTTACTGATGGGACTCTTAAAATACATTCATTTGTTCACCCTGAAAACAGCGCTGTATCGAGGTCAGAACTTTAGTATGACCAAGATGAGAGAATAAAAAAAAAAAAGTATGATTTTTAATTGTATCACTGAATCTTATTGTAGATTTCTTAATTTTAGGTTATAGTTAAGAGTAAGATTCTAAGCTGGTATTCTAAATGGGTGTGGGAGACAAAGCAAAGGAAATGGGCTTGTTCACACCTTAAAGGTCATCTTGGCTGGGGCCCCTGAAGCTGTCAGCTGCGCTCAACACCTAATCAGGGAGGTGAGAGTCATGTCACAGTTCAGCCCCTGACATATTCAGTGGCTGAGTCCTTTACAAAAAACATGCAGCTCAGGCAGAAAGAAAAGGATATATAGTAAATATGTATTGGGATTACTGGGGGCCCCCTCGCAGGCAGGGGCTCCAGGCCTGTGCCTTTGCTGCCTATGCCTTAATCTGGCCCTGGCCCCATAAGGTCATCCATAAGGTTGTAATTCATAGCAGTCACAGAATAAATTAATGTTTTACATTCATGGCCTAATGATTGCAGTGTTTCTTCTGCCTCGGCACCCACCACCACGTTTTGCCCAGTCCACCTAATTGCCGGCCCTCCTGCCAGTGTCTGGCCATGATCTTTCTTTTTTGGGTTGCCTATCTCACACCTGAGATGATCTGATAACCTTTATGGCACTTTTCAAATGGTTTAGATAGGCAAATAATCACTTTTAAAAATGAGTCAATGTAGAGCTGCGTTTCTTGGGTCTGTGTAGCTTGGCCTCCACAGCACCCCCCCCCCCGCTTGCCATCTTTTTTTGGGGTGGTAATCTTTTTCCCCCCCTCCATCATGCACTGGGACCTGCTTTTCCTTCAAGCCATCTAGTACCACCAGCGACCCCTTCCTGTAATTCCCCCAGAGCTGCCTACCTCATATTTGCAGCCTTCCTTCAGATTAGCCCGGTATATCCCTTTGCCAGGAGGGACCCCTCCTTTAAGAGGGAAGGCACCAGCTGGGGAACTCCAGCACACTCTTTTCTTTCTTGCTCAGGTGCTGCTGAGGTGGTCATTACTCTGCCGGGATTGCTCGAAGGCATCGTCGGGGATGGCCGCCTTCATCCAGCCGATCCCAGTGCAGCTTCCGCTTTTCTGTGGTGTTCCCCTTAGTGCGATCCCTCTGCTGTGCTCCTGGTCTCCACCAGGGGCCGCTGCAGAGTGACCATGCATCCCCAACCCACCCCAGGGGAGGAGAGCAGTCCCACGGATGCTCAATCCTACCCCTTCCCCTGCCAACCCCCAGTGCCCAAGTCTGTTCCCGAACCGGGTCACCGGGTGGTTCGAGGTGCTGTGTCCAGTGCCTCAGCCCTCTGCACCACCAGACCAGCTATGCCATCTTAATGTAAATTTCTCTGATGTATTTTGGTTGGTAGCAGAAAGTTCTTCCATGGAATATATTTCTGTTATAATTGGATACCAAGCTGGGAGTGCATATTCTATCCATGCCTGGTTGTCTGTATTAATTGAAAGTTCCTTATTGTAATATATGCTGTTGTCTCTTTAAGGCTCCTTCAGTATGGGTCATGCACTCAGGAAATAGAGTGCATGTATAACCAGCTTGAGCCAGTGTGTGTGGCCAAGACTCCAGTGTGTCTGCTGAGCTTATTTAGCTCCATTATACAGCTGGAAAATAAATATAAGATAGCTGTTTTACTTAAATGAGTCTTGGAATCTGTTCTGTGATCCTGCTCCTATTTGGTATAGTAGTCTCCAGTGAAACTCTGCAGAAACTAATGAAAGAATCAAAGGTATCAGAAAAGTATACAACACTTATTCCACTTATCAAGAATCAAACGTGTCGACTCCAGATTGAGTTTCTGCAATCCCCCATATGCATTTCCAATTATATGGCCCCATGGCTGGTCATTGTGAAAGTCCATAGTCGTTGCCATTAATAGCGGAGTCAGATTAGGAAGTTTGGTATATTCCTGATAACACAAGTTCAGAAATGTAGGACACCCCAAGTCTTATTACTTCATCGTTGGTTTTGTTGTCATCACTCCCTCCTGATAACAGTAGAATTGAGGGAAGGCAATTCAAATTGTTAATGATTCTACTAGCAGGAGTTAAAAATGTAATAACTAAATGTTGGCTTAGAACAGAGCAGCCCTGAGCCGGCCTGGTGGCGCTGAGGGTTGAGGCGCTGGACGCCACACCTCGCGCTACACCGGCCGCCCGGGTTCAGGAACGGACTCGGGCGGCCGGGGGTCGGTGGGGAGAGGGAGGATCGAGCGTCCCAACGGATGCTCTCCTCCCTCAGGGGCGGGTTTCCAAGAGCGCTCTGCATCCCTTCCGTAGCCGGTGGAAGCACCAGCATTGGGAAGGGATGGAGGCAGCTTCGCCCATCGGAGCCGGGGAGGGGGGACGTCACGGCGCATGAGGGTTTGTGTGCGTCAGCACGCTACCACTCAGGACGTACGTCCCAAGCACTGACGTCCCAGGGGGAGTGGGATGTAAGGGGAGAATACCAGAGAAACCCCTCCAGCAGCCCTAGATGAAGCCCTCTCCAGGTCCACCCAGGCCACCTACAGGACAGACCCCACTGTGCGAGGTGAAGATGAGGAGGCACTCTGGGGCAAATCCCTAAGGTAGGTGAATCGGGGGACATGAGCGGACGGAAGGAGTGGGCACCGGAGGTTGGCAGGAGGATAAATAAAAAAGTATAAAAAAAAAAAAAGAGCAGAGCAGCCCACACTGGCACTTTGGCAGGTAACTAAGGGCACCATATATAGGTTGGGAAAACGATCATACACATATATGAACCAATTTCCTGTTTTTGAAGAAATATGACACAGGTGGATCAGATATAAATTAGACACAGGTGCAATATTTGTACCTTGATTTTTATTGTCTCATTAAGCAGACTAAGTAAATTGCTCAGTTCAGATAATGTGATTGCCACTGTATCTTTGATGTAGTACTGTTAATGCTATGTAGATGTAGCCCTGCAGGATATGCCTGTATCTCTGCACCCACCACCGTATCTGAACAGCTTATGTACACATGTCAGACATTCCAGTGTACTGTATGTTCTAGTCTTTCACCCTGTAGTCTGTATACCAAACACATCTTCAGTAAACATTAATTATAAAAAAAAAAGTATCGGAGACCACCTTTACCTTGGTCGTTATGGTCATTGCTGTGTCGACTCACGTCTCCAAGGTAGTGACATGGTTATTAAAAGCATCCACCCCAGCTGCAGGGTCCTTGACCGCAACCAGCATAGCCTTTATTGAAGGTTCAGTTTCCATGCTCATAGCCAGTCATGGGACACTTTTAGATGAAACTCCCATTGCTCCCTGACCCTTGCCCTTTCCTTGTTTGGCTCCAGGCAAATTAAGTGGGCGCGGCATGTCTAAAGTATGCAAAACTCTGGCAATGCAGAGAAATAGCCCTCAGCTATTACTCCAGGTAAGAGTTATACTACAAGAGTAAGTTTTTTTTTTAACTCTGTGTCTATTGGGTTAACAGTAAAGCATACAGAAATATAGCCGGATGAAGTACATGAGGATTAAAGTTACCAACACCAATGCGGACACCACCCCTCTTAATACATGTGGATAAAAAATAAACATACATCATCAATCTGGTACATCTTTGGAGGGTACCCTTATGGGCTTTAATAGCCAATAAACCGATGCTAACAATATAGCTGCTGTGCTACTGAGACCAAGAGCTGCATGAATATATAAAAGAAAAAAAAAAACCCTAATGGGTAAGGTAGAAACAGTCTCTTCTTCCTACCAGAGGAAATGAGGGTTCATGCATATTTCAGTAATTAGTACCCTTAAAGTATATAACAAGAAAGGACTTTACCTCTGCACTGTAGGTGTTTAGTCAGGCTATTAGCAATACATAATACACTTAGAACATGAAAGAGTAACATTTAACTAAATTTCAGAGCCCTACAAGAGTGGCCCGAATCTTCCAACTAATTACAAGCTGAGTGATTAGGAACTGGGAAGCTACTCAGATGTAAGGGGTTAAAAAGTAAAACCCCAACAGATATAAAACAGAGTATGGTAGCCAACAACTCTGCTTACTTAATGAATACAGAGAGCAAATGGCAGTCATTAATGTGCGAATGTTCAAACTTGAATAAGGAACAAAACTTTAGACAAACTTGGACGACCATCCTCCACAAACAAATCAGGTAGTGCCCTTGTCTGCTCCTTCCTTGTCAGACTGAGACTGCTGGTCCCCGTGGTGTCAAGACAGGACATGTCGCTGACACCATTTTAAAGGTTTATATGGATCAGAAAAGATGTAAACTTTACTATAATGAACTATATGTCGATGAGCAGAGAAGAGCATTCCATGTGAAACCTCAGCCTCATGCAGCATGGCACATACACCATCAAACCTGTTTTTTTTTTTTTCTACCAAGTGGCATAGCTCAAATCAGGTACAGTCGAATCTCTTGCCCATCCTGCAATAAGGTCCTTTTCTGCCGAGCCAGTGCCAGAATGAAATCCCTCATTCCCATGCCATCCAAGACCAGAACAATGGCCTTGGGAGCATTGGGATTCTCTTGTCTCCCCCTCATAGCCACTCTGTATGCTTTTCATATAGAGATGTGCGCAGAGTCAGTGAACAAGGGGGGCCAGAATCCTCATAAAAGCTAGGGGGGGGTCTGAGGGCATATATAATAATATTACAATTTAGTTGGAGGATGATTTTTTTAACGGGGGGGCCCCGTGCATGCCTATGTTTTCATATATTAATGTGGCGGTCTATGAGGGGTTGTCCCAGTTGTTCTAGCTATTCCAACACAAATAACCCCAGGTGGTCGCCTTCACTCCTTTCTGGCATCCCTACGATCCATAAACTGGCTGCACGTGCCTTGATTTTCCAAAGTCTCAATATGAGACTGCAAATACGTGTTTTCTTTGATTAAATTGGCGGTAGCACCCAGGGCTACTTCTGCACTCTTACTGGAGTATATCTTTTCTGTTTTTAATAAAGGTTACATCAGTTTCAAAGGTTATGACTCTGTTGGTGAAGGAGTCAAACCTGTTAGCCAAGCCTTCAATCGATGAAATAAGTCGATTGATTTTCAGGTCCAGACTTTGCAGCATTTCTTCTCCATCATTTGCGGGCTGAGGTATAGCATGGCCCTGTGTAGACCTCGTGGCTGGTGGTCCAGGAATACTCTTGCTCTTAACTCCCTCCTGGTGAGCTTTTTCCTTCTTAGGATTGCCCATATTTAAAAAGTAGGTCTTCTGATTGCTAAGTGTACTTTTTATAATTGTCAAATTGGCCAAAAAAACAAACAAATATAAACATTGATATGTCTTATAAAAGTGCAAAGCTGTAATCCCTCGCGGCCATTTTGCTCAGGCTCCACAGCACCTCCCTTAGAAGAGTAAGTTTTAAAGTAATTTTTTTTTTTAAACTTTATGTTTATTGTGTATCAAGAAAATATATACATTATGCATATTCATGGTGCGAAGACCTAGAAATCATTGTACAGAAAGGTTATACATAGGATCTAATAACTTCTTTCCCTTTGTTACAACATAGAGGGTATTATTATAGCATAAAAAATATACAGTGTCCTGGGAAGACTCAAAGATGGCCATCTGCACCATGTCCATGGACTAAAGGGAGGCAGTATAGCGTAGTGGTTTAAGGCTCTGAGCTGCAAATCTGGTGACATCCAGCAGACCAGACCTGGGTTTGAATCCCACAGCTTCCACTTGCATACTTTGTGACCCTGAGCAAGTCACTTAACTTCCCTCTGCTCCCAGGTCGCTCCTGTAAAAAAGCTTTCAGCTTCGTGTGCTACTCCTGGTTAAACAACTAAAATAAAAAAAAAATAAATAAATCCTGAAAATTGTAATTCCAGTAAGTCCCTGAGTGAAATACTCTTGAATAAGTCAGACTGACCCCTCAAAAGTCCATGTAGTAAGAAAACATGTCCCATTAATAAAGATCTGTGACTTCCATGCAAGTCCACCCACAACAGCTCAGTAGTGGATACTGTAAAAGAAATAGAGCAGGTATGCAAAACTGAAGCCTGCCCCCTGCAGATAATAAAACTTATATGCAGCAGAATCTCTAACAAGTAGAAAATCTAATATTCAGAACAGTACTTAACATAGGTACATTTACTGATCCCAGTTAAACAACTTAAAATATTCTGAAAGTGGACAAAAAGCCCAACTGCAACAACAAATATTATTGCTTAACAGTAGCAATTATCGCAGAGGTAATCAACATAACAGCTGAAAGTGGGATTATGCACTGGAGGAGGCTAGGCAGAAAAAACTTAGATAACTAACATCAGTCCCCTTCAGATGCAGTGTCCTCTTCAGTGCCCCCGCTTGTAAAGTCAGCTTTGATTTCAAGTAGCCTCTTCCCCTACCTTGGCAGGAACATTAAGTTTTACCAGCATAGGCAATCCAAAGTTTTGCAGGGTATAAAAGGGCATGGGAGATTCCCAACAGCTTCAGTTCTGCTCTTACGGCATCAAAGGATTTCTTCCTTTGGTAAGTTGCAAAGGAAAGATCAGGCAAATAAAAAATTCTGGTGCCATCCAGGAGGTGAATCTGGCCCCTTTCCTTTGCTGCTAGCAGGATCTGTTCTTTCACCATGGGTCCCTCTGTCAGAATAAATATGGCCTGAGACATTCCCTCCTGTGCTGGGCAATGGTGTGGATTAATTCGATAAGCCCTAAGAAGGGCACCCTCTTGTTGGAATCCAAACGTGGTAGCCAAGGTAGAAGTAACAAAGGCCATCAGGTCCAGTCCCTCACGCTCCTCCAGGACCCCCAATAACCCTACATAAGACGAACGGACCAATTCTTGAGATGTTCAAGACAGAGATGCAAAAGTTTATTTACTTGTACAAGGCCCGCTGTCGCAGTTACTGCCTTTTCTGCAAATGATTGCACTTGCTTGGAGTTGAAAGCCACCAAATCCAATTTAGTTTCCACAGTGACAACCCTCGTGGTGAAACTGTTGACTTTTTTATCGAGTTCTTCAATGAAAGCTTCAAGCTTTTTGACTGTCTTCAACACCACGCCGGTTGGGGGTTCTCCATCTGCGCCATGCTGCTGGCCTTGTTGCTGGGCCATCTTAGGTCATCCCATGGTGCCGGGACAAAACAGTCAGAAATGGAGAGAAATTCAGCAATCCAAAACAGTGTGATGTATGGAGAATGATACTGCACAGCACTTCCTCCAAAATAATAAAAATATAACATCTAAAGATTAAGCCACAGTGTTGCAGAGATCAAATGGAAGATGTCTGATTCAGTCGGCTGATAGCCACATCCCCCTTTAAGTAATTTTTTTCCTCTCTTCTTTATCCCTCCTTATCGCCCTTGTTGTTCCACTCCTTCAGGCATTGCTCATGCCATCCATGTTCCTTGACCTTGAGTCTGCCCCCTAGAGTGCCTCAGTAACTCCTTCCTCCCCTCCTACCTCTATAGAGCACCCGCACAGCAGCGATCTGCCCGTGGTTCCTGGACTGGATGGTATAGAGCGGCCATCATCTAAACTGCTGAGGGGTGTTCTCTGCTTTTCTCCCTTCCCATCCTCCCCCGAGAACATCGGCTTGGGCAAGTGCGTGCTGATGCATGCCTACCAAGTGCCTAACAACATCCTTCCCTCCCCGACTCCAGCCCTCTGGAGCCGCCAATGCCCCGTGAGAGTCGGTACTTCTACCGGCCCCCAGGGAAATTGGGTGCATACATCACCCCTGGCAACCCACTCTGAAGGAGGAGAGCATCCGTTGGGAGGCTCAATCCTTCTTCCCCCTGCCGACCCCTGATGACCCACGTCCGTGCGCAAACCCAGGTTGCCGGCGTGGTGCGACGTGTGGCGCCCAGTGCCTCAACCCTCAGCACCACCGGGCCTTCCTCTTAAAGTAATTTTAATCAAAATAGAGCATCCTAAAGCACAGCACTGCAGAAAGACACCTCCTGATGTTCACTGGCTCCGTTCCATCTCATTTCACACTTCTGTGTGCTAACCACTAGAACACACAATGTCGGGCAGAGTGGAGATACACACAGTATTGTTCTCCATAACGTTCATGATCACAAAAATGATTTCTATTGGGCCAGTGAAACTTGTTTTGGGCAAGTATGATTCAAAGTAACTTGACCAACTGGGCAGGTAAAGTATCATGCCCTTTGTCTGCTGGGATATGTGCAATTAAATGTTTTGAGTTGCTACTTCTACCTCAGGAATTTATTTTTTTGCTGTAAATGTGAATAAACTATTGTGATGGACCCTGTGGCAAGGCGTGCCCTGGCCATACACATGGCACTGCATCCACCTTGGGTAAACCGGCCTCGGTATTTGGTGGTCTCAGTAAGGGAACCACCAATTTCTTTACCACATGGGGAGTCAATAACCATCCCATGTTTAACAAATAACACAACTTTTCTTTTTCCATATAGGTGTTTCTTCCTCCATTGGCAGGTTGTGGCTGCTTGTCTGCTTGCCTACCAAACTCCGGGGTAGTTTGGGAACTTAGGATGCTATGGGGGTTCCGGCGGTCCCCCAGAGACTTCATCCTTCGTGCGACCCCCATAATTTTCCACATTTTCTCCCATTAGCCCCAGGGCCCCAGACAGAGAGGCGCTTGTGTGTGGAGGTGTGCATGCGCCCTCTTGCTCCGGTGATGGCCCCATCCACCCCATCCCACTGGCCTAGCGCCTGGCTCCCTCTGCTTGCACTGCACCCTGGCCTCCACCGCAAGGCAACCAAGATCCAAGGGAAGCCTGAAACCCTCCTCAGAGAGGACAGCTGCCTAGCAGCAGCTCACTCCTGCACTGCTCCCTCCCCTTCCCTCCCTGGACTGACCACTGATGGCCCATGCTCGTTCCTGAACACAGGTCGCCTGTGTGGTGAGAGGTAAGGTGTCCAGTGCCTCAGCCCTCTGCACCACCGGGCTGGCTCCCTAAATAACATAACTTTATTAACAACCAACCACCTGCAAGAAGGAGAGTTAGTGCAAATGTCAACTTTAAATGCAGCTTTCTTAGGTGCCTTCCTAGGCAGGCCAGATCTAACCCTTCTCACCTGGTACCAGGTGGGTTTTTTTGCATGTTGTTTTTTCCACCCCTACCAGCCTGGCCGCCTACTCCTTCAGGCAACTGTCCTCACCTTCATTGCTTGCCCGTTCCACCATTCTCTGCCTCCTACCATCCCAATTGTCCCCACATGTCTGTTCACCACAGGGGACCCCCCCCCACCTGTGAGGTAAACCGGGAGGGGAGACTGAAGTGCCCACAGTGGGTACCAGGTTTCAAACAGACCCAAATGGGAGCTCCCTTTACTCAGTCCCTGGGTGCTGCAGGTATGGAATCACTGCAGGCCTGTAGATGTTGCTGTGGGCTGGATGGTGATGGTGCACTTTAAACAGAGCAAAGTGCTCAATTCCCCAAACCCCACAAGCCATGTAATTGCTTAAATGGCAGAAAAACTCTCAACATGAGGTATTTGTAATACAGTTGCAAAACACAGTGAAACAACAGGCGCTATCCCTTGAAACAATGTCACACTGCAGTGTACTCACGGTTGCTAGACCCAGATGGCTCCTCCTGATGTAGCAGGCCACTGGATCTCTGCTCTGCCAGGTCATATATGATGCAGGTAGGCTTCCTCCCTCTGCTCCGTGCTGAACTGGCTACCATGGGCACTGGCTGCAGGCTTTTCTGACTTCCTTCCACTTGTTCTGAACTGCTGAGGCCCCTATCTGACACACACATCCTGTCTTCCAAGCCCCTAGGTCAAAGACAACCTGGCACCATGCTGTAGTAGCTGCTACAGGACCTAGATCAGCAGCCTTTGGTCTTTTTCTCCTCGCTATATCTTCAGCATTACCCCCGTGCTGACTGGCACATGGTTGACACTCTTTACCTCTCAGAACTGTGCACTTCTGTTCACAGTTAGATTTCTGCTTTTGAGGCCTGGGATGGCACAGCTTGAACCCACTCCCAGCATTGTAGACCTTACCACCACAAGATCTGCACCAGATCTGCCCTCCTCCAGTGCAGTCCTGCCTTTGTAGGCCCTGCTCACAGTCTGTTTCAGTTTGTGCCTGAGGCTGTTACTCTGGAAACTCAACAGCCCACAAGACACAGAAAAGGCATCACAACTTGGTACCAGGTCATAATGCCGCATGCTTACTAGCGTACGACATTATGGCTTACCTGGTACAGCACTGCACCAATGAGCGAATGGTGCAATACCGCGTATACTGCTGTATGCGGTATTGCACCATTCTCACTCTCCCAGACAGAGGATAAGACCTCTGCTGGGACTGGGTTCTGCTGACCAGCTGCTGTGGCTCAACGGACTGAGCCACAGCAGCAGGGAACCCAGGCAGTGCTTCTGGGACCAGGTTTGATTCCCGGTCCCAGAAAATTTTATTTTTTTCAACTTTGTGTGCTCCCCAACTTGAACCCCCACCCTCAGAGTTGAGAATCTATAGTGGGAGAGGGTGTGGGGGGCATAGCCCCTCGTAATGGGGGGTGTAGGGGGCTCCGAGATATGCCGCCTGGCAAGAATCACACTGTATTGGCAGTGTTATTTTGTCATGCGGCATAATGTTGTGTGAGATTATGACCCCATGCCCTAGCACTTGATGTTTCTCCTTTGCCCAGAAGCCTCTCAGAATCCGTTCCCCTGTGAGGTTTCTGAGCATAGGGTGGGCCTGCCCAATTGAGTTCATTCCCTATTGTTGGCATGTCTAAACTGTAAATAATTGACTAAAGAAGAGGTTGTAGTGGTTTGTGGGGTAGTAAATGATTGTTTCTATTCCGATTGGCTTAAAAAGATATCTGTTGTAAACTAAAAATGGGATATGTCATGAGCTGGCTAAAAATATCACTTTTTTTTTTTAGAATAAATTTTTATTGAAATGTAATCAACAAAATATTACAAATACAGCTATCTAGAATACATAAGTTACATTTTCCACTTAATAAATAAATAAATCAATTAGGCACAACATAGATACAATAACTGATACAACATAATAATACTCTTCAGAAAGCTTATGCAAAGATAATGCGGAACTTACTAAGCATGCAAGACAGCATTTATGAAGTTCATCAGACTTATTTTTATGGGCTAAACCTCTAACATATGTTCTATTTATAGGTTATATGTCTAGCCACACTCTGGAGGTTTTGACTTCTTTGACCTCACAAGTAGCAGAGCAATGAGTGAGGTCTATACAGGTCAAACTTTGCAGATAAAAAGTAACTGTGATATTTTGAACCAGCCCCATGACATATGTCATTGATACAGTGACAGTGCTTCTCTAGCAAGGCAGATCATAGCACTCAAATCTTATTTTATTCAAAAATTACTTATAAATCCTTGCTTTTTGATTTTCTCCCCCTTTCATAATGGATACTGTTGCCCTACACATTCAAAAAAGCACATTCTAATGCATTCAGATGAACAACATATTCCAAACATTCCAGAATATGTTTAGGAATTCTAACAGGTGTTCTGGAATCTGATGATGCTCTTGGAGTATAATAACTGGTTACCCCCATTATCAACCCGTTTTTGAGTGTTGTAAAAAGTCGTATCACTTTTACAGCCTCGCACCAAGAAGCCTGCAGCACTCGTGATTCCAGAGTAAATAGATTCTAAAACAGGAACGCCAAGATTTACTTGTGGCACGCCCACGCCAGTAACGTTATGTGATGTCATTCCTTGAATAGCGTGGGGGCATGCCTATCAGTAAGGAAATGAGAGCGTGCCGCTTATCTTCTTACTGTTAATTGTTGTATTGAATTGTTTTTAGGATCACAGTTATTATAAAAATAAAACATTATGTATGGAGTAGAATTGATTACCACTGCCAGTGATAATAGTAAAACCCCTAGCTTCACTCTCGAGGTTTGTATATTATCACACAACTTGGGTGTGTAAAAAAACTCCATATCAACTCCATGCATATGCATTATGTTCTATGTAATTATCCATTATGGAATTTCTGGAGCGGAAACAAATTATTTTTCTCTGCAGGTGAAAAATTAGTGTGGGATACACAGTAGGCTGTTTAGAACAAACATTTTATAATTACTGGTGACCATAAATATCAACTGGATTACTGTTATGTTAAAAATGCATATCAACTGGATTTCAGGTTAGTATGCTCCAAAGGCAATAATAACCTGAAATCCAGTTGATATGAATAATAACCTGAAATCTGGTTGATATGACATTCCCCAAAGAAACTGCTGCATTCCATCGTTTCACAAAAAGTATTTCAACTGCAGTATTTTCAACTGTGTTTTTCATGAACAGTTCAATTTCTTAAAAAAATAAAACTGCACTCTAGCTAAAAAAAAGTATTTTTCATTTAAGCTGCTAGAAGTACAGTCTAAACCAGCAATTATAAAACATAAACGATAGGTAAGTTTGATGTTATGGATTTTTCACACATCCTCGGTGTGTGATGACCCTAAACCTCCTCAAGCTTCGCTCTTGAGGTTTATGGGTCATCACACACCTCGGGTGTGTGAAAACCATAAACACAGTTACCTATCCATTATTGTTTATATAATAACCGGCTTCCCATTTTTCCCATAGGGAAACCATGGCATAATTTGTCGTTATAAAGGAGCGTTTATAACGGCAAACATGCGCACAATTTCCCTTGCTGTGCGCATGCTCAGTCAGCAGCACGACCAGTCGAGACTGCTCACCGCTTCCATCTCACCCGACACAGAACCACCAGAAGAACTCTACTGTAAGTTCTTTTCTTTTTTCCCCCACATACACTGGAAACAGATGAAGACCTACTAAAAGAAAAAAAAATTTTTTCAATACGGCAAATCTCGGCACCGGGCTAAAATAAAACCACACCTCGGATGCACCGCAAACTCTTTATTTTTATATCATTGCTGAGGTGAAAAAGGAAAACCCAGCAATTATATAAAATAAAAATGGGTCGGTAAATAAACTTGATTTACATTGCGCTGTGGGATGCTTTCACAAACCCCTAGGGCTTTGCCCTCGGTGTTTATGTAGCATCCCACAACTCGGGTGTGTGTAAAATCTCATTACATACCCCGACCCATACTTTATTCTCTATATCTTCACATTTGAGGGGGCAGGGCAATAACTCATGAGTGGCAGAGCTGGACATATTTTGCCAGTCTGGCCATGTAACTTATATCCATTTAGTCTGGTCTGGTTCCAGCAGTCTGGTTTTTACTAAGTTCATGGCATGGATGAAAACAGTACTGCCAAAAGCAGACCAGGCTAAAACAGTAAATTTGCACAACTTGCATCTGGTCCAGCTTCTCTTGATCTGGTCTGGTCCAGTTCTGGTGGTTCAGTTTTCACCAAGTCACTGTTGTCGAGGCACAGGTCAGGAAGCTTAGAGAAAACCCGGGAGCAGTTGTAAATTTCACAAAACTGTTTATTTGTAGTTGCAGTAACATGAAAGAAAATAAACCTGTTCAGAATAACTATATACAGAAGCAAAATAAAATCTCTTGTAAAAAATCTCCCTGGCAGCTCAGTTTAGCTGTTTTTATAACTCTTTTCAACCCCCATCCTTTGCAAGCATCCTGTCCTTTGTAAATTTCAGGAGCTGCTAGAATACTGAGAACTTCCTGAGGTCCTCACAGCAACTGCAAAAGGCTCAGGCATTTGCACTCAAGTAAGCTCTAGCTTTTACAGTTCTATGTGATAATGGTGAGCGCTGAAAGGTGTCTCACATTATTGCGATGTCAGGGTGGTGAAAACAATTTCGCCACCCTGACATCCTCGGTGCATGGAGGAACGGCGCCTGGGACTAAAATCACTTACTTTCTGGGGCCAGCCCCACCACACCATCCCACGCGGGGCTTCACACCCCGCACCCCCTACTTTAAGAATTCTCAGCTCCAGGGAGGTGCATGTCGGGGGTCAAAAGCAAAAAGAAAACATGTTTCAGGCTGGGTGCAACAAAACAGCAGTAGCGCCCGGACCCAGACCCGAACCCGAAACCCCACACACCGCAAGCGGAGGCCAACCCCTGATGCCACGGTGCAGCTTGGCAGCTGACCACAGCGCCTCCCCCCACATCCCTTCCGTCCCCTCCCAGGCCATGCTCACTCCCCCCCCCCGTGCACGTGTGTACATATAGTGACATCCTGTCGCTAGAGTCGCCCACCCCACCACATCTGGTCGCCTGCCCCTCACCATTCGGGCTTACCACATCGCATCACCGTTTCGGATGGCGCCTTCATTCATGTGCCAATGTCACAGGCTACCGCTTTTTACAGTTATCTCAAATTATAAATATAAACATTTCAACAGTAACACAATTTTCTAAACAAAAGTGATCCCAATATCAGCTACATTTCCATACATACAGTGGCGTGAAAAAGTATTTGCCCCCTTCCTGATTTTCTCTATTATTGCATATTTGTCACACTGGATGTTTTCAGGTCTTTAGACAAAATGTAATATTAGATAAAGGGAACCTGAGTGAACAAATAACACTTGTTTTTTTTTTTTATTTCACTTATTTAATGAAAAAAAGTTAACCAACACCAACTGGCACTGTGTGAAAAAGTAATTGCCCCCTTACACTTAATAACTGGTTACGCCACATTTAGCTGCAATGACTGCAACCAAACACTTCCTATAATTCAATATCAGTCTTTCACATCGCTGTGGAGGAATTTTAACCCACTCTTCCTCGCAGAACTGCTTTAATTCAATAACATTTGGTAGGTTTTCGAGCATGAACTGCTCGCTCAGGTCCTGCCACAGCATCTCTATTGGGTTTAAGTCTGGACTTTGACTAGGCCACTCTAAAACTTTAATTTTACTTCTTTTTAGCCATTCTGATGTGGACTTGCTTTTGTGTTTTGGATCATTGTCTTGCTGCATGACCCAACTACGCTTCAGCTTCAGCTGACGGAAGGATGACTGGACATTCTCCTTAAGAATTTTCTGGTACAGAGCAGAATTCATGGTTCCTTTAATTATGGCAAGTCATCCAGGTCCTTAGGCAGCAAAGCATCCCCACACCATCACACTACCACCACCATGTTTGACTGTTGGTATGGTGTTCTTACTGTGGAATGCTGTGTTTGCTTTATGCGAGACATTATGGGATCCATGTTGTCCAAAAAGTTCCACTTTGGACTCATCTGTCCATAGAACATTTTTCCAAAAGGCTTGTGGATCATCCAGGTGCTTCTTGGCAAATGAGAGATGAGCATTTATGTTCTTCTTGGTTAGCAGTGGTTTCCACCTTGCTACTCTCACATGAAGTCCATTTTTGCCCAGTCTCTTTCTGATTGTGGAGTCATGAACACTGACCTTAGCTGAGGCAAGAGAAGCCTGCAGTTCTTTGGATGTTGTTTTAGGATCCTTTGAGACTTCTTGGATGATTTTACACTGCGCCCTTGGAGTAATTTTGGCAGGCCGCCCACTCCTGGGAAGGGTCACTACTGTTCCAAGTGATCTCCATTTGAGATTATGGCTCTCACTGTGGTTCGATGGAGTCCCAGAGCCTTAGAAATAGCTTTGTAACCCTTTCCAGACTGATAGAGGGCAACAAAATGTTTTTCTGATCTTTTCAGGAACTTCCTTTGATCATGGCATAATGTGCTTGTTGAATCTTTGTGCTGGCAATGTGACTCTGATGGTAAGGGCCAAAATAAGTGAGGTTTATATTGAGCAGGGCTGGCTGTAATCAAGCCTGGCTGTGTTCAATCAGCTGACTCTAATTATCCCTTTAATTGGGTTGATTTAACTAGGGGCAATTACTTTTTCACACAGTGCCAGTTGGTGTTGGTTAACTTTTTTCATTAAATAAATGAAATAAGTAAAAAAAAAAGTGTTATTTGTCCACTCAGGTTCCCTTTATCTAATATTATATTTTGTCTAAAGACCTGAAAACATCCAGTGTGACAAATATGCAATAATAGAGAAAATCAGGAAGGGGGCAAATACTTTTTCACGCCACTGTATATTCTCATATATTTTATATTAGCAGATATAGATATACAAGGAAGATATGCAAGGAAGAAATTTGTTCCCAATGTAATGCCACACAATATAGAAACTTACATTACATTGGTAAACAGAGATATAGAGACACTGGTAACAAAAGAACAACATACAGACAGGAGAACTAATTTTAATTTATCAGCCTCACAGTGTAGGGCTCTTAGAAACTTAGAGAACAATACAAGTATCATTATTAAGAAAGCTGACAAAGGAGGGGCAGTAGTCATAATGGACTACATACATTATAAACAGATTTGTCAGGATCTTTTGAATGTACAGACCAATTATATAAAATTACAACAGGCTCCAACTAAACAGGTCCAAGACTTAGTGAGGTCCCGACTGGAAAGGTCTCTGGCAGCTAACTGGATTACAGAATGGGAAATAAATGCACTATTTACGAGTACCCCATCTGTTCCCCTTTTTCATATCTTGCCAAAAATACATAAGAACCTGAATAATCCTCCTGGAAGACCCATAGTGCCAGATATAAATTCAGTACTGGAACCTCTTTCCGTATTCATAGATCACCATATTAAACATTTGGTAGAAAAGACTAGGACATTCATTAAAGACTCAGTGAATGTCATTAAATTAATAAAGAGTCAGAACGACACGGATTTGGATATTGAAAATTGCATTTTAGTAACATGGGACTTGAAAGATCTCTACACATCAATCCCACATGGTAACGGGTGTGTAACTTTAAGAAAACTGTTGGAAAGAGAAAGAAAGGATGAAATACCACCAAATGAGTTGCTATTAAAAATGGCAGAAGTAGTGTTGAATCAAAACTTTTTTAAGTTTGAAAATTAATATTTTCTTCAAATAAAGGGGACGGCAATGGGGTCCAGCATGGCACCTTCATATGCCAACATACATATGAGTGATTTTGAAGAGCAGTTTATTTTTTCTAAAAATAATAGACTTTTGAATCACATAAGAATTGTTCGTCGTTTTATCGACGATATAATATGTATTTGGACAGGGAGTAATGAAACCTTGAAAGAGTTTAATGAGTATTTAAATACTAGAAATGAGAATTTAATTTTCACAATGACTACAAGTACACAAGAAGTGCCATTTCTGGACCTTCTAATTTACAAAACTAATAATAGACTGGCAACAAAGATTTACAGAAAACCTACAGATCGAAATTCAGTGTTAAGGGCTGATAGCTTTCACCCAAAACATTTGTTGAATTCAAAACCATATGGACAATTTGTAAGAATAAAACAGAATTGTACTGAGAATTAAGAATATTTGAGGGCACAAAAGGAAAGGGAAGACAGATTTAGGGAAAGGGGCTATAAGGAAACAACCCTGGAAGAGGTAAAAGCTAAGAATGACACTAAGAATAGAACTGATACTGTAATAGTGGGAGGCTGAGTCTAGGAGCTCCACAACCATCTCGCCTTAATCTAGCAGCATCCTCAGCAAGATACTTTTTCAGCTGGCTTTCAAGTGGCTCCCCCATATGGTACAAATGGCAGGGAAACCACAGAAGTCGAAAGGGGTGAAAATGAGACAAAATGAGACAAATGCTACTGGGCAAATTGCAAGAAGGCCTATCCACCCTACCCTCACGTAGATGCCACCCCTCGGAATCCTCTATTGATCTGGACCAAGAGGAAGTAGACCATCCAGAAAATACAACACAGACACTCCAGCAAATCCTAGCCACAGTTAATAAAACAGACACAGCTCTAGCTGATCTGAGACAACACGTGCACACCCTGGATAAAAAGGTATCGGTTAATGACAACTGACTTACCGAACTGTCTGAGGCCCAGGAAGGTAATGATCGCCTACTCCTTTATCTGCTACAGCGGGACCAGGAGACGTAAGCCAAAATGGAAGACCTAGAGAACTGATCGTCTCACAATAACTTCAGGATCCATGGGATTCCTAAGGGAGCAGAAAAGGGCTTTGCGACAGCAGACGATTTTATTCAACAACTCCTTCAGGCAGTGCTTTATCTTCCAGCAGATCTAAATTTGGAAATCGATTGCATGCACAGATCATTGATCCCCAAGCCAAGCGATCCTGCAGCCAGACCCCACTCCTTCATTATAAGAATGCTGCACTACAAAAGTAAGGAATGGATCTTACATGAAGCCTTGTGGCCGAGAGACCTGAAGTATCATGAGGCTACAATTTATTTTGACCAGGATTTCTCATGGGCTTTGCAAGCAGAGAGGCAAAGAGTGCATGGGATATTTAAAGAGCTGAGGGTTAAAAAAGACACAAAGGAGCAACTGCTCTTTCTGGCAAGATTGAAGCTCTGCCTAAAATATGGAATAAAGGTCTTCCCGTCGCTGCTAGAAGCAGTTCCTGTGCTTAAGGAGCTACAAATCTCGATCCCCGATCTAGAAATAGAAATTATTGAAAAGAAGCTGAAAATGGGAGCTTGGAGCGTAGTGACACTAAACACCACTAGAAAGCATGGTATCCCAGGGTCCATTTCCCATTCAGTAGTGGGAGACATTGTCAAATTACTGCAGCAAGCTGAATGGTGATATCAGGCATGGCGTGGCTCTAAGGCAGCATCCTCACCCATGAAGGGGTGAAGTCTGATGTCTGAGGTATTGTGTTATACTCGATGCCGCCTTCTGATACCCTCGAAGGTCTCTGGGTGAATCAGCACTCGGATACACTTTGGGGAAGGGGGGAAATCAGGATATTTGACGGTTTGCTATAGATGCAAAGGCACAAGATCTCAGGGGAAGGGGGAAGGCCTGCAAGGGTTAAGAACAAGAAGAGGACTTATACACAGTTTTTACGGTGATTTGACTATGAGCCTTTTAAGAACTTTAAACAAGGGGGATGATATTACAACACACAGTAATAGCCGGTTATTAGCAGTAGAGGATGTACCATCAAATCACTAGATGATGAGGCAGACTGTAATGCTAGGCTCCCATAGGAAAGCATTAAGAGCAAAGGCTGAGCACACAAAGAGAAGCTGGTAACGGGGGCAGGCTATATAATTTTTCCAACCCTATTAAAGGAGTTAAAAAGTATAACAGAGGAGGAAAAAATATGTTGAAAAGAAACCGAGGAAACTCATTGTTTTATCTTTTTGTAAAGCAGAGTGTGAGGGGAAGGGGTGGTTGGGAGGGTACTGGATTTACAGCTTTTCTCACCTGAGTGACGTTATCACATTGTTAGTTGTGAGCAGGTTACCGTATTTTAAGTAGCAGCTACAACACCCCTTTACATCACTGGGGTACTAGAATAGTCACAAACTGTGACTTCCTGCGGTATCCTTTACTGCTAGATTTCCCTAGGAAGTCAAATAAATTGGTTTCATTGCATTGAAGCTAAATGTTCTATAACCGGAACCGATTCGGTTCAGTTGTTAAAGTTATGTGTTATTTTTTTACAAATGTTCTTGTGGTTTGTCGATGTGGTTCTCTATCAAATGATAATCTGTGGATGGCATCACAGGGGTCTGGAAGGGGAGCTGTGTCGCATGATGATCAGGGGTTGGATCAATAGAGGTTTAAAGGGTTTAATAAAAGATGGCTCAATTAAATATCATTTCCTACAATGATAATGGGACTAATTCCCCTATTAAAAGGACAAAAATATTAACAAAGCTTAAGAGATTGGATTGCTACATTGCTCTCCTCCAAGAGACACACCTTTCAGAGTTGGAGCACTCCAAATTAAGACATCAATGGGTGGGGAGAGTAGAGGCAGCATCATATAACGATGCAAAAAAGGCAGGGGTAGCGATACTACTTAAGAAGGATTGCCCATCGGTGGTTCATTAGGTGTACAGAGCCTGCCAATGTAGATATCTTAGGGTATCAGGAACAGTACAGGACAAAACAATACATCTGGTGAATATATATGCACCCAACATAGGAGCAGATAAGTTCTATGTGGAAATTTTCCAAAAAATAGCAGATCTTCCTAAAGGGCTCCTAGCTTTGGTGGGTGATTTCAATGTGACCCTCTGTCCAGCAGTAGATCACTCCTTAGGTCGGACAGCTACCTCCAGAACTGCTAACAGATGGGTGAAGGCATTGATGGAGGAAGGGGGAATGGTGGACATCTGGAGGTCACATCATAAGAACGAAAGAGATTACACTTTTTATTCTTCCTCCCAAAATTCATACACATGAATAGATTTATTTGTGACTCATACAACAGACCTCCACTAGTTCACCACCTCCCGGATTCGCTCGTTAACCCTATCTGATCATGCGCCATTATCCATCAGAATTACTTGGGGAACTGAGCCTAGATCAACCAGCTGGAGATTAAATATCTCATTGTTAGATGACAAAAACTTCATACAACAAATTACCCAGACCACTGGGCACCTTGTTGTAGATTCTCCTATGGAAGATTGCACACTGATGCTCTGGTGGGACACCATGAAGGTGGTGATATGGGGTCAAATGATAAGTCTGGTCTCGGCCAAAAAGAAAATTAGGAATAAAAAACTCACTGACCTTCAAAATATTATTAAAACCCTTGAATGTGAACACAAGAAAGCGCCTAAGGGGAGGGAGAAAATCTTCAAAGAATTAACAAAAAAAAGAGCTGAGCTCAACGCCATGGAAACTGAGAAAGCAGACGGGATCCCATGCTTCTCAACCAAAATATTATGAAGGAGGGTGAAAGCAGTTGCTTATTGGCACTTAGACTGAAAAAAGCGTAAGTGAATAGGTATGTCCCCTTTATACAGAACAATAGTAATAATATTGGGAGGGTAGAAAAACCAGGGGAAATTGCAAAAACATTTAAAAGGTACTACCAGGCACTATATGCTGAAGAGAGTGATCCCAAGAGGTAATAAATCAGACTCGTACATTTTTGGATGCTCTGAAGCTCCCCAAACTATCTCCTGAAATGCAACAAGGGCTATCAGCCCCTATAACAGAAAAAGAAATTCAGTTAGTAATTACTAACCTCCCCTTGGGTAAATCTTCAGGACCGGATGGCCTCTCAGCTGACTTTTACAAAAAAAAAAAAAAACTCTTGCCCCTAAACTTGCCATAGTTATGAATGCTATGTTAGATGAAAACAAATTCCCAAATTCCTGGAATGAAGCATTAATTACAATAATTCCCAAACCCAGTAAGCCAGCGATGCACTGTGAATCTTACAGACCCATATCCCTTTCAAATCAGGATTTCAAAATATTAACCAAAATTTTGGTGACTCGACTACAGAAATATGTTGAGACCCTAGTACACCCAGATCAAACGGGGTTCATACCGCACAGACATATGTCTGATAACATTAGAAGACTCCTTAATATAATTAGCCACAAAAATAACTCTCCAATTCCTCAAATTGTTTTTTTTTTTAATTTCACCCTTTATTGTTTTTTTTTTTTTGAATGCATAGTTCTACAGGCATCTCAACATTTTATGTATATCACATAGACATTTTCCGTATAAATGTTTACATACAGGAATCTATTGTGGAGTGGAAAGAATAATAAAATAAATTAATACTAAAGTCAGTAGCACCAATTGTTGTCCTCTCATTCTTTAAATTCTATATTATTGGCATATCCTTATTCATTATAATACTGGAGATTTAATTCAGAATTATCACATCACCAATTCTTGGTTATTGTTACACGGGCGTCTAAGTAAACACAAAATACAAAGCACAAAGGCATGGCATGGCACAAATTCATTGTTCTTCTTATCTTTAACTCACTTTGAGACAGTTTACTCTAGGTCCCCAATATAGCCTACTACATGTTCCCCTTAAAAGTTTCCCCTTTCTCATGGTACAAAATCTGGGTAGCGTTGAAATTGGAATGTTACCCATGTCCGCCAGGTAGCATCACATTTTTCAGTTTTATCTATCATTTTAGCTGAAAGTCTTTCTAGCGCATAGATTTCCCTACTTAGGAAGATCCAGGTCTCTTTGTTGGGCACCTTGGTGGTCATCCATAACCTGGTTATAGTTTTGTGCACCACTATTAACAATTTGGTGATTTGTTTTAGCTTTTTTTAATTGATCTGGATTCCCTGGGGTTTGATAAAGGTCAGTACAAATGTAGGGGTAAACAGATCTGGCATAGAATATATTGCACCTAATTCCTCTAATATTGTAATCCAGAATTGCGTTAGTTTTGGGCAAGACCAGAGGATATGGCTTTGGCCTGCCATGACCTTCCCGCATCCCCTCCAGCATTTTCCTTCTCCTATTTCTCCCATATGACTTAGAAGGGCTGGTGTCCTGAAATATCTGTATCTAAGCTTCCAGGTGAATTCCCTCCAGTATGGGGCTATAAAGGTTTTCAATACAGGCAATGCAGAGATGTTCCATGCGTTTGCGGATATGTCTAACTGCAGCTCAGCCACCCACTTGTTTCTTATAGAATCTGTGGAGTCTCCTTCCCCCTTGTCTAGTGCTTTATATATTCTGCTGATCAAATGATCCAACGATGTTCCCTTAATGTAGGCCATAATTAGTTGCAACATTGGTGAGGGTTTTTTAATTTGGTCCACTAAAGAGTCTTCATGGGACTGTAAATAATTTTTAATGTGTAAGTATGAAATTAAGTATTTATTTGGGAGGTGATATTCCCTTTGTAAAGAGATGAAGGGAAGAAGGCCAGTCCTCCTCACCAGTTGGAAAACATGGGTAACCCCATATTTCTGCCACTGTTTAAGGTATGAAGTCGGGGGGGGGCTTTGGTGGTCTGTATTATGGGTTAAAGTGCTCAGGGATAATCTCTCTGAGCGGGTGAGGAATCCGTCTAGCATTTTAAGCCAAGCTCTTACGGGTTCTCTCGTGAGTTTTGGAAAAGCTCCTATTTTCTGGCTCTTCAAGGGGGTTCCAAATAGTATCTCTTGTGGGTTATGCAGGTCTCCCCATGATAATTCCAGTTCTGTCCAGTGCGCCTGGTAGCATACGTCTATCCAGTTTAAAACCACTCTGCATTGTGATGCTAGGGAATATTTACTGAGATTTGGTAGATTAAGTCCCCCTTGTTCCCTAGCTAGCTGTAGGACCGAATATCTAATTCTTGAGGTTCTTCCATTCCAAATAAATCTCGGTATCATTTTGTCCCATGCTTGGAAGTACATTTTAGAGGGTGTAAGCGGTAGGGTCTGTAAAAAGAATAAAATGCGTGGGAAGACGTTCTGTCTTATTGTCTTGATCCTATTCAAAAAACTAAGAGGGAGGTGGGACCAACGAGCGAGGTCTTCAGTTAGTTTTAATGTTAGGGGTTCAAGGTTTAGTAGTTCAGCATGTATAGGGTTTTTGGTTAATTTTGTGCTGAGGTATTTCATCTACTGTCTATGCCACTTAAAAGGGAATTCTTTTTTAAGCTGGATGTGGAGTACGAAATTATAGGTCACAACTTCAGTTTTTGTTGTGTTTATTTTATAGCCGGCTAGCCTGCTGAATTCGTTTAGCAATTTCCAAATTTCTGGGATTGCGCTGTGCGGTTCTATTATTGTTAACAAGATATCGTCCGCAAAGAGCGAAATCTTATGTTGGTGCCCCCCTATGGGAATGCCCTCGATACTCGGGGTGTTTCTAATGGCAATGACAAGCGGTTCCAGGTATAGTGCATATAGTGCTGGTGATAGCGGGCAACCCTGTCTTGTGCCCCTAGATAGCTGCAAGGTATCCATGAGTGTCCCATTCACCTTTACATTTGCTTTTGGTGTATCATAAAGATTCTGTAGCTGCCAAATAAAGGCTCCCTGTAGTCTGAAGGACGACAGGGTTTGCCACAGAAAATTCCAGCTGACCCGATCGAATGCCTTTTCGGCGTCCAGTCCAATTAGGACTAGCGGGATCCTCCTTTCCAGGGCATAGTCTATTAATAAATGGGTTCTCCTAATTGCATCATGTGCTTGGTGACTTTGGATAAAACCTATTTGATCCGGGTCAACAATGGATGGTAGTAAATGGTCAATTATGGAAGCCATAACGGACATAAATAGCTTATAGTCATAATTCAACATTGATATGGGATGGTATGATGAAGGAAGTTTTAAATCTTTCTGGGGTTTTGGGATGGCTGAAATCATGGCATATTGCCATGAGGGGGGAAGTGGATTACTTTCCTGAATTGCATGTAGTGCCGGGATTAATATGGGTAGTAAAAGTTTTTTAAATTTAGAGTAGAATTCTGAAGGGTAACCATCTGGTCCTGGTGCTTTTTGAGAGTGGGCTTTCTTGAGAACCTGTATTAGTTCCTCTTCCTTAATTGGGGTCAGCAGGGCCTCTGCTTGTTGGGGGGGGGGAATTCTTGGGATGGGGAGTCTTCCCAGGTAAGTCTGTATCTCCTCAAGAGATGCTTCCTGTTCTTTAGTAGATAAGTCTTGATAGAATTATTTTAGAATGTCCCTAATCTCTTGTGGTTTTTTAGCTAACTTCCCTGTTTTGAAATCTTGCATCTGAATGATGTTCGCCCGGGATCTTTGCTCCCTCAGTTTTCGCGCTAGGTTTCTAGCTGCTTTAGGACCTCACTCATGTGATTTAAATTTGAGACAGAATAATTTTTGTTCTAATGATTGGTCCGCTAACTTTTGTAGTTTCTGTTTAGCTGTTCTCAGGCGTTGCCGGATTATTGGGTCATGTTGGTCTGGCCAGTGCTGGAGGTGTGCTACCTCCTCTTGCAGGTCTCTATACGCTTTATCCCTCTGCTTTTTTTCCCCCACCGAATATTTTATTATCTCTCCTCTTAGTACTACCTTCAGGGTGTCCCACAGTGTAGTCGGGGATACCTCTTGATGCATGTTCTCTTGTTTAATTCTGGGTATGCTGTTTTTGATTAAATTAAGAAATTCAGGGTCTCTTAAATGTGCTAGATTTAATCGCCAATTAGTCATTTTAAGTTTTCTCCCCAGGTCTATCCTAATATATAATGGGGTGTGGTCTGAAAGGATAGTGGCACCATGTGTCACGTCCTTCATATAATCTAAGTGTTCTATGGTGGTAAAAAAATAGTCTAGTTTAGCCTGGCCCCCTAAATGTGAAGACTGGTGTGTATATTCCCTGGTCTTAGGAAAAAAGTGCCTCCACATATCTACCAAGCCCAGTGAATTAAAGTTCTGTTTGATATACTTTTGTATAGCACTCTTTCTGTGAGCTCGTGGAACTGCTGCATCTAAAGAAGGTTGCAACGTGATGTTTAGGTCTCTGCCCATCAATAGTTGTGCGTCTAAGAGGGAGAGCAGGTTGGACAGAAACTTCACCGCAAGTGGCCTTCTCGAACCTGGGGGTAAAAACACTGATGCCAGCGTCACAGGCCTTGTGTACAATGTGCCTGAGACCACGCATAGCGACCCTCCAGGTCTATCGCCTCGGCCTTTTTTTTCAAATGGGACCCCTGGTGACAGTCGTATTAGTGTCCCTCTTCTTTTCCCTTCCCCATATGCCGATTCTGCTGCTACCGTATATCCAAAGTTTTGGAATTTTTTATGTTCTGCTGAGGTCATATGGGTTTCCTGGAGAAGAATAATCTCCATTTTTTCTTTTTTCATAAAATGAATCAGACGGGATCGCTTGATTGGGTTTCCCAGCCATTAATATTTAATGGTATAATCAATGAGGACTTATTGATAACCTTATTTAATTAGTTACTAATCAGATCTCCATCCACGTGCTCTCCCCCACACAATGTGGCATGCCATGTCCCCCACCAACATACCTAGAACTACTTTGTATGTTACTACTGTATACATTTTCAACCTTTTATATGTTTGATGTCATTTGCCTGCCTGGTTATATGTAAAATATAAATCATTCCATGCGCTTCTAACTGTGCAATTTTGCCTTATTTCTATTAAAAACATAGAAGAAATAACAAATCTCGGATAGTAATTCCCAAATCCAGTTGCCTCCAATGGCAATTGGGGTGAAAACAAACATCCTGTTGCCAACAGGGCTTTAAATGGATGTTAAATTGGAAGCATACCTCTCAACTGTACCACATTACGAGGAACGTTCCTCATTTCACTTCACAAAAACTCCCTGTTCCACATTGTGAGGACTTGTTCCACATTCAGTATTAACATTTTAAAGCAAAAATCTGTAGTAAATGTTGCAAAAAATATATCACTCAATTAATAACAGACTTTCTAAACATAAATGCAAACATTTTAACAGTGTTCTGAGCCTCCTAGGTAAAGATTTGATTAAGTGTTCCACATTTTGTTCATTTGTTCCACATTTTGAGAGGCAGTGTTCCACATTTGGGAGACAACAGATTGAGAGGTATGATTGGAAGGAGGAAGTAACAAACACCTCCTTGTAACTAGATACCCAGTAATTTAACTCCCAAGGTAGGGAGAGGTGGTTTTCCTCTCCTGTGCAGTGGTAGGTAGAAACGCCCTGAGGGTGGAATTTCAAGGCCTAGCCAAGGGCCCCCCACACCACTGTCACCCTGGCACCACGTGGCACTCGTAACTTCACTGAGACTAGTTGTGAGGAGCAAGGTCTCCCGGAGACTGATCCCTACAAACTTCATCTTCAGTGGGGTATACAAGGAAAAAGAGGTCATCTGCCCAGAAGTAGTATTCAGGTGCCCATTTAGGGCTCACAAGGGTGTGTGTATTTCAAATCTCCCACTCTGGACTAAAACATTTTTAAAACTTAACTGACTCATGGGCTCATTGCCAAATTGGGGGCAGAAGCCAGTTACTATGACTTCTGTTTTGGCTCTGTATACTTTCAAGCCCTCTTTCCCTGTGTGGTAATGGGAAACATAAAAAAGCCCTTATTGCCCCTTTGTCCCTTCAATAATTCCCCCTCATCATTCAAGTTATTCCCATTATTTAGGTACTTCATTGTCTCAGTTACTATTATCTCTCTCACTCTGGAGTAGCTCTTTGAAAGCATTGTAGAAGCATTTTGACATCTTCCATGGTGTCTAGGCTTTGCCTTTTCCTTGATTTGGGATCGCTAGCCTTCTTCCAAGAACTCTCTCGCAAGTCCTGCTGGGCTTCATTGTTTGTGGAATCCGATGGTGCGTTGTAGGCAAGGCCCTTTTCCTGGAGTGCTTTTTTAACTTCTTCGGGTGTATCGAAGGTTGCTGGGCCCTCCGTGAACACGATCGTGAGCCGTGCTGGATAAGGTGTAGTAAATTTCAGTTGTTGCTGTTTTAAGAAGCGCAGTATTGGTGCGTAGGCTCTCTGCTTTGTGGAAATGTTAGGAGAATAATCATTATCGAAGTAAATATGCTTTTCCTTGAATTGTGTGTCTCTCATTCTTCAGGCCCTTGTGAGTACATGTTGCTTTGTTGCATAGTTTAGAAAGCGCATGACGATTGATCGTGGTCTCTTGTCTGGCTGTGTGGGCTTCGGTGCTAGGGCTCTGTGCACTCGTTCTATTTCTAATTTATAGGAAGGATCCAGTTGGACCGTGTCTCTTATTAGCTCTTCTACAGATTTCAGTAGGTCTTTCCCCTCCTCATTTTCTGGAACCCCGTGAATTCTCATGTTATTTCGGTGAGATCGATTCTCTGAGTCTTCACAGTTCTCCTTAAGGCCCTGTTGCTCTTCTAGTAAGTGCACCACCATGCGCTCGAGTCGGTCTGTGTGAGTGTCTAATACTGAGTGTTGTTCTTCTATTTCTACTACTTGATCAGTTAGTTTGCCCATTTCAGATGTTAATTCTGTACAGAAATTTCTCACCTCTGTTCTAAACTCCTGGAGCTCTGTAAGTATTGTTGCATTACTTGGCTGTGAGGCCACGGCTCCAGTGAAAGTCGTCGTGTCTGTCTGCCTTTCTGCTGAGCCTTGAAGTGGGCGAGTGAGTTCGGTGAGATCCTTACTTCTGGAGGTACGGGGATTGCATCTTCTGCCACCCATTCAGTATTGTGGCCCTCCCACTTCTGGTTTTTAGTTTATTTTCTAACTTTTAAATGAGGGAGAGCCTGGATTTAGCCCAGATTCAGCAGAGCTGTCGTTCACCCTTGCATCTGAGGTGGTGACATCACCGGAAGTCCTCCAATTCCTCAAATTGCCATTTTCTTAGATGCTGAGAAAGCCTTTGACTGGCTGAATTGGAACTATCTGTGAGAATTTCTGGAATGAATGGGCTTTGAGGGCTCATTTTTACAATGGGTAATGATGACCTACCACAATCCTTTAGCCAGGGTATGATTCAATGGCACCATATCTGAGGCATTCACAATAGAAAGAGGTACCAGGCAGGGCTGCCCCTTATCACCTCTGCTTTTTACATTGGCCATGGAACCCTTGGCCCAAGCGGTTAGAACGGAGGATAAGATTCAGGGACTCCGTATAGAGGAGGCCCTGAATAAAATCTCCCTGTAAGCAGATGACACCTTGATTTTCCTGAATGATCTGGTGATGTCAGTCCCCCCTTTATGGATTTGTTAACTCAGTTTGGTAACATTTTGGGGTTTCAAATCAACATGGACAAGTCAGAGGTCCTGCCATTGAGAGGCACCATACCAGTGGAACTTCACAGGAGGATCCCATTTAAATGGGTAAAGGAAAAAATATGATATCTAGGGATACAGGTTCCAATTAGAATGTCCAAGCTTTATCAGATTAATTATGGTACACTTCAGAAAAAGGTGTTCGCAGACATAAATAGATGGCAGACGCTTCCCCTTATGTTCACCAACCAGATAGACACTGTCAAAACTAATATATTACCTAGGTATCTTTTTCTATTCACAAACTTATGTCTACCTTTTTTAAGTAAGGACTGGAGGGAACTTAAACAAAAATTGTCTAGTTTTATTTGGGCTGGGAGACAACCCCGGAAAAGATGGGAGCTCCTTACGGAAGCCAAGAATAAAGGAAGAATGGGGGTTCCAGATTTTTATAATTATTATAAAGCTGCACAGATTTTGCCAATTTTAAACATGCTAAACCCGGAGTATGGGGGGGTTGGTATTTAGTGGAAAAGGGAGCACACCCGGATACTCCCCTTAGTGTGTTGCCCTGGGTTGCTCTGTAGCCTGATCTTAAACTAATAAATAATAAATGGACCAAACACACCATTAAGGTATGGCTAGAGACTAGGCTATGGTGGAAAATACTCACTCTGGTGTGGAGGTACATTCCACTTGATTGTTTACCTAACTTCCCAGCTAACCTTGGGGATACCTGTTTTAGTTGTTGGCGGGGCAAGGGCTTATGCTCCCTTACACAATTCTTGCAAGGAAATATCTTAAAATCCTTTGTAAATTTACAACAAGAATTGAATCTACCCAAAACAGACTTTTTTCAAGTTTCTGCAATGTCGACACTACATGTCTACGACAGTGGGGGTGACAGCTATTGTGTCGGACCCACCCTCACCAGTAATTGCCACTTACCAAAAAAGTTGCATGGCAGACTCCAAGGGTAACATATCTATCGTGTATAAAACACTCCAAGAAGAAGTAGGGAAACTTCTAGTTCAACGAATGGAACAAAAGTGGCAGGAAGAACTGAATACACCTTTATCAGAGGAGGAATGGTCTAGGATTTGGCTCGGGATATCCAAGACAACAAGCTCTCCCAACTGGTGAGAGTACAGGTGGAAAGTGACCTCAAGGTATTTCATTACGCCAGTGATTTCAGCACACTACACAGCTCCATCAACAGACAAATCTTGGCGGGGCTGTGGGGGACGGCGTACACATACTCATATATTCTGGGACTGTCCACAAATAACCAAATATTGGTAGTCTGTTGATCAGGCACTGCAGACCATCTTCCAACAGAATTCCAATTTAACAGGGGCCCATATAATATTAGGCTTACCACCAGAGGAAATTAGATCCAACAATCAAAAATATTTGTATTATTTATTGTTAGCAGCAGCCTTGAAAGTAATCACTCAGCACAGGTTACATCCAGATGTCCTATCTCTTGGTATGTGGAAAACCAACTTCTGCACTATTAAAGAGATGGAAGCAGTAACTGCCCGACTGAGACTATGCACAGAGCACTATAATGCAAAATGGTTACCCCATTACAATTATATTGAAAGCATAGAGGGCACCCCAGTGTTAGAGCAATATCTTTTATCTTAAGCATCAATATAGCTGTAGCCCCTAAGAGAACGGGTAGACCTCAGGTAAACTAAATAACCTCTGGGGAACATAAGATGGCTATTGTGACAAGAACAGTGGAATATGGTTGGATACCACCTGTTGAAGGGAAAGGGTACCACTGATAACACTATATGCACGCTTCTGTGAATATTGAATAATAATAGAGATAACACATCCACATCGACTAGTTTTAAGTTTTGTTTATCCACAAACAGTTCTTTATTGAATATTTGTACCATGGTTTGATTAAGTATAATGAGACTGTTAATTGATGGTATTATAGTTTAAAACATGCCCTAAAGATAAAATATGTAGGCAAAACAGTGAGCTGATAAGTCTTAGCTCTTTCATCCGAACATGGAAATGGGTGGAAAGAGTAATCTATTTTACAGATCTTAAAAGACTAACTCCGTCTTCTGTCTGGCATGAAGAATATCCATCTGTAAAAGAAATAGAAATGGTAAATATAAAGACATAGTCAATTGCAATATATTTCTACCTAGAAATGTACATCTGCCTAATTCATGAATGTATTTTAAACTATCAATAAAATTTATCTACAGTAAGTTAAAAAAAAGAATAGAACTGATTTATTGGAGGTAGAGGGAAGAAATCAGAGTAGACGAAGATAGGACATCAGAACAAAGAATAGTTTTCTCTACAGTGTATAATGATATTTTTGGCCAGATAAAATACACTATAGGGAAACACTGGGACGTTTTAAAATCAACAGCAGTAGGGGAACAAGTTTTTTTCATTTCACCAATGGTGGTTGCAAAAAGAAATATAATAGTAGGGAATATACTATCTAAAACATTACATAAAATACCAGAAACTGGCACACAACATTTTATGGCCAGTATGGATTTACGAGGAAATTTTCCATGTGGCCACTGTACCCATTGTAACAATACTTACAGAATTAAAAAGATAAGGAATGTGGCAAAATATGAGGATATTAATATTGAACACTTTATTAATTGTCCAACAGAAGGAGTAATTTACTGTTTAAAATGTCCTTGTGATAAAGTTTAGATAGGTAAAACTGAAAGAGCATTAAGATGTAGAATAACAGAACATAAATCAAATATAAGGTGAGGGGACTTGAAGTGACCAGTAGCAAGACACTTTTTGGAGACAGGACATCAGTTGCCTAGTTTAAGATTTTTTGGCATAGAGGAGGTAACACCTAATAGTAGAGGAGGGGATTATAGGACTAACATTTTGTTAAGAGAAGCTTATTACATAGAGCAATTTGAAGCTACCAAATCTAGATTTGGGCTAAATGATTCTGTAGACTGGCAGGGCATAGTATAGAGCCAGGATAAAGCCTTCCTGGTTTCTTCAAATCCTCATGCAGTATAAACTGTAGGAAATGGTTTCGATACTTTTGGAACTGTGGAGTAGGAGAAATGTATTCCCCCTTAAGAAATGCAGTTTTAATGTGTTAAAATCCACAGGGAACTGCAATTTGTAATGTAATAACTTAGTGAAAGAATAAGAGAAATAAGAGGGGGGTGGGAGGTCACATATAGTGCAAAAGGTCACAATGATATATTTCCCTGGGTTATGGTCCCAGTTATTCGGGGACCATCACATGGGGGGGCGCTTCTTATAGGACCCCCTTGCTGACACAGAAATAGGAGAGAAAAATAAGGCAGGAAAGTTTTTAAACAAAAATAGTTTTGGGAATTATTTTAGCCATTATTGCTTTGGCAATGCAAATGAACTGGTTTGAGTCCCTCTCCTGTGCAGGACTCACACATACTGGAGAGTAAAGAAGTATGCAAATTAGACCAGTTAGTGGTTGAAAATAATAATTAGGTTTTAGAAAGAATACAATTGTTTATGCACAAAGCAATCGCAGGTGATACCTAGCCTAATAACCCATTTTCTTTGGGTTGGGGCTATGTGCTGCAATCTTGCAGGTAAGGCGTGCAGCGTTTGGGCTAAGTCAGGTCACCTAATTTTGGTAGCAAACCACAGCACCCGATTCACCAGGAAGTGAAGCAGTGTTAAAAGGATTTACAACTGTGCCAGACGCTCCAGTTGCACTTGTGCATCCAGAGTGTAAGTGAGGAGCGCTAAACCATTTCATGGCAGAATAAAATAAAGTAAGTGATCTTTTTATTGGAATAGTTGAACTTGCACTGAAGCAGAGTGAATAGCTTAAATGGGCCAATAGGCTGAACAACCCATGCACTGCTTCTTGCAGATTCCCTGTAAAATGAGGGAGCTAAAGAAAATTAAAACTAGGAGGTATGTTTAAACTGAAGGAGAAAACTCATGGGCTCTTAGTAAGTGTGGTGAAGGCTAGAAAATATGTAAACAACTAAGCAAAGTGCTTTCAGAACCTATTGTAGAAATTTGAGACGTGAAATTTTTTTTGGAGTCTGACTTTTGTACAGATAAGTTAAATGTTGGGGACAGTGGAAATATGCAAGATTTTGTAAGATGGTCTAAAAGAATAGCACTGAATAATTTGTTTATAAAGATGGGTAAGACTGTCTGAGGATGGAGCACTTATGAGCGACAGAATTATAAGAAAGAGTGAGGAAACGAGTTTAAACACTATATGCAATGTTTTTTCAGATTCTCTTTAAAAGGGGGTTTACAAAGAAAGAAAAGTACTAAGGTATGTGGAAATTGAGTAGTTTAAATGAAAACCAGGGCAGAACTGTTGATCAATACTTTGTTGCAACTCTGATGTAAAAATGGTGTCTGCATGAAACTAATAATGTATAATATGGTTCAGTATAGAAGTGCAGCCATGTTTTTTGGCTGAATCTAGAGAACTTTATGTTAGCAATAAATACATGATGACATAAATAAGCAAGAACATTTTAAGCTTTGGTATTATTTGTTTTTTACCCATGGAATAATTTCTCTAAAAGATTTTCTGTCTTAAAATGTGTTTTATTTCTAGTATTTAGATGCCAGGATGGGATTTTGTGATTAATAGGTTCAGTAGTATGAGGAAAGCTGTTAAAGTTGAGATGACTCTAGTTCATGCATATCATAATTAAAATTTAGATTCCTATATTAGAGTTTCATATGAACTTTGTTTTTATGTTTAGGTATTGGGTGTACCACACTGATGAAGGACTGTGTCCGAAACCTTCGTGGGTTAAATGTACGCTATACCTATGAAATATTGATGAAAATGTACGCTATACTTATGAAATATTGATGAAAAATAACAGAGAACATCAATAAATAATCTAAAAGATTTTTTATATTTGGTGAGTTGTTTCCTTTTCACCAATTTCCTTGTTTGTTCATGAGCCTTGACTGGTAGTGAGCCACTCCTTCTTTTACATACACTGTTTTTGTTTCTGCCGAGGTTGACTGAACTGGATCCTTGTTTCTGGAAGTCCAAAACAAATGGGACAGGGTCCTATTCTACCCTGTCACAGTCCCATATACCAAAATTAGCAAACTTGTTTGGGCCCACAAGAAACCTAGACAGGCCTAATATCAATTTACTAGACTAAAAGTACAAGGAGGCCTCAAGGTACCAGACTTTATGCTATCCTGCTACCAAACTGCAACAAATTGCGTTTTGGAACAAGACACCTCAAGATAATGAATATTCACCTGAATGGTTCACCTGTCCTGAATGGCTGCAAATAGAAAACAAATCTTATGGATGCTCATAATATTAACTTAGAAGCATTGATCTTGCTAAACCCACGCCTAGTATTAACAACTCAGTCTTTTCAGACTCCATTAAAATACTTTCCCAAGTCACAGCCATTCTCAGGTTGGAATTATGGAAATCTATTCAATAACCTCCTTGGGGGAACTCCAATTTCTCCCTGAATAAAAGAATACAAGAGTTAAGACTCTTTAAAGAATACTGGTATCTCTAAGGTTAAAGATATACATATATATAACTATATATATAACTATATATATATATATATATATATACACACACACACACACACACACACACATATATATAAGGTCCTATAGGTCTTAAAAACATTGACATGTTGGAAATAGAATTTGGCAGATCCATGTCAAGTCACCGATATCCAACACAGTGTGGTAAAACACTGCGCAGTACACACACCAACCACAACAAACCTCGCTGGCCAAAGACAGTAAAGGTATCCTGCATGCAGAACACTCTTGTCGACCAGTCCCACAGCATGTAAACACAATCACTGCGGTGTCACAACCTGGGGTGGGAGGTGGGGGTAATCTGTGCTCCAACTCTGGGGAGGATGCAGCTTATGGGGGATGGAGCAGCGGACACAACACATCTCACATAATAGATATAGTGCTTGGATTGAATAGAAACACAGAAACATAGAAAGTGACAGCTGAAGGGGACCGCAAGGTCCATCTAGTCTGCCCAATGAATAATGTATGCTACCGAGTTTCAATACATATTACTGGTTCAACTGCACCCATATTATACAGTCAGGGTAAACCTGCAGAATACAATGTAAGACTTTGTAACATGGGTTCCTAAAATACTGTCTTCTGATTCGTCCAAACAGGTCACCTGACCGTGGATTAATGTCTGATATACCCACAGTTGCATGGTCACATGGCTTTATTTCACTGTTTCTTTAGGCAAAACTCTAACGAAACATTACCCATGTTACAAGAGGATTAACCCACTGCAGGGTATGGGTTTACTGAGCATTAATCCACGCCTGGGGGGGTTGGAATCACGCGGCAAAGCCTCATGATTCCAATCCCCCCAGGCATGGATTAATGCTCAGTAAACCCACACCCTGTCATGGATTAATCCCTCCATCTCCCATAGTGCAGGTCTAGGTATAATAATATCAAGTTTAGTACAATATGAAGCCATAAGCCCAAGTATGACTAACCCTACTTCCGCTGTACTACTGTATGTATTGGTTTGTTTTCGTGTTTGTATTATAATGAAACTAAATAAAACCCATGTACCTACAAAAAAGGATAACAGCTGCTATATGTGACCCACGTCTGCTGGGTGTACCAAGTGCATTCGGGGACACTCGTTCTATCCTCCATGCCACGCTGCTAGTACGGCACAACAGCATGCAGTAGCAAACTGCACCTTTCCGAATAGAACTGAGCTATGCCATCTGCGTGGATACAGCAATCCACACACATGGTAGCAAGCACCCTGTTATGCCCCCCCTGCTGTTGGATAACAGGACAGAGGGCCTACTACAAGACTGTGGGGCAGTTAATAAATAAAACTGTTTGTGTTGGACCTTTGACCCTGCAGCCAGCCAGTGACAGAGTAAGAAGCCCTAAGGGACTGCAGCTACGGCTCCTGGGAAAAGAAGCAAGGACAAGGGGTGCTAGAGAGCCACACTGGTGACTGGATAAATTTCTAACTAGCTCTGCATCATGCTCCATGTCTAATTGAGAAAAATAGAATACTAGGCAACTTGAAAAAAAACTAACTACATAACTCAATTCCTCTTCTCTCCTGGAATCCAACAATACCAAGCTCAGGATGGGATGTCTGAAGAGTGCTACAGGAGGCACAGACCATAAAGTGCCACGGCAGAAATTGCAGGCCAACATGGTGCTCTGGATCAAGCAGCAGGTTCAAGTGTAGCAAGGGACCCCTCCCCACCATGGGACACTGCTTTGCAAGCAGTCAGGGATATGGATAGAAATGTAGACCAAATCCTTGACACATTGGGAGCCCAAGATAGAAAAATTTACCTGGCAGTCAAAATGGCTACTGACATGACAGCAGATCACAAAAAAATCAAGCTGCCTTTAACAAAATGACTCTAGAGAACTGACACTTGCGAGTCCGCCTAGAAATGATCGAAAATGCGAATAGGGCCATGAACTTACAATTGGTTGGGGTCTCAGAACATCTCGAAGGAGAAAACCTGCTATCCTTCTTACACCAATGGATCCAGACAGCTATGCCACTGAATGCACAACTGGACCTAGATGCCTTCAAATGGGCTCATCAGGTCAACTTTAGGAGCACTCAAGACGACCAAGAGACTTCCAGAACCATACTACTTACCACTACAGGAATTGAAAGTTCAGCACCCTGTTCTCAAATGGGCAAAGGAGAACTATCCTCTCAACATAGAAGGCCATGAGATAAATATTTTCCCAGACTGCTGGTTCACCACACAAAGCAGGTGCAAAATGTTTGACCCCCTATGCAGACAACTGAGAGGGCTGGAAGTAGCGCATTCATTGCTGGCCCCTGTGCATCTCGGAATCATCTAAGGGGGACGTGCTTTTCAAATTAATGACCCGGAGGGAGCGCAGAAAAAAGCTGAAGTGATAGTGGCAGAGTTCTCAGCAAGAACACCTCCAGGTCAGACCCAGTCAAACGAGTCGGACGAAGGGGACTGAATTCATTGCTTAAAATGTTGGACTGTCAAACCAGGTACCAGGGGGTTTTATACAGGGCATAGCTGGAATGAGACATACTCTGATCTCTGAACTCAAACAGACTTAATGTTCTGTGCGTTTTCCCCATGTTAAAGAGGTGTCTCTCGAATACGATATACAGTGAAATGGTTGGGTGGCTTAATAAATTTTAAAATGGCCCCCATGTTGCAGTTGCAACTGGGCTGATTTTTCTTAGATCATCAGACAAGAAAGAGGTGCTCCATTTATATGTCAGAGTTTATGCATCTTTTCCTCCCCAGTCAGAGCTATCCAGAGTAACAATCTACCACAGTTTTACAGCTTTATTGTATGGGTGTTAGTTTTCACTGGTACTGGTTACAAGCTAACTATACAAGTTTAAAGGTTCTTGAAGTTGCTCTAATTGATGTCTAAGAGTTTCTCTAAAAGGGGTGGAGGGCTTAATGCACCTGTTAGGAAAGTTGCATACCTATGATTTATATGATAGGATACTGAGAACAATGGCTATAAAGCCATTCACCGTGAACATCTGCATGCTACTAGCCCCTCTATGTGCTTTCATCCACTGTAGTCCACCCTACTTCCCGCTCTCTATGTCTCCAGGCAACTACCCCTCTGACTCCTTGCTCCTTCTCTCTCTCATTAACATCCTGAAATCCTCTCTATTGGCTGTCACGCTTTTCCTCTGCCTTACCTCCACTCTCCTCTCATCCCCCCCTTTTCTCTTCTTCGCTCCCTAATGACTATTGACCACATAATGGCACTTATTGTATTTTGTAGTTGCTTAACATGTCAGTTTTTTTCTCACATGTTTTGCACTTCCTACTTCTTTTTTGACTGTCAATACTGTATTGTTTGTAATTGTACTAAGAATGTGTAGTAGATTATTTCCCCATACAAATAATTGATTGTATGTTATTCCTCCTCCTCACTATATTACATATCTCATGTGCTGCGTCACATGTCTACTAATGTGTTTCCATGTGTATCCTCCCGGGTCATGCCTGAAAATAGGCATTTTATGCCTAGTGCACTCACCCAGTTACTAAAAGCAAATAAATAAATAAATAAAGGCCATATATCACTTTATTTTCCTTATATTAAATCTCATGGTGAATTACCCCACAGGTCTGGCATGGCTGGCGATCCTGAGAATCTCTGCCTGGGTGTGCAGGATAATAAAGCAGATTCACAAGTTATTAAGTTGTGCACCTCATATGCTGTATCAATAATTGATGGCCTTATTTTACCTGACACTAACAAATGTATACTCTCACTGCACAAAATGGTGTACAATTTTTGACTCCATCAACTGTACTGATCAAGATTTGTTCATCTTACAAAATGAATAAAAAATAAATTAAAAGAAAAAAAGAAGAGGCAAGGACAATTCTTGGCACACAAATGGACAGCCAATTTATTTTACTTATTTTTATTTATTTATTTCAATCTAGGATTACAATACCTTTGATCTGAGGCTCTTTTACAAAGGTTCCATGTCAGCGTGTGCAACAGTCATCATTTTTAGTTACAAACATATAGTCATTGACTTACAGACATGTAATAACCAGTACAAAGACTTGAGTTATGAGGAAGACAAGGAAGGGGGTGGTGGTGGGGAAGTGAGGGTAGGAGATCGAGGGGAAGGAGGTGCAGGGATAAGGGGAGTACAGGAGGTGGTTGGCTGGGGCAGGAGTGGAGATACAGGGGGAGGTGGGCGAGGGTGGGAGACAGTGCAGCCAGGGGGCCTTGTCGAGGGAATATGACAGGTAAGGTGCTATGGGTGCAAAGACTGATTGTAAGTGCTGGGTGCTAGGGCATTTGCAGCTGGAACGGTGGAAATGTTAAGATGGGCAATCACAGGATACAAGCAGTGAGGGGCGCAGCTTGGACTTGAAGAGGCCGAGTGTTGGAGTGGTCGCTATGTCGCTGCCAAGAGAGTTGAGCCAGTTGGATGCCCGATAGGCGAATTATCTTTGTCCTTGGGTCATGCAACATCGTGGGATATGTAGTAGATGGGAATTGAATCTCCTTGTAGTGACGTTCCTATGTTTAGGCTTAAGGAGGGCACAGACACCAGGTGGGGCCAGACCCATTATAATTTTCTTGGCCGTGATGCAGGTTTGGTATTTTATGCATTTGTCCAGTTGAAGCCATCCAGATTGGGAATAAAGGTCACATGTGCGGGTACGGCGATGTGAGACAGTGATGAGACGACAGGCCTTATTCAGGGAGGTTGTGATACGTTTGAGAGCAGAGGTAGTTGCAGACTCATATATAAAACCATAGTCTATGATGCTGACGATGGAGCTTTGGACGGCCACTGCCAGTGCTTCTGGGGTTAGGTGCTTCCTAGGTTTAGAGGCTTCCAAGGAGCCTGGTGAATATTAATTTTCTGATGGACAGCCTGCATCAGTGATTCAGGAGCTGCCCTCAGCTCCTGAAACCCAGAGGACAGAGACTGTTCAGTTTAGTTCAGCTGGAATACCTCCTGAGGGAGGGGGCTCCAGCCCTTGCTCCAGAGAAATGAAGGTCTGCCTGGGGCTTGTACAGCCAGCAGCCCAGGAGGAATCCTGTATTGCCTTCCAATGGAGGAAAGGAGCCATTCCAGAGCAAAAGTGTAGATTTGCTGTCCAGAAGCAGACAGGGTTTCGAGAGGTTCCCAAGAGAGAGGAAGCCGCTGTGATCTACGAGGGAAGGAGACTTGCCTGAAGGCTTGCACAGCCCCTAGTATAGGAGGTGCTCTACGTTGCCCTGTGTCACCTTCCAAGGGCTGGAAGGAGTGTGTTGACAGAAGTGTGTTGACAGAATTAAAGTTTCATTTGCTGACCAGTGTTAAGGTTATCAGCTGGGAGTTTCTTGAGGGAAGGGAAACTGCCCGGGGTGCCTGTGATGTCTGAAGAAGTATGGAGGCCTACTTTTTTTTTTTTTTTATGTAGTTGTTTAACCAGGTATAGCACACTAAGCTGAAAGCTTTTTTACAGGAGCGACCTGGGAGCACAAGGAGGTTAAGTGACTTGCTCAGGGTCACACAGTATGCAAGTGGAAGCTGTGGGATTCAAACCCCAGGTCTGGTCTGCTGGATGTCACCAGATTTGCAGCTCAGAGCCTTAGACCACTGCGCTATACTGCCTCCTCCTACTTGGAGGCTTGCACAGTCAGACAGCCAAGGGAAACCTGCCTGATGTCCTGCTCGGGCTTGTGGGGCCACGTTTAGCCAGCAGGAGCTGCCTGGTGCATTCCTGTGGATGGGAAATGAAGTGAAAAGATTTGTTGTTCTGTTAAAGTTTGAACCTGCAAAATGAGAAGAATTGCACTTCTGTGCCAGTTTAAGTAACAAGGAGAGAAGATTTGTTCTTCTGTACAAGCCAAAGTCTTGGAGAAACTGTTTGCCGCTAGTCTTCAGTGGGAAGCCCAGAGACTGTGTTCCAGTCAAATAAGAGCCACGGCTGCTATGCTGGAAGTGTGGCTGAAGCTATTTACATTCAGAGTGACTTGAAGTACCTGAAAGGGAATGACTGCGGACAGTCTGGGGCATTGGGTGGTGTCACTGCTAGGCATTACTTCTGCCTAAGGGTTTGTGCCTGGACGTTGGGGTTGAGTTGTATGGTATGGTCCTCAGTGCTAGCCTGATCCAGAACTATGACAATGAAAGAAGAAGATGACAAGCTGCCAGAATGCTGAGCGGCATCCTGCCTATTTTGAAGCTGCAAGAGACTGCTGCTGAGGAGGCCCAAGCTGCAAGAGATGCAGAGAGAAGGTCCAAGCTAAAAGAGCCTGCTGCTCATCTCAGCAATCCAAGCATCCAATTGTCCCCCTGCCAGGCTAAGCAGCCTTGAGTTTTATCCAACACTCCCTTCCACTTGCTGCAATTCCTCTGCAAATGTTTCTCCCACCCCCTTATTATTATTATTATTAGTTTTTGTTGACCGGGTAAGTGCACTAGACAAATCCTGCCTATTTTCAGGCACGACCTGGGGGAGGGGGATGCAGATGAATGCCAGCCGACCTTGAACTAGATCAAGCTGTAGGTGATATTTTTAGTGAATGAGGGAAATTTGGCCTGGACACCGGGGAAATTCCCCTACTCTTTTAGATAAGTGCCATGGGATCTTTAACATCCACCTGAACTACCACCAATCCAGGCAGATGGGACCTCGGTTTAACGTCTCATCCGAAAGACGGCACCTCAGAAGTGCAGCACCCCTCTCATGCTGCACTACAGTGTCAGTACGGGGATATTAACCCAAGTGCCAGATGTGGGAACTGAACCCAAAGCCCTCTGATCTCCCGGCCTCAGAGGCGAGTGTGCTACCTACTGAGCCACTGACACTTTACCTTGCTGTTCATGTACCAATACTCTTTGCCCCATTGGATCCACTAACTGGGTATCCCCACTTACCAGCCCAGCTGCTATCTAACCCTATTTCTGACTGCTCCTTGTTAATTGCCGTGCATTGACTCTGTATCGTTATAATCCTGTACCTGACTGTTCCTTGTTGTTAACTGTGTCTTGACTCTGTATTGTTATTGCCTGTACCTTGTACCTTGTAATTCTCCCGGGTCACATGTGAAAATAGGCACTTGAATGTCTAGTGTGCTTACCTGGTAAACAAAAACTAAATAAATAAAATAAATTAATCCAAGCTTTACTGATTCAAGTACCCCAGATCTACAGTCTCAAAGTCATCAGCTGCACAAGCTGAGAGACTGTTATGCAAAACTATGAATAATTCAGGGATTGCCTTCCATCTGGGGAAACTGTAAATAGTTGCTACTAAAAGTTCTGAGTTTGGCCCTCCAGACCAAAGTGTCCAGGTTTGCTAAATAATTGTTTGCCAGCAGTCTGAAGGAGGATTTGCACTTAATCTGAATTGTTTAAAAGTGCACCAATGCCAGCCAACCAGCTGCACTATACAGGCCTGCAACACCAACAGCTGGGTACCCAGCAATAGAGTGTTAGGGCTCCTATCTAATTGATTGGGAACTCTTACCAGTTGGGTGTGGTCTTTGGGCCAAGGCAGCTAGTTAGAAAGAAAGTATTGCATCCACCTTAATGCTGGTGGGAGGTGGGCACTGTGAATGGTTGGGTTTCCGAACTAAGTGAATAATGTTTACCAAATGCTATTGCTACTGTAACTGTTGCTAATTCTGAATATTGTTTATAGCATGGTTCATACTACGGTATTAGGATAGCAGACGGCATAAATGCTATCCCCACTTGCAGTGGATTACTGTCCCATATTTTCATTTATGTGTTTATCTGGTTTAGATTTGAATCCCGAAAAGGTGTATTAATTTAGGTCAGCGGGTAACTGGTTCCAGCTTCTTATTGTTTTAGGTAAAAATACATGATTCTTGAGGTTAGTCCTGCAAATCCCCCCCCTTATTTGTCTGTTTCAAACTCTTAAGTTATGTTTTTTTATGTATAAATTGAATTACTAGATTTTATATTAATTCCTTGTTGTTAATTATTTTGTACTGAGTCAAAAGATCATACTGGATGTCATACTGGAAGGTTCAGAACAGCAGAGGACTAATAGTCCATATAAGCTGTCCCCACTTTTCAGTGGAGGCAACCAAGATTGCCAGCCGAAATGTATCAACCCAGTCTACTCTTGAAGATGTTAAAGCTTGATGCTTCTATAATATCCTGGGGCAACATGTGCCATGCCTTAATAGTTCTTGGTTTGAAGCTATATTTTCTTAAATCTGTGCTAGATTTATGATCAACCAACTGTAGGTTGTGACTCCTTAAACTATAATTATTTTTCTTGTATCTTAGATCTAACTCATCCATAAGTTCCTCTTGATGCAAAATTGTATACAGTAACAAGTCACCCCTCCTCTGTCTAACTTCCATTGGCCAGAGTTGGAGTATATTTAACCTCTCTTCATAGGGTACATCTTTAAGATCTGTAATTAATGTTGTAATAGACTGCTGTGTTTTTTTGGTTTTTTTTTGTATTTATTCCTCCTCTTCCCCCAGCTCTGGTCTCCTCGGGAGCACCAAGGAGTCATCCCTCTGAGGTCTTTCCTACCTGGTTAGTCCTCCATCGCCCATGTAGCCTCAGATTAACCACCGGGCAGGGATGAGGTGGGCCCCAACACCCCGAGCAGTCTGTAGCGTCGGTCGGTTGTGTGCCAGGTGGGGGGGGGGCCTCAAATCGAGGGCAAGCTCCGGTGCTCCGTCTCCGCTGGAGCCGAAGGGCATGTTCCCCTGTTTTCTGTGGAGTGGCTAGCGCCTTAACATCAAGGCATGGTACTGATGTCTGCCACTCCCTGCCCCTTTCTCTACATTGTCAGCGCTTGCTGTATCTCCGGCTTCTGCCAGAGGCCAGCCAAGCACCGAACAGGGACCCTTGTCCCTTCTGGAAGAAGAGAGCTGTCCTCCGGACGCTCGATCCTCTCCCTTCCCTGCCGACCCCCAGCAACCCAAGCTTGTTCCTGAACCTGGTTCACCAGTGTGGCGTGAGGTGTGGTGTCCAGCGCCTCAAACCTCAGCGCCACTGGGCCGGCCCAGACCACTGTAGTTTTTCAACTAGAACCTTATCTTTCTTTTAAAATGGCTCTAATGTGGTGAACAATAGTCCATTATTGGCCTTATGTATGTTTTATATAATGGTGTCAATACCCTTGCATCTTGTGAGGAAAAGCTCCTTCTGACACAATGAACAAGATTCATTGCTCTCCCTGCAACTCTTTTACAATGAGTCTCACTTTCAAATCATCTGAGATATGTATCCCTAGGTCCCTTTCACTAGTTGATTCTCTTAGACTTCCTTGTAAATAATGGTCTTGATGGATATTATTTCTTCCCATATGCATGACTACAAACTTTTCCAAACTAAAGACCATGTTATTCTTTTCTGCCCATTCACCAATAGCTAACAAATCTTGCCCAAAAATAAGCCTTTTTTCAGAGGTATCTACCACCCCTCCAATTTTAACATCATCGGCAAACTTGTTGATCTTATTAGAACTGACAATATTTAGGTCATTTATAAAGATGTTAAATAACAGGGGAACCCCTCTGCCTTCTCTTGCATAAAGGCCACAACCCTAGCTTACTTAATCTCACTGGATATGATGTGTGTTTTAAGTTCCTGAACTGTTTTGTAAACCTGCATTGGGATTTCTTCAAAATATCTATGTCTTTCTTTAAGGCCGGGTTCCATACTTGTGACCAATAGTCTGTGTGAGGTGTAACATAGGTTCTATATAAGGGCATCATTACTGTAGCAGATTTGTTGATGAAAGCCCTATTTATACAGGTTGTTAAATAATTAACCTACCTAGCTACATTTTTGCATTGATTGCTGGGCTTCATGCTGTTAGATATTAGCACCCCATGGTCCCTAAATTCTTCCACTTTTTGTAGGTTTATGTTGTAAATATTATAATCTTGCCTAGGGTTGTTTTTACCACAGTGTATCACCACACATTTTTTCAATGCTGAAAGTCATTTTATTTTTATCTGCCCATTCAACTATTCCACCCACGTTTTTGCTCACGCTTCTGCATCCTTCTAAAGTAGCTACTCTGCCTCCCAATTTCTGCAAATTTAAGTAGTCTATTATCTCCCTGTATTTGTAAATCCTGAATGAACAGATTAAATAAAAGTGGTCCCAGGACCAAACCCTGTGGCACACCACTTTTCACCCTCCCCTCAGCAGATAGGTGTCCATTAACCCTCACCCTCTGTGTTCTACTGTATAGCCAGTCCTTTAACCAGTTTATTAACTTAACCCCTACTTGTAATTTTTGGTGTTTGTCAGTTATGCCTGTGTGTGGTAAGGTATCAAAAGCCTTTTTAAAATCAAAGAAAATAATGTCCACCAATTCCTTTTGCTCTAATTCTTTGGTTACCGAATCATAAAAACATCTGAGAGTGTGGGGGGACGCTGGTGAGCGAATAGAGAGATGGGTAGGGTGGTAGGCTGTAATAACTGTGGAGCGCCAATTTTTCTTAGAATTTTATGGAGAGTGGGGGGTTGTTTGGTGTGCAGGCAAATAATGCAGCTTTAACATGAGATCAGAGGTCTACAGGAGAAGCTAAGGAGGGAACGGAGGGCTGCAGTGGGTAACAACCCAAAAGGTGGAGTAAGTAGATGGGAAACTGAGGAGGAAGAACATATCATGGCAATTCACTTCCCTAGAATTCATCTCCACAGATACCTCACCCCCTGGCTATAATCTTCTCCCATTAACTCCAGGCTCCTACCTTAGCCTTTATCACTGCCTTTCACCTCCCAGTTCTAGCACTAGCCCCTGCTCTAGTCATGCGTACCCCTTCCTACCATGTCACTTGTCTCAGTCTATGACCACCTCTTTCAGTCATCCAATCACTATTTCTCTTTGTCCACATTGACTTCCCTTGGATCTTTGGAATCGTGGGTATATCATGTTGAATGTATGCCATGTTTACTGCCAATGTTGATATGTATATACTGGTTTACCTAGAGTGCATCTCATATGTTCCTACCATATCCTGTTATGTTTAAACAATTTCTGTTCTTGATTTCTGTATATAAGTGTTTTAATTATTCATGTACATATACCAATTATTGAACCTTGATTACTGTATTTAAGTATATACGTGTTTTAAGTCTTCCTATACATGTACCAGTTATTGAACCTTGACCTTATCAGGTCCATCTTGCAAATGAGCTGTGCTCAATGATGTTCGCCTGAATAAATAAAGATTTGATTGATTGATTGATTGAAATAGAACCAATAGGGGAAGGAGCGGGAAAAGGTGGCGGATAGGGCACCAAGACAGGGGGACACAGGTCAAGGGTCAAAAGAGAGCAGAAAATGGGAAGAATGAAGGATGGGGGGAAGGGGGGAGATAATGGACACAGACACAGTAGCAAGGGGGGCTGGTAATAGGAAGGAGGAAGTATGTGGTAGTGAGGGGCATCGAAAAATTGATTCACAGTACTGGCAGGACTGGGTGATGTGATAGAGGGAGTGATCGGAGGAGGAACTAAAAATAGTCCAGAGGAACGCGGAACAGGCAGAACAACTGGAGATGATTCAACAGGGGCAGAAGGTGGAACAAATGTGCTGGAGGTTGAGTCTGGAAGAAAGGGTTGGGATGAAGGGAGACCAGGGAATGTGGCTCATGGAAAAGAAGGAGGAATCCTAGTGCTGGGAGACTCAATACTTAGAGGAGTCAGATGGGGTGGAGGCCATGCCAGGAATATTAGTGGAAAGAGTGGGTCAGTCTGTTCTAAAGTTTGCTAGGAGGGGTAGGATGAAACCACATATAGTTCTGCATGTGGGGACAAATTACCTAGCGAGAGAGAGAGAGACGATAGAGGTAGTTCAGGGGAGGTTTGAGGAGCCAAGACCAATATGTGAGGAGGCAGGAAGATCAGTAGCTTTCTCGGAAGTACTTCCAGTGTGAAGGGTGGGCACTGAAAGGAAACTGAGGATAGAGGAATTTAACAAATGGCTAAGAACCTGGTGCCAATGCAAAGGTTATGGGCTGGTGGGTGAGTGGGGAGGGACCATGGAGGACAGTGAGCTCCACGATAAGGACAGACTTCACCTAAGTGAGGAGAGCAAGAAGATATTGAAGCAGAAAATGGGGGATTACATAGCAAAAGAAGGGCATTTAAACTAGGAGCAGGGGGTGGCAAGTGGGTAGAAGGCATGCATAATCCACAGGAAGGGAAGCCGAATGAGCTTACCTCCCCCGTGCTAGAAGCAATGGAAAAAAAGGGAGTACTAGAGGGGATGTTAGGAAGGGGGAGCAGGAGGGGGAAGGAAAAAGGGTGGAGGGTGGTTGCCTTGAATGCTAGGAACCTAGGGAACAAAACAGAAGAACTACAGGCTCTCATGGCAGAAGAGGAGGTGAACATGGCAGCCATCACTGAAACACAGGCCACCCATTACCAGGACTGGGATCTGGTGGTACCAGGGTATAAGATATTGCGCAGAAAAGGGGAAATAGGAAGGGTGGGGGTGGCATTGTATGTGAGAGCAGGACTGAAGTGTGTTCATGGGGAGGGGGGATAGTACAGAGTTGTTATGAATGCAAATCCAGAATTCCAAGAATAGGACTTTCAAGATGGGAGTAGTCTACAGACCACCATCTCAGACAGAGGAGTCAGACAGGGAACTAGCAGGACAGATCAGAAGGGCCTGCAGAAAGGGTAGCACGGTGATTGTGGGGGACTTCAACTTGCCAGGAGTGGATTGTAGTACCCCAGCCACCACGAATAGAAGGGAGCAGATACATCTGGACGAGTTCCAGGATAGCTTCCTAATGCAAATGGTCAGTCAGCCAACCAGATTAGGGAACACCCTAAACCTCATGCTGGCAAATGGGGAGTTTGTGAGGGAGCTGCGGGTGGAAGAACCATGGGCAGGGAGCGACCACCACTCACTGTGGTTCACATTGAAAATGGGTAAGGAGGGAGTAGAAACAGGTACAAGAGTGTTGGACTTCAGGAAGGTCAACTTCAGGAGGATGGGGGAGGTAGTTAAAGGACATCTAGCCAGAATCCAAACTAATATGAACACTAACCAGGGGTGGGAGGTCATAAAACTGGGGATTGAGGAGGCAACCAAAACCTGCATCAGGTTCCACAGTAAGAGAGCTAGGGCCAAGAAACCCAGCTGGTTGAGCAAGGGAGTCATGGAGAAAGTAAGAAGTAAAACAGTTACCTTTAGGTGGTTCAAAAAAACAGGTAGAGGGGAGGACAGAGAGGATTACCTGAAGAAATTGAAGGAGGTGACGAAGGCAGTAAGGGCAGCCAAGGCATCTAAGAAGCTCAGGCTGGCACAAGGCATCAAGAAGGGGGAGAAGGAATTCTTCAGGTACATCAGGGAGAAAAGGAGTTGTAGGGACAAAATAGTAAGGATTAAGGGGGATGGGAGGTGGGGGGAAACAGGGGCAGAGCAGGCAGAAGCGCTTAATAAATACTTCTGCTTGGTGTTTACTAAGGAGAAGGGAGGGGTGCTACCAAGGGGGTGGGTGGGAGGTCAGGCTCCGGGGGGAGGTGACAGATAGGAGAATCACAGAGGACAGGGTACTGGAGGGCCTGAGGGCACTGAGGGTGGACAAGGCACCAGGGCTGGATGGCATTCACCCCAGGGTACTGAGAGAGCTGGCAGAAATCCTGGCAGGGCCCTTGGCAGACCTGTTCAATGCCTCCCTGGTCTCAGAAAGTGTACCTCAGGACTGGATGATGGCTCATGTGGTACCCCTCCATAAGAACAGTCCCAAAAATGAACCGGGAAATTACAGGATGGTAAGCCTCACATCCATCATGGGAAAACTGATGGAGACAATCTTGAAGAAGAGGCTGGTGTCCCTTCTGGAGACCAGTGGGTTGCAGGACATTAGGCAGCATGGGTTTGTCATGGGCATATCCTGTCAGACCAACCTGATGGATTACTATGCCTGGGTAACTAGACAGTTGGACCAGGGTCATGCAGTGGATGTCCTGTTTCTGGACTTCAGTAAGGCATTTGACTCGGTGTCACATGGGAGTCTGGGTAGTACACTGGCAGGTACAGGTGCAGGGGTGAAAATGGTGGGAGGAGAGCTCTCATCTCTGAGGGCAGTGACAAGCAGAGTACCGCAGGGCTCACTGCTGGGACCGGTGTTGTTTGGGTTGTTCGTATCAGACATCTCAATGGGCATCAAGAGCAAGATCAAGTTTGTTTGCAGATGACACCAAGATGGGAGCAGTAGTGGATGACCTAGGAGGGTGGCATGGGTTGCAGGATGATCTGTCAAAATTGGATATCTGGTCAGACACCTGGCAGTTGGGATTCAATGCCAAAAAGTGCAAGGTGCTACATTGTGGGGCAAAAAAACAAGAAGGAGCTACCAGTTGAGAGTGCCCACTGACAGTACCTCCCTGGCTTCCCCCCAGGGTGGGGTTTGGGGCTGGCCAGGCCACAAGTGCTGGAATAGGTTGAAAGGGGAGGAACTGGTGGAGCAATCAGAGCTGGGAGCCAGGAGTGGCCATCATGCGTTGGCCTGCAATTTTCAATGCTTTTTTCCCTCGGGGTGGAGATGTGCAATGACATCCAGCATCCACCCTGTCCCCCCCAAGAAGTGATGGTGCAAATTCGGCGGTACCCCCCAGCCTCCGTCAAGGGTCCACACTGTGTTGGACACTCAGCCCCCTTCCCCCTGGAGAAGAAGAGCAGTCCCTTGGATGCTCCATCCTTTTCCCCTGACCGGCCCTCTGATGTCTCGGGTCGATTCCCAAACCCAGGTCATCGGCGTCACAGACGGACACCCTGCTGCTGCACCGGCAGGCTGGCCTGATTAAATCTCTTAATATCATGCTGTTTTTTTCTGGCTGGCTCTTGGTACTGGGAGTACTTCTGAAAACATAATTTCACAGCCCTTTTCTTCTAGTTTTTCAGTTAGCTTTATGAAATCTTCAACCACAATCCTTTCTTGTTTTTTCCCTGATGTCATTGATCCCTACATGTACTATAGTTAATGGTTTCTCTCCTGCTCCCTTAACAATCGTATCTGCCGTATTGGTGATGTCACTAGCCCCTGCCCCTGAATAACTACAAACCATTGTGTTCTCCTTGTCGTAGTTGCAGATGTATTTATCTGTATATTTAATGATGGAATCCCCTACCACAATTAGCTGTTTCAGTGTGTTTGCTCTAGAAGCCTGTTCTTGTACTTCTGTTTGCACATATTCCTTCAGTGCGTCATTCTCTGCTCCAGTATCTATCAATGGGGCATACTGTAGCTATTATTTGTCTGTATACCGTTTACATTTACTAATAGATTCATGTAATCACCTTTTGCTAGGAGAGTGGGGGTATCATGGTAAAGGGCCTGATTTCCCTTTGATGTGGATGGATCTTCTTTTGGATTCTGAAAATTAACCCTCACTCCTTTCCTTTTTCTTCTTTTTATAGGTTGTACTTCGTACCATTTATTGTCTGCCTCGTTTTGGCCTGTGTATGCCTTTCTCTTGGTAATTGCTTCTGGTGGTACGCTATGCTGGTTATCCTTTATTATACAATGGCAAGGACATTTCCTGGACTCTGATTGGTCAATTTGTGCCTGAGACAGTGATGTTATTACACAATAACATCACTGTATTGATTTTTTGGATGATTGTTATGAGCTACTTTTAAGAAACAGAAATATATCGCTACACTAAAAATCTACTAAAACTTTTTAAATATTTTATTTTGTATAACATTGAGCCATTGTATATTGCAATACAGCACTCCGAGGATGTGTTATGTTATATTCATCACTCCTGGGTGGTGGAAGCACTGCTCGCCTTTTGTGCTTCAACCCACCCCAGGAGTGATGTTATTACATGATAACACACACTCTGTCGTGCCTTATTGCTTAATTAGTGAAGGGTATGCTTTTATTTGCTAATTCCTCCTGAGATCTTTCCAGGGTATCAAGCTGCTTAGTAAACATTACAAGCTGCTCCTTTAACTCTTTATCGTGTGTACATTTTTTACATATATAGTTTTCCCATTGCATATCTTCTTTCTGTATGACGTACACTGAGCAATCTGTGCATTGGTAGCCTATTTCCCCATCCAACATCATTACTTTATTAGCCATCTTTTGTTGTTGCCCTGTATGTGTTTCAGGAACTCTTATAAATGTATGCCTACTGGGCTGGCCCGGTGGTGCTGAGGGTTGAGGTGCTGGATGCCACACCTCGCACCACGCTGGTGACCCGGGTTCAGACATGAGCCCCGGCTGCCAGGGGCTGGCAGGGGAAGGATAGGATTGAGTGCCCAAAGGACTGCTCTCCTGTCCCTGGGGAGGGATCCAGGTAACCGCCGCTCTGTAGCAGCCCCTGGTGATGACCAGGGGCACTACCAGAGTGGTGGCAGCAAAGGGGGTGGAGTGCGGCAGACGTTGGCACACAGTGCCCAGACGTCATTTCACACCTGCACTCTGCAAAGGGGCGAAACGTAGGCAGAAAATAGTGGAGCGACTATCTGGTGGCTGATGGTCGTGCCCGGCACCCCCTGGTTCCCAAGAGGATCCTGCCTCAGAGCGCATGAGTGATAATGGCAGGCTCTGTGGGGGTGCCACACTGGACCCGGGGTGTGTGGGTGCTGGTGGCCAGAGAGTGCAGAGATCAGCTCCTTGAGGTGGACGAATAGAGACAGGATAAAAAAATTGAAATAAATAAATGTACGCCTACTTTTGTTGTCAATAGCGTCAGGCATCTTCCCCTCCAGTCCCGCTCGACACGCGCCCTACTCTGCTCACCCTACTCACAGAGTGGTGAGTTATATACTCCATTGTGACCCTGAACTGCTGCCAAGGTCATGGCCAACCCAAAACTTGCAGCTTCTTCTGATTACCCCGAATTACGGGCAAGGACTACCCATCTGTAGCACATTGTTTTGTTGTGTTTGTTAGTCTTTTTTTTTTTTTAATTGTACTTGTATTTTTCTGCCTTCGATGCGGTGTTCCCTGTGTGGGGCATCCAGGCGCTGGCTCTGCCCGCCTGGAGAGCTGGGTGGCTCAAACCGCACCCAGGAGGGTCAGGGATGGCCATCTTGCTATCCTGCTGGAGGGTCCCCCGATGCCTCTCCCCCAGCCAAGACAGCCCCTGGTCCCTCCCCGATGGGACTCCTCTCAAGTCCTCCAGGCAGCGCAGAGTGCAGCCATTAGGCTGCACATTCACGCTAAGCCCATTTTCCTCCTTGTTAGACCCTCTTTGGGCATGTGGACATGCAATGACATTAGGGACAGCGTGCCATGCCCACCACACTCCGCCTGCACTGATGCTAGCAGTACCTCCAGGCGTCCCAAGAGGTCACTGCAGCGCAGTGAGTGTCCCCGACCCACCCCAGAACTAGGAGAGCAGTCTATGGATGCTCGATCCTAGTCCTCCCCTGCCAACCCCCGATGACCTGGGCTTGTTCCTGAACCCAGGCATCCAGTGCCTCAACCCTTAGTGCCACTGGGCCGCGTGCGTGTTAGTCTTGCTAAAAAATTGTGCCCCTGAACAGAATGGTAGTTCACCTTGCCCGCTGAAACTCCCTATCTCTCTTTCTGCTTCCTGTTCCTCAGTACACAGGGCTCAGCAATAAGTCATAGATTAAAAATGCTAACAAATACTGCTACGTGTGCATAGAGCCTCTACCTCCATTTCCCTTTTCCTAACCCTACCCCTTGAAAATAAATTGTTGGTTAACTTTTTTACATGTTTCATGTGCATATTATTAGCGAGCATATTATTAGCTTAAGTCAGTAATTGCAAATGCATTGAAACCACGTTTTGGTTTATGGTAATCCATGTGTTGGGGTGACTGTAAAGGGAGATAGGTAGGTACAGCATCCCAGGGGGCTGTACTGCTAAGTATATGGCCACTTAATATTTACTCTGGGTGGAGGCACCACACTATTTTGTGCTATCTTTTGGAAATAAACTCCCTTTTCCAACAGAAACAAAGCCCAACCCCCCCTCACCTTGTCTGAGTCCACAGAGCAGGAGCAGGAGTAGTAGCCCGCTGGGTACACAGTGCCTGGGTTGCACTATGGACAGTCTCAAAAGCCACACTTTATCAGAATGGAAATATGAATTAATGGAAGCCCTGAAATGTGAGAAGCTGGCTAGAGGGATAAGAAACAACAATAAAACATTTGATATATACTGGGGTTCTTTATTAAATGTACTCATAACTTAAGATTGTTTCAAGTTTTTATTACATTACTATGGTATTCTTCACACAAGGAAAGGAGAGATTCAATTGATTCGCATTCTTTCATATCATTATTTCCCATCCACTTTATTCCTTCTCTTTGTCTTTCTTTCTTTACAGCACTTGCTTCCCCTCTTTCCCTATTTCCTTCTGGTCTGTTCTCAATCCTCCACTAAAAATCTCATCTCTTTCACTACCTAGAATAATTCTCACTGAATCGCCTTCCGAAATTTGAAAAGGGGAAAACTGTTACAATAAGAGTAAAGTCATGACTTACTTATCTTTAACATATGGTGAGGTATAATCCTTTTCAATCTTATGCTTATTTGGCAACTATTTTTTAAGGTTTTTTTTTATTGAATGTAACATTACTTCTTTACTTAAAGGGAAAGGGACGTTCAATTTTATAATGTTCTTCTTTTGATCAATTATCTTAGTCAGTTTTGTTACAATTTGAGAGTATCTTACAAATTATTATATAACTTTCTTTGGCAAAAATTTAGTCATCCTATTATCATAGAATATTGGAATATTAGATTATAGAATATAGACAGAAACTGATATCCTGAATGTTTTATTTATATTATTGTATCTACATTCTTTCAATTGTTTGTAATATGGTTTGGTTTACATTGGAAATAAAACATTTTACTAAAACCAAGTCTCATATACTGTAAATGCATTTATCTGGTAATTTTTATTCTCACTGTCAATGGATAATTTTTTTTTGTCTGGCTCCTCCGCTCCCCGAAGAGAACTCTGCTCCCACTTGCTCATCACCCCCCATGCCCAGGTGCCCCCTCCCCATGGTCTGTGGTAACGTGCCCTGGTTTACCCCCCCAGGGTGGGGCCACAGGAGCGGGATCCTATCCAGCAGACACTGTTGGCAGCGGGGGTGGTTGTGGAGCAGGGCTTCATGTTCAGGGCTGGGATTTTTGTGTGCTGCTGTACCTGGGGGTGGGGACGTGCAATAATGACCCACATCCACCTTGCCCCCAGCAGGTAATGGCACCGGCACGATGGATTCCCCCCAGCCTCTGCCAAGATTCCGTGATAGGCCGGACACACTACCCCCCTTCCCCAGAGAAGAAGAGCAGTCCCTAGGATGCTCAATCCCTCTCCCCCTGGCCTGCCCTCTGATGTCCCGAGTCTGCTTCTGAACCCAGGTTGTCAGCGTTGCAGACGGACACACTGCCTCTGTGCCAGCAGGCTGGCTCAATGTATAAATTTTACTGACAACATACAGTTGAAGACAGGGTTGCACTAGGGTACGGGAGGGGCACACCTGGAAAGTGGATACAGGGGCCTACCAGAAAAATCAGTGGGGGCAGTGACATAGATTATTGGGGGAGGGAGGGAGGCTGCCCCCCTTTCAGATTTTTCAAGCTCTGTGAACGGGACCTTTGAAGCTCTGAGTTTTCTGTACTTTTTTATTCCATATTGGTTGGGTCACGGGTGAGGGCTGATAAGTTTGATTTACATGGAATGCCTTCTGGTTCTTTGGTATAACTCCCTTGCTCAAGTCTCGTCTACACGGCTTTCACCGGGACCTTCGGAGACTGGCACTCTTTCCAAGTTGATCATTAATTGGGCTAGGTTAGGAATGACAATACAGAGTACTGGAAGATTGACCCCTGTGTTGGGGTGTAGACCACCTGCCACTATTATCTCATCTGACACCTGACTGACCAAGACTATTTGGCCTCGGTCTATAAAGACTGTGTGTTCATTAAAATCTAAAGTTCCCTTATGGACATGTTTACTTTGTCAGTGGACAGTGAGTCCTTTCTAGTTCTTTGAATATTCTTATATTTACTTTAAAATGTTCTGTCTATCTGTGTCTAGGACAGTCATACATCTTTTTTTTGTAATTCTTCTTTTAATTAAGATTTTTAACTTATATACACACATATACGTCACCAATACTCACAAGTCCTACATACATTTATAAATCCCTTATTACATGGCTGTTTGCTGAGTTAATACAGTACACATACAGGAATTAGATTCTAGCATTCATTATTACAGTTCTCACCAGTGCATGTATAGTTGTCCTAGGTCGGTGTCCTGAGTCTACGGGCCCGGGAATCCAGCTTTTCAGAGATCCCCTAGATTGAAGGGGGCAAAGGTTTTCAGGCCAGTTACCCTCTTCAGTTACATCCCTCATATGCGGGCCTTCATTCGGAGTCATATTAAGATCGGTTAGTGCCTGCGCAGTTAATGTCAGCAATACCCTATAATCCCCGCCAGCCATTTCCCCAGCTACATATTTTTCCCCCTCCCAGTAACACGGTGCTTGGAGCATCATCCATTTTTAAGGTCTATTTCTCCTCTCATTTCGAGGCACATTCTAGTGCCTCCTACGCTTTAGTCTAAGTGACTTCTCTTTACCGTGAACTTATGCACCTTCCCCAGTCCAGGTTTGTCCATTCCTGTATTTACAGCTTCTTGTAGGTGCATATTTATAATACAACAATTCCCAATTCCCACGGGGGACCAGGGAGGCCAAGCCTGGGGCAACAGTCTTATTCTTATCTTGGTGTCCAATAGCCCTCCAACTTACGGGGCGTGTTATGGTATGAAGGTGTTATCCTTCAAGATGTAGTATAATTGCCAGCGTGACCATCTATCTAGAAATTTTTCCCCTTTTTCATTCAAGTTATGCGTTATTTTCTCCATGCTATAGATCTGCTTCGTTACATCCCACCAATCATGAACTGAGGGGGTTTTTGCAGTTAACCATTGTCTGGTAATTACCTTCTTTGCTGCGGTCAGGAGTAAGGAGAGCAGATACCTAGTGTTGGGTCGCCTATATGTTTTGGGGAAGTTGAGAAACAGAAATAAGTCTAGTGTTAATTTAAAGTGCGGGTCTATTAGCTCACGAGTTGAGTTTCCAGTTGCGAGAAGAACCCTGAAGGGCTGGACAAGCCCAAATCATATGGGTCAGACTGGCACGCTGTTCCCCGCACCCTCTCCAAAAGTCCGCTGTATTGTTTGGAGAGTAATGACTGGTGACCACCAGGGATCTAAAATAACGCACCAGGAATTTCCAGGCGAATTCTCGCCACTGATGTGAGCTAGTCACCCGGGCCGAAAGGCTACATGCCTGCCCCCACTCTTCAAGAGAAAGTTGGTACCCTGTTTCTCGGGACCACTGTGTTCGGAGATTATCCATGAGCGAGTCTCTTTGCATATTGAGGGCCCCATAGTATAGCGAGATCAAGTGATCTTGCCTCCTAGAGGTATTTAATTGAAGTTGACATTGAATCAACGCTGGGAGTTCCTGTGTATTCCAGAGCTTTCTCGGGAGTCTCTCGACATAATGCCGCAGTTGGAGGTAGCGGAAGAAGTCTTTGTGTGGGAGATGAAATTTCCCTTGCATTTCTGCATAGGACCAGAGATTACCATGCGCAACTACCTGACCAAGGTATCTCAGCCCACATCCCTCCCATTTAAGGAAGCCATTATCAACATTGTTAGGGGGAAAATCAGTAAGACTCGAAATCGGGCATAAGAGGGCCTGGAAAGGTGTCAACCCCTGCATTCCTTTAATTAGATACCAATTTTTAAGTTGTGCCCTCAACCAAGGATTCGTGGTCGGCGGAGTTCTCTCCCCCGATTCTTGTCGATAAATTGCTTTCAGAAAGGCTTGATCACCCATCTACGTCCTTTCAACCTCAAGCCAGTGTGGTATGGATGAGTTGGTTTGTCTAGCCATTACCTGTGTGAGGGTAATCGCCTGCTGGTAGAGCTTTAAATCAGGGAGTGCTATACCTCCACATTGGCGTGCAAGGGTGAGTACCTTAAAGCGGACCCGAGGTTTCCGTCCTGCCCATATATATTTCCTTATCAAGCGGTTTATTCCCTTAAAGATTTTTAACGGTATATATAAGGGGATGCTTTGGAACAAATACAAGGCTCTCGGTAGTGTGATCATTCTGATTAAGTCCGCTCTTCTAGTGAGATTTAACGCACGGTCGCCCAGCTATGCAGATCTTGTTTAAGTTGTGTGATAAACGGCTCGTAATTGTGCTCAAAATATTTTTTGGCATCTCGTGGTATATAGATGCCTAGGTATTTCAACTTTTGTAAGTCCCACCTACCAGGTAAGGTATCTCGGATCCTTTGTGTAGGGGTGTAGTGAAAGGTAAGAATTTCCATCTTAGTGAAATTCAACTTGTAACCTGATACTGAGCTATAGGAGTCTAACACCCGCCGTGCAGCAGGAACAGTCTGGTCGGGGTTTCGGAGGTACAAGAGAATGTCATCTGCATATAAAGCGGTGCGATGTTCAGTGTTTCCTATATTAACCCCCTGAATTTCCTCGGAGTCCCGAAGTTGCTGTGCTAGTGGCTCTATGACAATAGCAAATAACAGAGGTGAAAGAGGGCATCCCTGCCTGGTGCCCCTATAGAGACGGAAGTACCCGGAGTGGTGCCCGCTCACCTTGACGCAGGCTTGTGGGGTGGAATATATGTTCTGAATGACTCGAACTAGGGGAAGTGGAAATCCGAGCTTAATTAAAGTGTGATACAGGAATGGCCAGGCGACCCTATCGAAGGCCTTCTCTGCGTCAAGACTTACCAGGGCTGTTGGATCTTCACCCTCCTGCATCTGATGTACTACATATAGGGATCTTTTAATGTTGTCCTTGGTGGTTCGAGCTTTAACAAATCCCGTTTGATCCCTATGTATTATAGAGGGAAGCATCTGGTCAATACGACATGCCAGTATGCTCATAAAAATTTTGTAGTCCTGGTTAAGTACTGATATTGGTCTATAGGAGGCACAATTTTGGGGGTGTTTACCCGGTTTGGGTATTACAGAGATGGTCGCATAAGACCAAGACCGAGGTGGCACTTCTCCCTCCAGCAGTCATACATCTTACACCAGTGTCTTTTAGTGGAATCATTGATACAACAACCCAAATATTTATGTAGTAATTCTGGGCATAAGAAATTTGCACATTTAATTATATGAATATAACCTGGAACTGTTATCTTAAGGGTACTGACCTACTTTTTAGGTTATCATTTTCTAAACTAAGTACTCTAACTTTTATGATATTAAATTGAGAAGCATAACTCAAGTCAGGACTCATGGTTAAAAATGTTTTTACTCTTGATATCAGTGCTCAACGTTTACAAAGTAGTTTTGGCATTAACATGAATAGACCAGGCACAATTTAAAATACAGTTACAATTTTTCTGAACTATAAGGAAACTGTGTAAAGGGAAATTTTTGACATTAAATGCAAGTAGCCAAATACAGTTCTTAAATCTCAAAAAATCTTAAAATACAGTTACAGTTTCTCTTTACAGCAGTGCAAGCAGAAAATAATTCCTTCGTCGCAAGTAAAAATATGCTGCAGTAAAAGAAATAAAAACAAATGCCAGGCTTGTCAACTTTAGGTCCTATGCCTAAGGTGAAGGTAACAAAATTCACTAAATCAGTTCAAACGGATGTGCTGAGGGGATCCTGGGAGCTGAGATGACTCTTTGGCTCTCCCTCTAGGACGCCTTACCTCGGTGGGGTTGTTGAGAGTTTAAATACTTTTTTTCCAAGGCAGAGGATAAAGACACAGTTAACTTTAGTTGTTTTGGCTTGGCAGAGGATAAAGACCCAGATAATTTTAGCTGTTGGCCAGGCAGAGGATAGCAGACACCCTTGCCAGATCTTAGTAGTTTCTGTGAGTCAGGTAATTTCTGAATGATGGGCAGGTGCTGAGGGCTGTTAGTAAACAAGGTGCATCTGACTGATATAGGGAAATATTTGGTCTGTAACCAGGGCCTGACAGCATTAAATTTGTGTCAGTGTTATATTTCAAATATTTTCTTTATTAGCTGAAGACCAAGTTGACCTCAGGGTGAGGTACATTGCTTTGAGAAGAATCATATTTTAGACAGAGGTGTGAACCGCTGGACACTAGTTGTGGTTAGTTGTTTACTTTGGCTAGACAAGGTTGAGCAGCCATGTGGGCAATTACTTGCCCAGTGGGACAGGGCTGGCTGGTCACGATTGTTCATGCAGTCAGATATTCCCCGAGTACAGCAGGTACTCCCCGAGTACGGCAATGGTTGACTGCTCGCTGGCCTCTTACGGCCAGTCTGAGTAGGTACAAATAGGCTGTCTGGTTTTATCAGTGGAATGTTCCTCACAGGTGCCTGAAACTGAGAAGATCTCACTCAGAATTCATGAAGACACAGTTTTGTCTGGAAAGTTACAAGTTTGCCCTCAGTACTTAACTCTACTTAAAGTTATGAGAAGAAAATAAAAACTTAGTACCCAAGTTTTAAACCTGTAGAAACAAACAATCTATCAGGTTGTAACTTGTTAATCGATCAGCACAGAATCAAACACACTAGAATCAGGTTACAAGTTATTGATCGATCAGTACAGAATAATGCACACCAAAATCTGTTACTAAAATAAAAAATAGATGCCCGAGCCTTGCTGGCTTGGTTATATTGTTAGCATCTGCTGGGTGGAATGTCAGCAGCAATCCTTCTGGTCACATACCCTCGACCTCGGGGTCCAGTTCCTCAATTATTGGGGGTAACAGGGTAGGTAAATCCCATGGAGCAAGTAATCTGAGTAATGGAACAGGGAGAGTCAATAATGGGGCAAGAAAGTTCAATGGCATAGGTAAGTTTGGTGGAACAGGTAAATTTAATGGGGGCAGGCAGGGCCTGTCCTGATAACAGTGCAGGCAGAGCCAGACCCGGCAATGGGCAAGCCTGAAGTGGCAATTTCTGTGATGGGGTGGACCTGTTTAGTGGAATGGTCAAATCTAATGAAGCAGGTGGACCTGGTGACATAGGCAGACCTGGTGGGGTCTGCGAGATGAGATTGCAAGCAGAGCAGGGCTGGGGTCCTTTTTCCCACACTTCACATTCAGCAGCAGGTGATCACATGGGTGTGAAAGAGAACCTCCCCCTCCTGCCCTTAACCAGCGACTTCTGTTCTGTGGCCCATGCCCATCCCACAGCTGTTAGTGTGCACTGTTAGTATCACCCAAGGGCTGCGAGTTGCTGGTTCTGGCAGGGGTGGGGGTGTCATGAGGGCTCCAAGGTGTGTGAGCGTTCAGCCATAGAGGATGTGAGGCAGCGGCGAGGGTTGCAGTGAGCAGCACTGGGGAGGGGGCCGCGGGTAGGTGGCTCAGTGTCTCAGCTTAGAGAAGTTCACCACAGAGAAGGGAGGATGCTTGGCCAATGACACCTTACTGCAGGTAAGCAGTGGCCTGTGGCTCAGCCCCTCACCTTGCTGTTGGCAGTCTTAAATAGGAACAAGTAAAGGGAAGAAATTTAGATACCAGGGTGTATGTTTTCTTAAGCCAGAAAAACAGCACCCATCGAGCAAAATGCAGAACTGTCTGTTATTTACTATGTGTCTGAGCCTGCCAGCCAGCCTAGCAGTGAAGCGAAGCAGTAGGTTGGTTGCTGTGTGGAGATACTACTGTCTGTCTCTCTCAGTGGGTTGGGGTGTGGATCTGTTAATGAAGTCCTGGTGTGCAGCCTGGTGTTGTAGCTCTTCCTTGTTAAATGATGCAGAACTGTGGCATATGTGGGAACCATACTTCTGTCTCATGGAGATCTAAGTATTACTGACTATTATGAGTCACCATAGCGATTAGCATCTGGCAGCAGCTGAGTTTTGCCATGATCTGTATTGTGAGCATCACCGATGCACGTGGAATATACAGTGGCGTGAAAAAGTATTTGCCCCCTTCCTGATTTTCTCTATTATTGCATATTTGTCACATTGGATGTTTTCAGGTCTTTAGACAAAATATAATATTAGATAAAGGGAACCTGAGTGGACAAATAACACTTTTTTTTTTTACTTATTTCATTTATTTAATGAAAAAAGTTAACCAACACCAACTGGCACTGTGTGAAAAAGTAACTGCCCCTAGTTAAATCAACCCAATTAAAGGGATAATTAGAGTCAGCTGATTGAACACAGCCAGGCTTGATTACAGCCAGCCCTGCTCAATATAAACCTCACTTATTTTGGCCCTTACCATCAGAGTCACATTGTCAGGACAAAGATTCAACAAGCACATTATGCCATGATCAAAGAAAGTTCCTGAAAAGATCAGAAAAACATTTTGTTGCCCTCTATCAGTCTGGAAAGGGTTACAAAGCTATTTCTAAGGCTCTGGGACTCCATCGAACCACAGTGAGAGCATAATCTCCAAATGGAGAACACTTGGAACAGTAGTGAACCTTCCCAGGAGGGCTGCCTGCCAAATTACCTCCAAGGGCGAGTATAAAATCATCCAAGAAGTCTCAAAGGATCCTAAAACAACATCCAAAGAACTGCAGGCTTCTCTTGCCTCAGCTAAGGTCAGTGTTCATGACTCCACAATCAGAAAGAGACTGGGCAAAAATGGGCTTCATGTGAGAGTAGCAAGCAGAAACCACTGCTAACCAAGAAGAACATAAATGCTCATCTCTCATTTGCCAAGAAGCACCTGGATGATCCACAAGCCTTTTGGGAAAATGTTCTATGGACAGATGAGTCCAAAGTGGAACTTTTGGACAACATGGATCCCATAATGTCTCGTAAAGCAAACACAGCATTCCACAGTAAGAACACCATACCAACAGTCAAACATGGTGGTGGTAGTGTGATGGTGTGGGGATGCTTGCTGCCTAAGGACCTGGATGACTTGCCAATTAAAGGAACCATGAATTCTGCTCTGTACCAGAAAATTCTTAAGGAGAATGTCCAGTCATCCTTCCATCAGCTGAAGCTGAGCGTAGTTGGGTCATGCAGCAAGACAATGATCCAAAACACAAAAGCAAGTCCACATCAGAATGGCGAAAAGAAGTAAAATTAAAGTTTTGGAGTGGCCTAGTCAAAGTCCAGACTCAAATCTGATAGAATGCTGTGGCAGGACCTGAAACGAGCAGTTCATGTTCGAAAACCTACCAAATGTTACTGAATTAAAGCAGTTCTGCGAGGAAGAGTGGGTTAAAATTCCTCCACAGCGATGTGAAAGACTGATATTGAATTATAGGAAGTGTTTGGTTGCAGTCATTGCAGCTAAATGTGTAACCAGTTATTAAGTGTAAGGGGCAATTACTTTTCACACAGTGCCAATTGGTGTTGGTTAACTTTTTTTCGTTAAATAAGTGAAATAAAAAAAAAAACAAGTGTTATTTGTTCACTCAGGTTCCCTTTATCTAATATTACATTTTGTCTAAAGACCTGAAAACATCCAGTGTGACAAATATGCAATAATAGAGAAAATCAGGAAGGGGGCAAATACTTTTTCACACCACTGTATAAGGAAAAAAAACAGGAGGAGAAAGCCAAGGGATGCAGTGGAGGAAGAAAAAGAGTGGATAATTGTTTCTCCATGCCAATTCTGCTTTTTTAAATTCAGAGAAACTAGAAGTCTTGGCAGTCAGGACAAGCAAGGTTAGGTACAGTCTCATGTATCAAGTGCATAAAGGTGAGAGAAAAGTGCAGTCTTGAAGAAGGAGTGAGATAAGGGGCACAAGAGACAAGGCTATCCTAGATCTAGTACTGTCTAACAGGGAAAGGATCCCAGATCTCCAGGTAGAGGTCACCTGGGGGACAGTGACCATCACATGGTATGGTTCAGTTTGGCCACTACAACTAAATCATCCCATTCCAAGTCAAAAATATGGGACTTCAGAGAAGCTGACTTTGATAAGATGACCAACAGAGTTATGCTAGCCGTGACAAAAAGAAATACAGGTGAGGGGGTACAGGCAAAGTGGGCAAGCATGAAGGATGCAATACTTGAAGCAACATCCCATTGTGTTAGAGAGAAAAGGAAGTGCAAAAGAAGAAGGAAACCATTTTGGTTCTCAAAAACAGTAGTAGAAAAGGTCAGAGCCAAAAGGCTGGCCTTCAGGAAATATAAGGGAACACAGTGGGATGAAGATAGGGAGGCATACCAAACTTCCCTAAGGGAAGCAGGGAAGGCAGTAAGGCAGGCAAGGGCCCATAGAAACATAGAATTTGACGGCAGATAAGGACCGCTTGGCCCACCCAGTCTGCCCATTTCCCTACCTAATGGATAAGCTGCAGATCCTAGTTAATCAGCAGCCTACTTCTTCCTACCCCCAACCCCTAGAATTGCCTTATGACTGTCCCATGCATGCTTGAATTCCACCACTGTTTTTGACTCCACAACCTCCTCCGGAAGGCCATTCCATGCATCCACAACCCTCTCTGTGAAAAAATACTTCCTTAAATTACCTCTGAGCCGCGCCCCCCCATCTTCAAATTGTGCCCTTGTTCTTGTACACCTCTTTTGAAAGATGCTACCCTCTTGGACTTTGTTGATTCCCTTGAGGTACTTGAAAGTTTCTATCATGCCCAAACCGAGGAAACACTAGCACAAACAGTAAAAGAAGGTGACAAGACTTTCTATAGATACATTAGTGAAAGGAGAAAGTCCATCGGGGGTATTGCTAAGATCAAAGAAGATAAGGGGGACATGTGAGGAGGAGGACCAAGTAAAAGCATCTATTCTAAATAGATACTTCTGCTCAGTATTTACTGAAGAAAAGGTAGGACAGTGCCCACAGCTCAGTACCATGGACACAGAGGGGAGGGAGGTGAGCACTAGTACCTTTACAAAAGAAAGGGTCCTACAAGAGCTTGATAAGCTCAGGGTGGACAAGGCAATGGGACCTGATGGCATACAGCCCAGGGTACTAAAGGAGCTAAGGGTGGAACTAGCAGAGCCATTATCATAACTGTTTAGTGAGTCTCTGAGCACAGGAGAGGTCCCAGAAGACTGGAGAAGGGCTTATGTGATCCCGCTCCACAAGAGTGGCAGCGGGGAGGAGGCAGGGAACTACAGACCAGTTAGTCTTACCTCAGTAGTGGGCAAGATTATGGAGGCACTCCTTAAGGAAAGGATAATGCAACACCTGGAATCCATAGGGGCACAGGATCCAAGACAGCATGGGTTTACAAAAGGAAGGTCCTGTCAAACTAATCTCATAGATCTCTTTGACTGGGGAACCAGAGTGGTGGGCCAAGGGGGAGCAGTTGATGTTGCCTACCTTGACTTCAGCAAAGCTTTCGATACTGTTCCACATAGAAGATTGATTAATAAGCTGTGTAGGCTTGGGGTGGGTCAGAAGTTGGTCAACTGGGTGGCAAACTGGTTGATGGTCAGAAAACAGCAAGCGGTGGTAAACGGTATTCAGTCAGAAGAGATGCAAGTCACAAGTGGGGTACCTCAGGGATCAGTCCTGGGGCCAGTCCTCTTCAATATCTTCATCAGTGACATTGCAGATGGACTGGAGGGTAAGGTTTGTCTGTTTGCAGATGACACCAAGATCTGCAATAGAGTAAATGATCCAGATGGTGTGGGCAGAATGAGAAGAGATCTGGATAAACTAGCAAAATGGTCGGAAGTGTGGCAACTGGTGTTTAATGCAAAGAAGTGCAAGATCATGCACATAGGGAAGAGAAACCCTGAAGCCAAATATAGGCTGGGAGGGGAGTTGCTGGCAGTCACAAGGGAACAAAGAGACTTGGGCGTCATCATCACCGATGACCTGAAATCATCCAAGCAGACCACTAAAGCAGTAGGTAAGGCTAGGGGGATGTTAGGGTGTATTAGTAGGGGTATCACAAGTTGGAAGAGGGAGGTAATAATCCCTCTTTACAAGACACTGGTTAGGCCCCATCTGGAGTGCTGCAGGTCACACCTTCACAAGGACATTAACCAAACTGAGGCAGTCCAGAGAAGGGCAACCAAAGTGATGCAGGGACTGCATTAGAAAACATATGAGGACAGATTAACGGAGCTCAATATGTATACTCTAGAGCAAAGGAGGGAGAGAGGTGATATGATCAAAACATTCAAACTCCTTAAGGGCATTACACAGAACACAGAAACATAGAATTTGACGGCAGATAAGGACCGCTTGGCCCACCCAGTCTGCACATTTCCCTACCTAATGGATAAGCTGCAGATCCTAGTTAACCAGCAGCCTACTTCTTCCTACCCCCACCCCCTAGAATTGCCTTATGACTGTCCCATGCATGCTTGAATTCCACCACTGATTTTGACTCCACAACTCCTCCGGAAGGCCGTTCCATGCATTCACAACACTCTCTGTGAAAAAATACTTCCTTAAATTACCTCTGAGCCCCCCCTCTATCTTCAAATTGTGCCCTCTTGTTCTTGCACACCTCTTTTTTTGAAAGATGCTACCCTCTTGGACTTTGTTGATTCCCTTGAGGTACTTGAACGTTTCTATCATGTCCCCCCTCTCCCTCCTTTCCTCGAGGCTATACATATTAAGCTCCTTTCATCTCTCTTCATATGTCTTCTGGTGCAGACCCTGCACCATTTTAGTTGCCCTCCTCTGGATAGCTTCCATCCTGTCTATGTCTTTGCAGAGATTGGGTCTCCAGAACTGCACACAGTACTCCAGATGGGGTCTCATCAGCTGTCTGTACAGAGGGATAATAACTTCCTGTTTTCTACTGGTGATGCCTCTCCCTATGCATCCCAGTATCCCCCCAGTCCTCCTTGTTGCCCTCTCACATTGCTTGCCCACCTTTAGGTCATCTGATATGACTACCCCCAGGTCCCTTCCATTTTGTTGTTGTTAGTATCTCACCCCGCATTGAGTACTCTTCCCTGGGTTTTGTTTCCCAGGTGCATTCTGCACTTCTTAGCATTGAATCTAAGCTGCCATACATTTGACCATTCCTCTAACCTTGCCAAGTCCCTTCTCATCCTTTCCATCCCACCCTGTGCATCAACTCTGTTGCAGATCTTTGTGTCATCTGCAAAGAGACATACTTTTCTTCCAGTCCTTCTACAATGTAACGCTATAAAGACATTGAAGAGGACTGGTCCTAATACTGAACCCTGCGATACCCCACTAGTAACCCTCCTTTCTTCTGAGTGGACTCCATTTACTATTACTCTCTGTGTCTATTCTCCAGTCAATTCTTTACCCAGGCTGTCATCTTGGGACCCACTCCCAGGCTGGCTAACTGTATATTAATCTTTGTGTGGGACTGTGCCAAATGCCTTGCTAAAGTCTAGGTAGGCCATGTCCACAGCCCTCCCTGATCTACTACTTTGGTCACCCAGTCAAAGAAATCTATCAGATTCGTCTGGCATGACCTTCCCGCTGTGAATCCATGCTGCCCTAGGCTCCTGTGCCCCTCTGGCCTCTAGATACTCGACAATTCTTTCCTTCAGAGTGATTCCATCATTTTTCCTCTCACTGAGGTTAGACTAACAGGTCTGTAGTTTCCTGCTTCTGCCTTGCTCCCACTTTGTGAAGGGGAATCCATCTGTCCTCCTCCAGTCCTCGGGTACCACCCATCCTCCAGAGATTTGTTAAAAGGGTAGTCAGTGGTGTCACTAGTTCTACCCATAGTTCTTTTAGAATTCTGGGATGAATCCCATCAGGCCCCATTGCTTTGTCCACCTTCAGTTTTAAGAGTTCTTTCAGAACCCTTTCTTCTGTAAATGGGCTGGTATCAACTTCTGCATCCAGAGTGTTCTACTGTTTGTTTTATGTACCTCCCCCTCTTCATTTGTAAATACTGAGCAAAAATATTTGTTTAGTATCTCTGCCTTTTCACAGTCTCCCTCTGCCCACACTTCCTCCCTTTATTAAGCCTCACTATCCCTCCCTTGGTCTTTCTTCGCCCTGATGTACCTATAAAGGTTTTATCCCCCTTCTTAACTGAGTTGGCTATCTTTTCCTCAGTTTGGGCCTTTGCTGTTCTGACTGCCTTCCCAGCCTCCTTTTGCTTTAACTGATACAGTTCTCTGTCTTGCTCCTTCTGTGATTCCTTGTACTTCCTGAATGCTTTCTTTTTCTCTTGAACCTTCACTGCCACTTCCTGAGAACCATAATGGTTTCTTAAATTGTTTTATTTTGTTTATTTGCTTCACTTAAAGGCTTGTTACCTCTGTGATGGCAGTTTTTATTATTCCCCATTGTTCTTCCACCCCTCCTTCCTGCCCATTTGCTAGTGCATTCCTTAGGCAGTCAGCCCTCCTAAAGTCCAGTACTTTTGTCTTTGTATGGCTTGACTCTATTGCTGTGTTTATTGTGAACCATACTGTTTGATGGTCGCTAGTTCCCAGATGGCTACCCACTTCTACATCTGTGATCCTCTCTCCATCTCCATTTGAGAGAATCAAGTCTAATATTGCTCCCTCTCGAGTGGGCTCCAATACTAGTTGTCTAAGGCATGCCCCCTGTAGGGCATCTAGAATAACTCCACTCTTCGAAGTGGCAGCTGCAACTGCACTCCAGTTAACATCTGGCATATTCAGATCACCCATCAGCAATATCTCCCCTTTTTCTGCCATTCTAAGTATACTTTCTATCATTTCCTTGTCATTTCATCCCCTGAGAAGGGTCTGTGTACTAACCCTGTGCGGATTGTGGTGCCATTGCCTGTCTCCAAATTTACCCAGTGCTTCTTCTCCTCCGTTTACCCTTTTGTTCTGTTGCTTTTATTCCTTCCCTTATGTAAGAGCTACTCCTCCTCCTCTTTTACCCTCCCTGTCCCTCCTGTAGGTAGTGTATCCTGGTATGTTTACGTCCCAGTCATGGTTTTTGTGTACCATGTTTCTGTGACTGCCACGATATCCAGATGTTCCTCCTCCATCAAGGCCACTAATTCAGGAAGCTTGTTACCCAGACTACGGGCATTGGTACTCATTGCTCTCCATTTTTTGATGGCTTTACCTTCTGTTGCAGCATCCCCCACTGACCGTTCTACCTCGGTCTTTTTCTCATTTAGTACCCTGTTTTGTAGGGAGAGGCTGGGATTTTCCTGCTGCTTGTCAGTGCCTCCTCCTTTGACTAGTTTAAAAGCTTGCCAATGAAGCATTTAAACCGATTGCTCAAAGACTTGTTCCTTCTGGACAGATGCAGACCATCCTGCCAGTATAGGCTGGTGTCCCTCAGGTGGAACCCCAGTCCCAATGAAGCCAAACCCTGTGCTCCACACCATTTTTCAACCATTCAATAAACTGCATGGTGCTAATTACCCTCGCCTCCCCCATGCCTTTGACAGGCAGCATCTCTGAGAAGGATACTGTGTGTGCTACTTGTCTTAGGCCCCTCCCCAACTCTGCAATGTCCTCCTGCACTGCTCTAATCTCATGATGAGCCAAGTCATTTGTCTCTAGGTGGACAATTACGTCCAGCTCAGACTCCCTTGAAGCTGTTCTCGTGATCCTAAGGATGCGCTTCCTGTCCCTCCAAGCCATGGCACCAGGCAGGCACCTTACTTCAGTTTTCCCAGCTCCCCCCAGTTCTATACCCCTAATAATTGAGTCCCCCACCAGGAGCTGCTTCCTTTCCCTGTGGTGTTCTCTGCCTCCTTCCTGTGGGCCTCCCTTGTGACAGTTGTCATCAGTCTTCTCTGTGGGTGCATCCATAGGGGAGCTATGCTCCCCAGAATGGTGTGGATTGTGGGTGGAACAATTGACTGGATGTGCCTCTGTTTCCACCATCCTCGCCCTCCCTGAGCCCACTGTGGTCCAACTGCTGTGCTTTCTTTGCAACCTCTGAGGTAGTGGTGGTGGCGCTAGTGCTCCCTGGATGGGGGAGGTTCCCTTCCTACTGTCCAGTGTGGCCTGGGGGAAGGTTTCCTTACTACTATCCAGTGCGGCCTGAAGACGGGCAACTTCCTCCCTCAGGGCAGAGAGTTGTCTGCAAATAGGGCAGCATCTCAGCCTCCAGAAAGACTCCCGGAAGACTGCTGCCCCACAGCCATTACATTGCACTACTCCCCACATGTTTATCTACTTTGTTTTTTTTGTTTGTTTGTTTTTGTGTGTGTGTGCACGTGTGTGATTGGTTATATAAAAATATATATATTATACAATGTGTATGCTTTTATTGTCAGTGCAGTGTGCTAGAGAGGATATGACAGTGATATGCACCTTGCACTCTTGAGGAAATGATGTGATTAACAAGGTGAAAGAGTCTAACATGTTTCAATATAAGAAAAATAGCAGGACAAGAGGACACAACATGACATTAGAGGGAGGTCGATTAAGGGGTAATGTGAGGAAGTTCTTTTTCACAGAAAGTGTGGTGGATGCATGGAATGGCCTACCTCAGGAGGTGGTGGATATGGATGCAGTGCAGGGCTTCCAACAGGCATGGGATAGATATAAGGGAGCAATACAGATAAATATGAATAGATAGGCCATTGACAGAGCAAAGACCAATGGCACATTTATAAGGCAGAAAAGAAATGGGCAGACTGGATGGGCCTTGTGGTCCTTATCTGCTGTCAACTTCTATGTTTCACTTTAAACTGGCGGGGGAGGAGATGATAAAGTCAAAGATTTTCACAGTTCAGGAAGGGCAGGAACCTAACAAAGGTGCCGGTGCCCTGCCACCCCCATCACCATCTGGAAATTTTCAGGGTATTCAGCTGAGCCCGTCTAATTGTGACCGTGGACTAAATTCAGTGCGGCAATAATACTACAGGCAGTGCAAATATAAGCAACAGTTTAGGAAGGTCGGAGGACATTTTTCAGGCAAAAAACAGGGAGAGGATAGATGAGACGAATTGATTACTGATCCTATATAGGCAAAGATAAAGGTGATACAAACATTAGCAGTCGTTTTTGACCCCGATCAGTTTGTAAGAAAAGGAGCACAACCTAGTTGAGCGGAAACTCCAAGGCAACCAGTAATTCGCACAGGGACATCAGCCGCGCAAACAGCGTAACCCCCTCCTTCCGTCCATCCCAAGTTGCTGTTTTGTGCGTTCACTAGTCTTTCATCCGGGTACGTCACGGGGGTGGGTTAGTCCGTACATCTGTCTCTCTCTCTCTGGCTGTTAATCGGGGAGCGATCGAGACAGCTTCTGCATAATAGCATAAAGTTTAAAAACCAGGCCGAGCATGGCGGTGAGTATTATTTAAACACATTGTTTACTCTTAGCGGTGATAATGTTAGTCACAAAGTACTCTTTTTAGGAGGTTTATGCTAAAGAGAAAAGATGTAGTTGTGCTGGGTAGTAAAAAAATGGCGTCGTTTATCCGCCATGATGGAAGTAGAGCAATGCAGCTTTATGGACGTTTCTTCTTTTAAAATAATATCCCTGCTAGTAATGAACAAATTTAGTTACCGGTAAATATGTTTGGGGTATATTGATACCTAAAAATAAGTGTGTATGTCCGCCAAGAGAAGCGTGTTACTGTAGAATATTGTGGCGGCATTTCTTACTTGGTAGTCTTTCCGTTAAAAAATGAGAGCATAGTTAATTCCTGAAAGTTAAGACGCGTTTTTTGATTTGCTGCATACATACGTTTGTGGTATTCAGTGCATATATATCGGCGAGCCAGTTTTGACACAAATTAAAATGAAGTCCCAGTGCAGTCGAGTTGTCGCCGTTTACATCCAGCCTAGTACAATTAAACCAATTGAAGGCCGGCACGGAGATTTTGGCCAGCTACAGGGAGACTGCTGCCTCAGGTGTAACCGTCTTTTTTTTATGGCACCTGTACTTCTGATGCCCATATTTAAGTGTTTTCATAACACAGATTTCGGGTTTAAAGCAAGAGATCCATTATTAGTTCAAATGTATTTTATTAGGAAGATCCATTACATGTACACAAGGGGGGGGGGGGTGTTGCTGCTAATGTGGGAGATTAACTTAATGAGACATGGTCTGAATTCTAGGGCCTTTTGTTTAAATCTGTATGAAAAGTACACATGGACTTGCTTATGGACACCCAGTAGTTAAACAAAACTAATCCTGCTTCTGGAACCTCACTTGTTTTTAAAGTGAGACAAAACTAGTTTCTTACTACAAAATATTCTCCCAAAAAATAGAAAATGGTTAGAATTTATGCTTATGTCTCACACTGTGCATAACACTCCATACATAGTTTGCAAAAAAAATGTAATTTTGTTAAAGTGTCTTACCTGTTTGTTGTCTTACATTCTGTATCAATAAATAGTCTAAACTTTTAAGTTTAAAAACAAAGAACATAGTGCAACTTGAGTAATTATAGAGAAGATTAAGCAAAGTTAACTTTTCTTATGCCGTAGGTGTTTGTTTTGTTTTTCGCAACATTGAGCGAAAGATAATACAAAAACATGAACCACAACCGTTCCATAGTTTCAGATTGGGTGTTAGTGTTAACTGGAGGATTGGCCAAAAATGTAGTAGAAGCATAGACTTTGATGGCAGATGAGGACCACTTGGCCCGCCCAGTCTGCCCATTTCCCTATCTATTGGATAAGCTGCAGATTCTAGTTAACCAACAGCCTACTTCCTGCCACTCCCCACTATAATTGCCTTATAGTGTATGGTAGAACGCTGTTAACCTTAGGAAATCATCATTTCCTAAGGTTGTTCACCGATTGATGTAGCGTAGATAGGTTAACAACATATAGATGCCTCGTCACATCGATAGGTTAACAACAGCGATTAGTCTGCGCGTATGCCCTGCGCCTTTTTTTTTCAGCGGGGAACCGGTAGCATGAACAGCGGTTAGGGAAGGACTGAGCGGCGCGGCGGTGACTAGTAATCAAAAGTAAGTAGCAGCACTGCATGGGACCATACGCTATAAAAATAATGTATGGTCCCTCTATCGGCAACGGTCAATTTTAACCGTCTCGAGGTTGCCATGGCGACGTAAACCTCTCGTACGGTGCACCCTGGCAACCTCTCGACTGTTACCTGACCGGTTAACGATAGAGGACCATACATTATCCTCTATATGTCTGTCCCATGCATGTTTGAATTCCCCCACTGTTTTAGACCCCACAACCTCTCCAGGAAGGCGGTTCCATGCGTCCACCACTTCCGTGGGGAAAAAAAACCTCTCACATTGCCCCTGAGCTGTCCCCCATCTTTAAATTGTGCCCTTATTCTTACACATCTCTTTGTGAAAGATGCTACCCTCTTGGAGTTTGTTTATTCCCTTGAGGTACTTAAAAGTTTCTATCATGTCCCCCATTCCTCCTTTCATCAAGGGTATACATATTAAGCTGTCTCAGTTTCTCTTCATATGGTTTCTGATGTAGACCCGGCACCATTTTAGTTGCCCTCCTCTGGACTGCTTCCATCCTGTCTATGTCCTTGTGTAGATGAGGTCTCCAAAACTGCATGCAGTACTCCAGATGGGGTCTCACCAACTGTCTGTACAGAGGGATAACCACTCCCCTTTTTCTACTTGTGATGCCCCTCCCTATGCATCCCAGTATCCCCCTGTCTCTCCTTACCGACTTCTCGCATTGCTTACCCACCTTTTGGTCATCTGATATGACTACCCCCAGGTCCCTTTCCATTGTTGTTGTTGTTAGTACCTCCCCTGCTATTGTGTACTCTTCTGGATTTTTATTTCCTAGGTGCATTACTTTGCACTTCTTTGCATTGGATCTGAGTTGCCATATGGCTGACCATTCCTCCAGCCTTGCCAAGTCCCTTCTCATCCTTCCTACCCCCCCTTGTATATCAACTCTGTTACAGATCTTTGTGTCATTTGCAAAGAGGCATACCTTTTTTTCCAGATGGTGAGTGTGTCTCCTTGCCACGTGTGGAACCAGGGTTTACACTCTGAAGCTGGGATCCTTGGAAGCTGAGGCAGTCCCCAAGGGGCACACGGATGCCTTTGGGAGGGTTGGTGGCACCTGCTGTTTTGTGACTGCTGGTGGCCTAGGAGAGCAGATCCTTTCTGGCCCATCGTACACACTCCGTGGTGGCCTCAACATGACTTGTATAGGTAGATCTGGTCTGGCCCCTTGTGCTGATTTCACATCCCTACCTGCCAAAAGCTGGATATTCTGTCCCTCCTTATGGTCAACTTCAGGGAGTGGGAGGCAGCAGCCATGGGGGCTATTTTGGCAGTGAATTGAGGGTGGTCCTGGAAGAAACCTGTGACAGCGTGCTAGTGGATGGGACTGGAAGATAACTGGGTGTCCTCCTAAGGTTTTCAGGAGTCCTGGTCAAGGCAAATGCTTTGTTACATGAAAATACTGCTTGTAAATATAACTCTGCATGTTGTAACATGCAGAATTTGCCCGTAACAAAAGATGGCCAGTTTTTTTTTTTTGTTTTGTTTTTAATTTCTTTTCGAGCGCCTATACTTTTCCTTCTGTATGTTTATTTGTAGCCATGGGTCCCCTTTTCTTTGTTAATTTACTCTCCGAAATCCCTCAACAGCTGTAATTGTAACAGTATTGGGGGATCAGGGCTCTGCTTTAAACATGCAGAGTGTAACCCTAATCCTAAACAAAAGGATGGGCCGCCCCATGCATAGATGCTTTAGAGGAAACTCTGTTTTGTATGAATTTCCTGTTGTTATACAATTTAGATAAAAAAGTAACCAAAGTAGTATATATCGCACCATTAAGAAATAACATACAGTTTTGTTCCTAATCTGATATATGAGAGTATGTGTAAAAATACCACTGCTAGCAGAATAGCATTAGAAGTACCAAATGGGGAGAACCAACAAGAATACAAAAAAAGGCACTTTTTTTATTCTATTCAACTGTAGCCCACCCTCCAGCCCTATGTCGGGTCCAGAGGAATGCCTGCATGATTGTTATAAGCGAAATGTGGAATGCACAAAACTAATTACAGAGAATTTGCTGTTGTATTTAGCTTTGAAAGAACCAACATTTCTTAACTTGGCTATCCAGTTAGCTGAATATGCTGCTCAGAAGTCACGAGTCCCCCTCTCGTAGTCAGTACAGATGTAAGGCCATAGTCTGGGCCTGGTAGGTAGATAATAGATAATGTAGGTAGGAAAAAATAGGCAGACTTGGTGGGCCAAGTGGTCCTTACCTGCTGTCAGATTTGTATGTTTCTCCTTCATCCATCTCTTCCCTGTAATTAGAAGCCAGCTAAACCACCCCTCCTGGCTCAAACCCTTCCTTAACCTTGCATGGCGTTTGACCACTCCTTACCTGTCCCTCCCCCTTAAACTTTATTGAGGTTGCTAGAACTATGAGGTTATCAACCTGTTTTTTTTTAAACATTCCTCTTTATTCGACATACTCGCTCCGTCCTCCACTCATTCAGACTCCTCAGCTTTCCACAGCACCCCTCGTCACCCCCAGGAGTCTGCTCTCCTAGGCGTGACCCCGGCTCAGAGACTGCTTAGGTAGGTGTGCTGGTGTGCCCCCCAGGGGTGGGGAGTGCGGAAGACATCACTTCTTACCTTCTCCCAACAACGGTGGAGCAGGTGGTTCACAATGGAGTCTGTCCTGATGACGGCTTGGTGACATGGCCGGCACTGGAGGAGTCGTCACCTAGGCGTGACGGGCTCCATTTTCCTGTTTTTCTGTTCCCCTACCCCCGCAGTCACCGGCACACTAGGAGAGCCAGTTGGGAGGCATACATCGAGACACAACTCCTCCCAGGGCTGTTGGCTGATGCAGCCCCTTCCACTGTGTGCCCCGACTTGCATCGTCAGTCCGAGTTCACCCGGAGATGGCGATATGTAGCGAGGACAGGCCTTCCACCCTCCCCAGAGACTGAGAGGCTGCTACTGGGCGGCTATCCCTTTCTCCTCCTGCTGACCCCAGCGTGAAGTTAGATCATCAAACCCAGGTCACCGGTGTGGCATCCAGTGCCTCAATCCTCAGCGCCACTGGGCCGGCCCCTTATCAACCTGTTTTGATGCCTTTCAGCACCAACTCAGCCTCCCTTTACTATAGCACTGTACACTTTCAGTTTGCAGAGATGATTTGTATGCTAATTAATTTGTCCTCCGTATGCAGTCTTTTGCCATTTTGTCTGCACTGCACTCAAGTTGTGTTCTTTGTCTTACTCATTGTAGCCACATTACCAGACTGGTTGTATTTTGTTGGTATTTGTGCTTTTCCCCTTCCCCTTTTTCTCCTGGGTCACACCTGGAAATGAGCCTCAGCTTAGTATGCCTCTCCTGGTTACCATTAATAACTAAATTAATAAATGTATGTGGTGTAGCTGCTAGGAAGGAAGAAACTGATAACTTACCCTGTGGCCTTTGTCTGAGTCCCTCTGTATGGTGAAGAGGAAAAGAAACCGTGAACCTCCTCCATGCTAGTACATATTATAATCAAACATGTCCCCAGTATTCTTTTAGCTAAGCCTGGTATTAACACCAGCAGCCAAAAAGGGCCCAAATAGTCCAGGGAGACTTGAACAGTAAAGCACACTGGAATGATCTATAGAATGGGTGAAGTTACAGATTTTGCTCAAGTCTTCCTCATCTTGTTCCACCTCCCAGTCCAGTTTGGCCTGAAACTCCTTTTTGATTTTGTCGGCTCATCATTGCCCTGTGAATTGAAATGTTTTACCCAAAAACACAGTGTGAAGGCGTGCGGCATAAAGGAATGGACAGTTCCATGCATCCTTAGGCGTTGTCACACAGCATCAAACTGTTTGTGGTGTAGTGCATGCTATGAAAGTTCTGGATACATTTTAATATCCATCCCGCCAGCAGATATGCGGTATGAGGAGTGGGGCCAGCCGTAGCAAAAGGTCTCAGCACTGCCTGTTTTTGAGGAGCACTCTCCAATGATTAGAAGCTAACTGGGTCACTGTTGGGCTCATGTGGTAGGCCTTTTTGAGGTTGGAAACAGCAAGTCATCTGGTAAAGGCAGGGTCACTGACATCCAAGTTTTCAGGTATACAGGTAAATCCATCCCTCCTTCACCTTCTGGAATTCTCACTACGCTGAGGTTTACTGCTCTGATTTAGTTTTCAGGTGCTTCTAGGCGCCCACAAACTTGACCATTCTCTCTCCTGGGCTGATCTCCGGGCTTCCTTACTCCTGGGCTATACCTCCTGATGTCACTGTTAGGCAGGTCCAATGCTGTGCAGCAGGGGGGGATAACAAACCCTCCACACCCGGTGATCTCCATTCTACTTCCTGCCTTCAGTGAAGCAGGTACTCTGCAGCAGAGCCCTGTCACACATGGCAGGGCTAATCCAAGTTTTCAGGTATACAGGTAAATCCATCCCCCCTTCACCTTCTGGAATTCTCAGTACGCTGAGGTTTACTGCTCTGATTTAGTTTTCAGGTGCTTCTAGGCGCCCACAAACTTGACCATTTTCCATTCAACTTGGCCACTGTAGCAAGTGTAGAGGTGGAGTGCTTGGCTGCCTCAGTCACAGCCCCGATGAAGGCATAATGGTCACATTGCCGTTTTTTTTTGTTCTGTGTCCTTAAGTTGTATTTTACTTTGTCATCACTTTTTTATTTTTTTTTTGGAGGACGTCCATAGTAGAGTCCATCTTGCCATGGATGGAAAACTTGAGAGAAAAGTGGAGCACTTGATTTTTCCATCCATGGCTCAGATGGATTCTGCCGTGGTAGCTCTTTGTTGTCGTCGTCGTTCCCCCACCCCGGTTTACCCACCCAGTTGCTTCCCTAGGCTTTACTGACCTGCCGTTGGTTTGGTTGCATCTGCTTGTAGCCACCGCTGAGCTGTTTTCAGGCATCCCATGATCGAAAAAAGTATTGGTTTACTCCTCACCACTTCAGCTACTTGAATCTAGTAATTTTGTCAAAATATTAAGTAACTGTATATTCAGCAGTTATACAGAGCACGAGGTGAGTGTGTTCTTGAAACGTGCCCTGCTCAGATGCTGCTCTCTTGGCTCCCCCCCCAACCTTTCTTACTTGCTGGGGGATGCAGAACGATGCACTTATGAACAGATGTAGTGAAAGATTAATTGTACAGAATACTTTTCCTAACTCTTACTTACTGTGTTATGGAAATTTGTGCAATTATGTAGTTTTTGAACCAGCAGGTTCTTATTTGACCCATGTCTTTTAACACTAGTGTGTCTGATTTGTCCCATGTTGTAAATCTCCCAGTGCTGTCCCTGCTGGTCCCTCATCAGTGACTCTAAAATTGATGATGAGGGTTTAGAATACTTCCACAGCAGCTTGTTTAGCGTACAGGATAAGCATGCCCATCCTTCAAACCAAAGTGAAGGGTTCATTTTCGATATGCATGTGTATGGGAAAGATGGAAATCATACCCCACCTCAGTCACCTTTTCTCCAGGGTAAATCTTTTAAGTTCCTGCAACCTTTCCTCATAAGCTGACCTCTAGACCCCTGATTATTTTGGGGGTCCTGCATTGCACGTTTTGGATGTTACAGACAGTGGGCAATCAGGTAGCAGAGGATCACATGAGTAGCTGGAAAAATCACCACCCTCTAACAGTTCATTTCAAATATTTTTCTGAGAGGAGCACTGGCCCACTGGGTATAAAAAGGGGTTAAATAAAAACAGTTATGGGTCATGATGTTTAGCCGAGTCCAGGTAATTAAAGCAGCTGTGTAAAACTGAGAGCCAGATTGTCCCCAAGGAAGAAACAATATGCGTCAAAACATAAAACTGTGCGACATTTGTCACTATTCCCCACTTTGAAATAGAGTGATCTAACTGTGTTACAGCCTGGCCAGCCAAGGTGGGGATTGGGGTGGGTGGGGGTGGTGGGCTGTCAACTAGGAGTAGAGCAATCGCAGGTAGGCTTGTTGAAACTCTGCACACCCCCTTAAAATGCTCCTGACACTGATAGAAAACTTGAACAAATGTGAGATGTTGGATACAATTCAGGTCATATTTCATGTATTTTCTATGATTCTGCCATCCTTTTTTTTTTTTTTTTTTTTTTTATTGCAGAGGACAAATATATGAAAGAATTATTGTCCCTTAGACTTTATCTGCTCTTTCTGCTTGCCTACACCTGACTTCATAATTCTCTGTTTATAGTATCATAATTATCTTAGCAGCAACAGGTTGTGTTGTCATAAAGAGAACTGTGATGTCAGATGTAGACAAGCAGCTAGAATAAATATGGCAGTGATCCTGTTACAAATATTCTTTCTTTAATAATAAAGAAGAGTGAAAATAGCAGAAAAACTTTTAAATGTAAGTTGCATTGTCTGAATATTAAATTTGTTTCAAAGTTGTGTCAATGGCATCAGAGGTGCTTTAACCAATGCTTGAGTTGGGATGGCATATTAGTGTACAGCCCACATATTCAAAGGAGATGCACTTCCCAAAATGGAGATGCGTGGCACATTGCAGAAAATGCACGGAAGCGCAATATTAGAAAAGGAGAGATGCGTTGCACATTTCCGAATGCGCAGTCGCTCAGAAATAATGTATGCGGTGCAAAAAAAGGAGGTACATGAATATGCCGTTCATCTGTATATTCAGCCAGAATGTGTGACGCATGTATAGCGCGTCCTAGAAGTGTGCCGTACAAAGTTAGGCAGACAAAAGGCCTAAATTGGCCAGACACCCACCCACAGGAAGGCTGCGGAACTGCAGACAGGCCATCCTGAGACAGCCCTTGGAGGTGCACTGGGACATGTTTCAGGTACCCATGCATAGTCATGCCAGGATGGAAGTACCCAAAGCTACAGGTGCCGGCACACCATGAGCGCCATCCCCCACAACGCACCCAGGACTTAGACACACAGCTGCCACATGCCAGTGCTGTTGGGTGCCCCCCCAGCACACCAGTGGTGCAGATGGCCACACTGCAGCACATGTACCAGGGGCCATGGCCTGCACCCATGTGGCCTGCAGGACACCACCTGGTGGTGGCATGTACCCAGAGTGATGTGTGGGGGGAAGGTGCCCAGGTAGCCTGGTGGTACAAGTGGCAGCCTGGCACGGGCCAGGGACTGACCTGTGGCACACCCATGGTAGTACCTTATAGGTGCACACAGATGGGACCCACCCACTCGGGTACCTAGTCACCCTCTGCACACTTGCCATTCCTCGCAGTTATTACCATGTTCCTCTCATACAGAGGTTGCAGGGCACCGCAGGTGACTATGCTGCATACGGAGCTGGTGTATCACATGCATGCACCCTGTACCTGCCACTGTCCAGGTGGGACCCCGTACCCCAGTCTAACCCTGTACATGATTGTGGGTAATAGCACTGTACCCAGGCCAACGCAGTCCCCCCACTCGCCCACACAAACACTCTATCACGCTTGCCTGCTAGGCTGCAGTACCTCCTGTTCATCTTTGTGGGGGTGGTGGGGCAGCCCTGCAAAGCTGGAACTGTGCATGCCTGGGATATGCAAATGGCCTGAATATATTCCAGTAATGAGCTGCGCTGCATATGTGGGGAGTGGGCTTGGAATGTGCAATATGGTCATTTGCATGCCCGGCTAGAATATTGCAATTTTGCACACCATGCATGTGGCGCCCTTCACTTGCATTTCCCTATGCTCACGCAGAGGCTCAGGCACCTGCCATGCATTTCCCCTCGCTCTGTTTGGGATATTCAGCCGACGCGAATAATCTCATCTCATGGCGCATATACATAGATACATAGACAGTGTTGGCAGATAAGGGCCTATGGCCCACCCAGTCTGCCCATTTGAGCTTGTAAGTTCAGTTTGTTTTCCTAGAAGTCTGTTTCCCCTTACCCCTGACCTCTAGAATTCCTCTGTCTATCCCATGCATTCTTAAATCCCGTGATTGTTTCAGCCCCCACCACTTCCTCTGGCAGGGTGTTCCACTTGTCCACCACCCATTCTGTGAAGAAATTCTTTCTCATGTTTCCTCTGAATCGTCCTCCCTCCAACTTCATCCCATGCCCTCTAGTCCTGGAACATCTTTTTCGCTTAAAAATAGTGTTTTCCTGCACCCTGTTCCTCCCTGTAAGATACTTGTATGTCTCTATCATATCCCTTCTCTCCCTCCTCCTCCAGGGAGTACATGTTCAGTTCCTTCAACCTGACTTCATAGGACTTGTGATGCAATCCATGCACCATCTTTGTTGCCCTCCTCTGAATCTTCTCTACCCTGTCTATGTCCTTATGTAGGTATGGTCTCCAGAACTGTACACTGTACTCCAGGTGGGGCCTCACTAGTGTCTTGTATAGCGGAATTATGACCTCCCTTTTCCTGCTGGTGATGCCCCTGCCTATACATCCCAGCATCCTATTTGCTTTACCTGCTGCCTTGTCACACTGTTTCCCTACTTTGAGGTCATCAGAGATGACAACCCCAAGATCCCTTTCCTGCTTGGTGCATGCTATATCCTCACCCCCCAACTGATATATTGTGCCAGGGTTTTTGTGCCCCATATGCATTATCTTGCACTTCTTTGCATTGAATTTCAACTGCCAAACCCCTGACCATTCTTCAAGTTTCTGCAGGTCGCTCTCATTCTGTCTACACCCTCTGGTGTGTCTACTCTGTTACAGAGCTTTGTGTCATCAGCTAACAGTGAAATTCTGCCTTCTAGATCCTGCCAATGTCACTGATGAAGATGTTGAATAGGACCGGTCCCAGCACTGATCCCTGTGGTGCCCCACTGGTCACTCTTCCTCTCTGTGGAGTGACAGCCATTTACCACCACCCTTGTGTCCTGCCACCCAGCCAGTTACCTACCCACCACACTACTGTCCTGCCCACACCCATATTCCCCAGTTTGTGTAATAGTCTTCTGTGTGGCACAGTGTCAAAGGCCTTGCTGAAGTCCAGATAGGCCATGTCCACTGCCTCCCTGATCCACCTCCCTAGTCACCCAGTCAAAAATTAAGCGAGGTTGGTCTGACATGACCTCCCCTGGTGAAATCATGCTGCCTTGGGGTCCTGTGAGTCCATTGACAGCCAGATATTACCAATATTATCTCCTTCAGTAGTGCTTCCATGATCTTCCCCACTACCGAGGTGAGGCTGACTGGTCTGTAGTTCCCTGCTCTCTTTGTTCCCACTTTGTATAAGGGGACTACATCTGCTGTCCTCCAGTCTTTGGGTACCTCCCCTGTTTCCAGTGATCGGCTAAACAGGATAGCCAGAGGTTCAGCCACCACCTCTCTTAGTTCTTTAAGGACCCTGGGGTGCACCCCGTCTGGCCCCATTGCTTTATCAAAACTGGACCCTTTCTCGTGTAAAGGGACTTGTGTCCATTTCTGCACCATTCTCACGCCTTGTACTCCCTTCAGACCCATTACCCCCCTCTTCCTCAGTAAAAACTGAGCAGAAATACCTGTTCAATATGTCAGCTTTACTGTTGTCATCCTCCACGCGGCTCCCATCCTCCCCCTTCAGTCTCACTATCCCTCCCTTTGTCTTTCTTTTTTCACATATTCTGAGTATCTTATTATTTTGTGCCGGCACATCTCAGTTTTGCAGCACAAGCACTTGCATGATGCAGCCTGGGACTTCTGAACAAAACATGGGGCCCTGTGAGATGTGAGTGCATGACTGCCTTCAGTATGGTGGAAGGCAGCATTTGGAGAAGTGTGTGTGTGGTTAAATTTTAAAAAAATGTTTTATTGAAGTTTCTATATATATATATATATATATATATATATATATATATATATATATATATATATATATATATATATATATATATATATATATACAATCTACATTCAGTAATACAGTTTCTAGAAGGATCAGTACAGTTCCTAAAGAATTGTGTGTGTATGTTTTTTTTTTTTTTAATGTATACATCGTTATTACCCCAAAAGGCATATTGTGGAGGGTAGCTTACAGAAGGAAGGGCTTGTGGATGTGTTCAGTTTAGACAGCTACTATGGAGTTGATTAGAGTGGAGAGAGGGTGAATTCCAAGGCAAGGGAGTTGCCAGGCACAGATAAGCAGCAAAGCATAGAAGTCTGGAGGACAGTAGGCCTATTTTCATGTTAATATGCACATTGTTAAAGAGCTGCTTATGCCTCAGTGAAAACTTTGCAGGAACATAATATTTGGGTAAAATTCAGCTTGCATTCCATACATGTTCTATGGATTTCTCCTCCCCCTTATTTATTAAAAAAATGTGCATGAATACATTATCTTTATCCCTTAATTCATCTGTTTCTATAGTTTACTCCCTGCTTCAAGTCATAGTACTCGGACACATCATAATCTGTTGCCATGAGAGTAACTCTGATGTCTCATTACGTGAGGTCAACTGTGATGTCACATTATGACCTTGAGTACGGAGAAGGCAACAGGAATAGATGAACCCCTCAGAAACAAGGATGCTGTTTTCATGCAGAAGATCGCAGTAATAGATAATGGAAAGGAAAAATGCAGAACTAATGTAGTTGAACTGTGTCTTAAATATTGACGCTGTCCAGACTTAATACATTTTTGTTAATTTTTTTTTTTTTTTTTAAACTTTTGACATAAACTGATTCTGAGATGATGTGTCCAGACTACCTGAAAAGCATGTTTGAACATGGTTTAAACACACTTAAACTCACTTATGTTGCGTATTGGTGCTGGGGTCCGCGGTGTTCAGTGTCTTCACAAATGACGTTTGAGAGGGCATTAAGGTCAACATGTTCCTGTTTGCAGATTATAGTGGAATCGGTGGAAGGGTAGACACAGTTGAAGGAATACAGGACCTACGGGAAGACCTCGAGAAACTTGAGAGATGCTCACGGATCTGGCAGCTTAGTTTCAAAGCCACGAAATGCAAAGTGATGCACGTTGGAACCAAAAATCCTGGGACTGAATTACCCGAGGGTGCCCAGATAGTGGCAAAAGAGGAGGAAAGAGATTTGGGGGTGGTGACCTGAAACACTCCATAGTGTAAAAACGCAGCAGTGAAAGCAAACAAGATATTGGCGTGTATAGCATGGGGATTCAGCAGTAGGCGGAGTGAGGTCATACTGCCTTTATACAGCTCACTGGTGAGATCGCAATTAGAATGTGGGGTAAGGTTCTGGAGCCAGTATCGTAAGAAGGACATGGACTTGTTTGAGAGGATACAGAGGAGGGCAACCAAGGTGATTGGGGGACAGCAAGGGAGATCTTACGAAGAGAGGATGGCAGCCTTGAGCATGTATTCTCTGAAAGAGAAGGGGGGATATGATGGAGATCTTTTCAGTACCTGAAGGGAGTAAATAAAGTGGTTAAGGAATGCCTCTTCAAACTGAGTGACAGTAGAACATCTAAGGGTCACCGTTTGAAGTTGGGGGGGGATTTATGAGGGATGTTGGGAAATATTTTTTTCACAGAACTGGTTGTGGATACATGGAATGCACTGCCAGATGAGGTGTTATCACATAAAATGGTGGGTGACTTTTAAGAGGGCCTGGGATATGCATAAAGGGAATACGGGACACCGTGTGAAGCATGGGACAGACATAAAGGAACTCTAGCAATAGGAAAGAGAGGGTAAGCCACCGATCATTTAGGATCTGCGATGTATGAAACGGGTAGTGAAAATGGGCAGGCTAGGTGGGCCAAGCGGTCCTTATCTGCCGTCAAATTCTATGTTTCTATGAGTTGAGGAGGATAGAGTGAAAGGGGATGAGGGCACTGAGTTAGTGGCATAAGCCAGAGGCACTTCATTACTAATGAGCAGACTCAGTAGATCAAGTTGGCCTTCTGCTGGTTGTTTCGCATGTATGCAGTGCACTTCCATTAGTGGTGGTAGTTTAGACTGCAGGGTAAATTGTGTTTGGTTTACAACATTTTCAAAAAAGTCTCAAGACTACCCCGGACCTGAGCTTAAACATGGTTTGCAAAAATGTTCTAAAACCATGTTTAATGCAGATGCAAAGTGTGTATACTGATTTTAATCCAAACTAAGTTTTGAAAACTATGCTACAGAGCATAGTATGGACGGGGCCCTGATGTTTTGTTAATGTTCTCCTAAAGGAGTCATTTGCTCTTGAATGTGTTGTGGCAGTTGTGGGCTAAGTTTGATTTTGTAGATGAATGAAGTGTGTGTTGCTTGCCAGTCGTTCGGCCAGGGAGAAGTGTATACTTAAAAGGTAAGTCTCCTGGATGCAAGAAGCGCTGCAACTGCTTGGCTTACGTAAGTACAGTTGTGCAAAGTTGTAACATTGGCAGGCTTAAAGTGCTGAAAACTGTGCTAACATAACATTATGTACGATATACAGTCCGGACTGGAAAAAAGCTCCTTAATCACAGGCAAATGTTACATGCATCATCTTGGGGGGATGACCACAGGCTGTACTCAATACTGAAATCAGAATAATATGCTGAAACAGAGCCCAGGAGCAACATGGCTGTTTCCTAAAGTTATTGTCCAAAATGCAGTCCAGCGAAGAACTACCCCTTCTGGTGGAACGTAGTGCCAAGTGTTTCTCCGAAAGTTAAAAAGCTAAAGTTTAATTAAATGGTGCACTTTCTGCTAATCTGAAGTGGATACGCAACTAATGTTACAGTAAGAGTAGTAGTACATTCTTCCCTCTTAAGAAGAAGGGCAGTCAACAGAAGCTTGAAACAAAAGAGCCCCCAGTCTACCTAAAATGGAAGAAGTTTACTTGTAGTTAAACTTGAGACACATAAGCTGGCGCAGTGGTGCTGGAGGTTGAGGTGCTGGTCGCTACATTTCATGCCACGCTGGTGACCTGGGTTTGGGAGCGAGCCTGGGTCGCCAGGGGTGAGAGAGGATCAAGCATCTGGAGGACTGCTCTCCTCTCAGTGGGGCAGTATGGGTTAGGAGGCATATACCCTTGCATTGATAGGGGAGGCAGGGCAGGGAGAAAATGGTGGGAAAGAGCCTGGCAGGCTCCGTGATGGTCTGTGGTGCCATCCCCGGTTTCTAGATTGAGTCTGCGGGGGCAGCGGCACCCTCCTCCCTAGCCCCACCATGGGGGTTAAGCCACGGGGGAATTTCCAAGGGTCGGCAGGAGTGTGCGGGACTGGATAGTGAGTCCCTCTGCAAGGACTCCAGGTGGAAAAACAAATGGGGGAAAAAAAAAACCTTGAAACACACAAACTGTAGCTTCCAAGCAGGGATTGCCCAAAATATCTAGACAATATATAAACAGAGTTTAGGTCTGTAACTTATCTTAGTGCAACATTAACATGCTAAGGGCCAAGGTAGTATGAAGGGGCGAACAAAAAAAAATCAAAACAGTCTTGTGTCAAGGAATCCTGCATGTCTCCATCGTTGGTGCCCTCCTCAGGTTCCTCACCTTGATGCTGCTGCTCTGCCTGTACCCTCTTGGCTCATTTGGCAGTCTCCATGAGGTCAGAAAAGGTACAGACCTTACCTTGATGCACAGTTCGCAAATGAGCAGGGAAAGCAATTCAATGTGATATGTTAGCTTTTCTCAGAATGGGGCGGACACTGTCACTTTTTTGCTCTGCTGCCTAGTAGCGTTGCCACTGTCTGGGGAAAATATCACCAGTTGACCATCCTGCGGTAGTGCTACGTTCCTTCGTGCCAGGAGCAAAATGTGATCCTACTCCCCAGTCCTCACTGTTACCACCAATAAAGTGCGAGGGACATTTGAGGCCTCCATCTGTCCATGTGGTGTTATTCAGTATGCTTTTTTGCACCTGAAACAGATCCGAATCTCCCTCTTGACAGTAGGTTTTCAGTGAGCCAGTCCTTAACAGACATTTCAGGGTGGTCCCCTTCAGTGCCCTCTGGAAGACCGAGAATTTGAAGATTTACTGCATGAACTTGGTTTTCCAGCTTGTCTTGGAAGTGCCAAGCCTCCTTCACCACCACCATGGCCGTCGTACTGGTAGTTATAGCAGTCTGCTGCTTCTTCTGTGCCCCCCCCTCCCCGACTCTTGTTTCTGCACCTACCTTAAACGGTCTCTCTTGGGTGAGGATGCTCGGCTGGTGCTTCTGCCCACCTGAAGCCTGCAGCATGCTGTCCGGTCCAGCCAGCCACCCCCATCCCAATCCAGCCACTCAACTCCCCCCTCCCCCGGCTCTTGAGACCCTCTGGGTGGGGCCACCATCTCCTCCGGCACTCTTTGAATCTAGTGGAGTGACCAGATAGGAGGCAGACTGGAAGAGCATGCCAGTAGAGCCTGTCACTGGGCATGGGGCCCAACCACTGATCCCACCGTTGCCTACTGCCGCAGTAGAGGTTTTCCTTGTTTGGTTCCCTCTGGGGTCGCGGCGCAGTGGCTCTCATGGCCTATTCCTCTGGCGCCTTTGTGCCGCTGGAGCCTGCTGTCGACCCTTCCCCTATGTCCTGTCTAGCGCTACCACTGGTCTCCACCAGAGGCTGCTACTGTGTCAGGAAGTACCCGCAACCCACCCCGGGAGAGGAGAGGAGAGCAGTCCTCAGTATGCTCAATCCGTTCTCGAACCCAGGTCGCTGGGGTGAGGTGTGACGTCCAGCAGGGATTTAAATAATTGTTTAGCAGTTTTTTTCTTGGGACAATGCTAACTGTACAGAAAGTATTTATATAGATTTTCTAGAAGTATTATGTATGTTAAAACACAGTGAGGCAAGTGCTCTGCATTTTCACAATGTTTTAGCACTTTTATGAGTAAAATGCTAATCAATTTTTGGAGTTAAATAAGTCCCTGTCTAGTGCTTCAACCCTCTGCGCCACCGGGCCAGCAGCAGTGTGCTTCTTAACCTTGATCATATCGATTTTTCATACAGTCCACTGTGGACTCCACCATTGTTACCCTTCTATTAGATTAATTTAAATTTTTTTTTTTTTTTTTTGGCTCAAGTTGGTTGCTGAGGCTCAGTCTTTACAAATTTTTTGTTTTTTTATTTTCTGTTTATTTTCCATAAAACATGAATATACAGAAAATCCTCATACAGGCATGAGCAACATAACCATTCAGAAGAAAATGTGAAAAAATATATACATGGTATCCCTGTAATCTTACACAGTAGGGGGCCGTGTACAGAGATGTAATAAAGAGAAACTAAAAATACACTGTGCTAGTTTCTTCAGTGGGTTTGGTATCTCCTAAAAAGTAGAATTTACACAACTGTTTAGAGACAGTCCTAGATTGCTGTTGACCATTATAATGGAAACTCACACTGACTCCCATCCCAGCAAATGCAGTATTCAGATCAACTTAAAAAAAAAACTGCTTATTTCTAAATTAAACAACAAGTGAAACAGGGATGTTAAACAACTGCTACATACAGTTTAGAGATCCCTCGAGATACCGTGGCACCTGGTTATAAAGAGACAGAATCTGAAAAGGCAGCACACTACCAAACAACATGAGGAAGCTAACCACCTCGTGACATATACATTATATTCATACAGCGTCCTGAATAATAACTAGAGTTCTATTCCATAACTCAAAATCCATAGAACAAAAGTGCTCCTCAAAAATGTGGAGAAATCGGTAAAAGAGAAATAGATGGTCCCAGGCTGTAGCAGTGACTGTCCCCATCAAATTGTAAGCCCCGATTCAATTCTCATGGGAATCTTGAGTCTGCAGCAGGGCCCTCTTCAGTTGTCATGGTTGCAAATTCCTGCTCTGTTTTCTCGCGCCAGTGACCCGCGTCCTGAGGGTCGGTAACTGCCATGATTTTCCACTGTATATAATCATTTACCTTACTGGCAGCAAGAAAGAATGTACAGTTCCCAGGGCCCAGAGGCGCTGCTGGACTACATCAGATTTCTTTCTTTTGGCCTGGGTTTGAAAGGACAAGTCTGGAAAAATTTTCATATCCACCTTATTGATCTTGAGGGGATGTACAGCTTGAGCCACAGGGATAATCGGATTGCGTACCTCCACTCTCGAGGTGCGAACCAGGATCGTTTGCGGCTCACTCGATGTAGGCCGCACCCTAGGATTGACTCTATAGGCCCGCCTTAGTTGCTGCCAGTCGAAATCCGTCGGTAATTGAAGAGCCCTGCTGAGCCACTGCCTAATGAAGGTCAGCAGATCGGTACCATCAATACCTTTGGGAACCCTGACAATGCGTAGGTTCCCAGCTCGGACTTAATTTTCAAGCGCTTCGAGGTGCCCCTGAAGTTGGGTATTTCCCTGTCAGAGTTGTTACTGCAGCCTGGGTCGTGGTGGACCGCTTCTCTGTATCTGCCGCCATCCTGATTTAGTCCTTGAATAGCAACGTCATGGGACTGTGGTTTACTAACATATTAAAATGCCAGCAGAATAGGCCTAACGGTCTTTCGCGTCTGCTCGTTTGGTCAGCCCCCACCCTGGGAGCTGACCTTGCTGCCCCCCTCGCCTTCTCTGGCTTCTGCCTTACCAGTTCCAGATAATCTCACTGCATTGGATTTTGCTTCCAGAACCCTTCCCCTGTACCTGTCCTACCCCCTCTTGAACTCCTCCACTGTCTCTGCCTCCACCATCCCCCTAGGCAGTGCATTCCATGGCTCCACCACCCTCTCAGTGAAGTAGCACCACCTCCTTTCTCCTTTGAATCTCCCCCCCCACCTCCAGCTTCCACCCATGCCCTCTAGTGGCCCCCTCCTCCTTCCTTCGAAGCACCTTGACTGTTCCTCCCCTATTTACCCCTTCATGTACCTGAAGACCTCTATCATGTCCCCCTTCCCCGGTCCCTTCTCTCTTCCAATGTGTACATATTTAGCTCTTCGAGCCTCTCCTCATTGGTCCTGTCCCCCAAGCCCCAAATCATTTTGGTTGCCCTCCTCTGGATCCTCTCCAGGAGCTTAATGTCCCTCTTTAAGTGTGGCATCCAAAACTGCACGCAGTACTTGAGGTGCGGCCTCACCAAGCAGTTATACAGAGGGAGTATCACTTCCCTCCTTCTGGAGGTGATCCCCCTAGTGATGCATCCCAGCATCCTGTTGGCCTTGGCTGCTGCCCTCTTACAAGTCTCCGAGTTGTTCATCTTGACATCCACCACCACCCCCAGGTCCCTCTCAGCCATCGAGACTTGTAGCATCCCCCGGTGCACACTTGGCCCGGGTTTCTGGCCCCTAGGTGCAGTACCTTGCATTTCCCTGCACTGAACCGCAGCTTCCACTTTCTAGACCATCTTTCCAGAGCCTCCAGGTCCCCCTGTAGGGCCGTCCTCCCCATCCATCACCGCCCCCAGTTTTGAGTCATCTGCAAAGAGACTTCTCACTCCTGATACCTGTCCTTATGTCAGAGACATAGGCATTGAACAGGAGGGGCCCAAGGACTGATCCCTGTGGGACCCCACTAATGACCCTCCTTGGGGATGAGACTATCCCGCCAACTACAGAGGGTCCTGGAGCCAATTGCCTATCCATCTGATCATCTGGTTCCCCACCCCCATTTCTCCCAGCTTATCCAACAGGCCTACGTGAGGAACAGGGTCAAATGCCTTGCTGAAGTCTAAAAAGAGGATGTCCACTGGTCTACGCAGGTTTAAGGCACTCGACACCCAGTCATAGAACTCCACAAGGTTTGTCTGATACGATTTCCCTGGGACGAATCCATGCTGTCTATCGTCCAGGCACCCTGACTTTTCCAGGTCCCCCCCAGCCTCTCCTTGACAATGCCCTCCATCACCTTGCCCACCACCAATGTCAGGCTGACAGGCCTGTAGTTCCCTGCCACCTCCCTTGATCCCCCCCCCTTGTGGATAGGCACTGTATGTGCCACCTTCCAGTCCTGGGGCACCCACCCTGTACTCAGAGAGATGATGAAAGGTTTCGCCAGGACATCCGTAAGTTCCTTCAGCACTCTGGGATGTAATTTATCCGGCCCCGGTGCTTTCTCCGTCTTAAGGGACCTGAGGGCTTCCCTCACTCTCTCTGCTGTGATTTCCACTTCTGCTATCTCTTCTCCCTGCTTAGTCTTCCTCCCTCCTGCCAGTGATGCCTCCCCATCTCCCCAGACCTGCCGATCGGCAAGGGTCCCCCCCATCTCAGTATCACTGTCTCCTCCCATGTATGATGCAGCACCCCCATTTTCCTTGGTGAAAACTGAGGTGAAGTACTCATTTAGTACCTCAGCTTGCTCCCCTGGGTCTTGTGGCTATCTCTCCCCTGTTTTAATCCTGCTAATCTGCCCCTTTACCCTTCATTTTTCCCCAGTGTGTTTTTTTTTTTTTTTTTGAAATTACTATTTTTATTCATCTTCCTGCCTGCCATCCCCGACCCTTCAGGAGCCTCAAGGTAGACATCCCTCTGCCTTCCACCCTGCCCGTATGACCCCACAGGAATCCCATAGAGCTTCGGTTTTACCCCCGGGCGGGGATGAGGCAGAGTCCCTTACCCGAACAATCAACTTGCGTCCGGGGCCATCGGGCGGGCGAAGGCAGATCTAGGCACGCTCGGGAGCTTCCATCTTCCCGGCGATGGCAGGCGCCCGCTTTTTCTCCCACCCCTACAGCGTAGAACCCTGACGTCAAGGCGCAGAGCGCCGATGTCGCACTGTATGTCGGCAGCCCTTCCCCTTAACATTGGGGGCTTGCAGTACTCTGAGCCTCCGCTCGGAGTCAGACAAGTGTTCGGGCTATAGCCTTAACCCTCCCCGGAGTAGGCGAGCTGTCGTTAGACGCTCAAGCCTAACTCCCCCCGGCCGGCCCACCAGTGACCCGAATCCGCTCCCGAACCCGGGTCGCCGGCGTGGAGCGAGGTGTGGCGTCCAGCGCCTCAACCCTCAGCGCTACCGGGCCGGCTTTCCCCAGTGTATTTAAAGAACTCCTTGTTCCCTCTCCTCATTTCCCTGGCCAGGTTCTGCTGCTTCTTGCCTTAGCCGCCCTCACCACCCTAGTGGCCTTTCTAGCCATCAGCTCGTACTCCCCTTGATCCCTTTCACTCCTTGAGCACTTGAATTGCCTATAGGCTGCCTTCTTTCCCCGCACCACCTCCTGGACCTCCTTGGTCCACCAGCAGGGTTTTCGGGCCCTACCGCATTTTCATCTTACTCTTGCACAGGTGCTGGTAGCATCCTGCACCCCTCTCCTGATGATTTCCCATCTACTATCAGCGTCCATGTCTGACCTAATCCCATCCAAATGCTCCTTAAGGATCCTTCCCATTTCCTTAAAATCTGCTCCTCTGAAGTCCGTTGCCTCCGTCTTTGTGCTGCCTTCTATCCCTCCTAGGTCTAGGCAGAACCAGACTGTGGCATGGTCACTCCTAGCCAGTGGGTCCCTTACCTCCAGGCCCCCAGTCTGGTCACTATCTGCCAGGACCACATCCAGTACCTGCGCCTCCCTGGTCGGTTCCCCCACCTGCTGAGTTAGGAACGCGTCTTGAAAGACATCCAACAACCTCTGTTCCCTGGCCACCGAGGATGTCATAGTCTCCCAGTCTGTTCCTGGCATGTCTACGTCCCCCAACACCACGACACTTCCCCTGCCCAGTCTGCAGTGTCTCCCACCATCTGCCACCAGACTCTCCTACAGCTCCTCCGCCAGTGCAGCGGGTCTATACACCACTCCTATTTTTACTCTTTTACCCCCCTTTGTTTTCAAGGTGTGACCCAAATTGCCTCCACGGTTCCCTCTGCCTCCTCTACTCCCCCTATGCCAATACAGTTTTTGACTATCATTGCTACCTCTCCTCCCCTTCCCTCCCCCCTAAAGAGTCTTTTCCATTTTTGCATCCATTGTTCGAATAGAGTCTAAAAGTGTCTGCCAGGGTGGTTCAGTCGAGGGACCCAGGATCACACCTCCTGCCGTACTCTTGGCATCTCCGGCCTTACTGGGAGCTGGTGGCCAAGATTTCTGTACACCAGACTGTTTGTTTTTCGGGTGCCCCATACTAAAATTTGGTGCCAGTTTACTCCTTGGGATCTCAGGAACTGAGTGCTGTAGAGGTTATAACTGATTATTAAAAATTATGTTTAGAAGTTCTGATGCTTGCACAGCAGTGTTGCAGAGCTAGTGTGAGCAACGTCCTGCCTTGAAGCTGGCCCTCTATTGTTCCCCAGTCTTTGCAGTTTCAAGCTCAACATTTACAAAGATTTTCTGTGTCCTGGTTCTGTCAGTACAGCCTTCTCAGCTATTGAAGATCATGCTAGCTGAGCTGCTGCTGCTTGTGTGCCTTTCCCAGGGTTTTGCGGCCTCTGATCCCAGTGAGGATTGCCCATATTGCTCTCTGGAGGATGTCCGTCGGTTCTAGCTTCAAAACATAAATTTTTCTATAACTTTTGTTGCCCTTTTCGTAATGTATTGAGAGAAACCGACGTGAAGTGCAGCCGCTCAGCTCGGGCTCCACCCTGACACTTTCCTGAGGCGTCAGAAACTTGGAATTTGATGGCAGATAAGGACTGCTTGGCCTACCCAGTCTGAACATTTTCCCCTACCTGTATTATCACAGACCCTACTTGATCTACAGCTTTCTGCCTTCTTTTTCTTTTCCATTATGATTTCATTGTGCCTATACCATGCATTCTTGAACACGACCGCTGTTTTCGTCCCATTACCTCTGCTGGAAGGCTGTTTGAGGAGTCACCACTCTGTGAAGAAGTACTTCTCCTATCTTTCCTGAATCTAATCCCCTCCAGCTTTATAGCATGTTCCCTTGTTCTTGAGCACCTTTTTTTTCTGACGAATACTTCACACCTGTACCTTATTTACCCCGTGAGGTATTTAAAGGTCTTTGCCATGTCCCCCTCCCCACTCCCATCTCTTCCAGTGTGTATATACTGAGGTCCTTCAGTCTCTCCTCGCAGGGCTTTTGATGCAGACCCTGCACCATTTTAGTTGCTGTCCTCTGGATCACCTCCACGCAGTCCTGCCGGAGACATGGGGCCCGATTCTCAAAGGAGCTGTGTCCGGCGCAAGCTGCGGCAAACAGCAGCTTGCACTAAAGCCCTGTGCACCAGGGCCCTTCACCTGATTCGGGTACAGAAGGGGTCCCGGCGCCTACGTCCCCACACTTGTGGCAACCCCATCCATACGGCAAACACATGACACAAGGAGAGGCCCTTTGCGGCAGTATCAAGCTGTGTCCCAGTCCTGATCCACCTCCCCCCCCCCCATAATGCATACGATGTGACTCTTCCACTCCCATGCCCGACGTGCTCCCACAATGAAAAGTAATAGTAATGGCCCCTCTGCCCGATTCTCGATGTACCCCACATTGGAATGTATCATAGCAAAGACCCCCACCAATGCCTGATGCCCCACATCCATAATAGATATATAGGACCCCCCCGAGATCCCCATGTCCTCACAGTATGGCATAATACACAAGTCTTCTCATTGGTGGTCCAGTGCCCCCTTCCCACCCCAGCAGGTAGTGCTCCCGCATCCCCAGACGGAGCCGGGGACCGGCACAGCCCTCATTGCACCTCCATGGCCGGTCCCTGACCAAGCTGTAAATGTGCGGCACACTTTACTGTGTATGCGCCCAGTGTTAATCAGTGAAGCGTACGTGGTATAGTCTGCCGCACATTTTGGTTCAGTCGGAGACCGGCCGTGGAGGTGGGAGGAGCGCTGTGCCGGTCCCCGGCTCTGTCTGGGGATTGAGGGGGGGTGTCCTGTATATCTGTTATGAATAAGGGGCACATCAGACATCGGGTGGGGAGTCATTACTATTGTAATTTTCAATGTGGGGCACATCAGGGTTTGGGGAGGGGTGACCTGTGGCACTATTGATGCCAGGATCTCGCCCAAGGGAGAATTTCTAAGGCTGGTCTAAGGGTACTTAAAAATTCTCCCTCTGGGAAAATTCTGAGAATTCCATTTCTGGGGCTGTGGCAGTTTTCGTCTGCCACACACCTGCAGCACATTGTCGCAACCCATTTCTGTGCGCATGGGTGGTGCAAGACCCATTTGAGGCAGGCAGCCTGCAGTTGATGCAGGCTGCCTTGTGACTAGCTCGGGGTGGGGGCATATTTTAACGCAAGGTGCACCTTGGCCATTTGTTTGGTGCAGGCAGCTTGTGACAAGCGTAGGACTTTGTGAATCGGGCCCATGGTCTTTAGAACTGGATTTTTTTTTTCCCCATACTGTTGGTTAAACCCGAGCAGCCTGTGTTACAAATAAATAAAAAAGAATCCTAACCACTAGACCATATGGGACAGACGGGAATATCAGAGCTGTTGTTAGCTAACCCCATAAAAGGGTCATTGAATCCCTAATTTCTCTCTCTCTCTCCTAAGCTGGTCTCCGAGCTCATAACTAGTGGGAAATCCTTCCTAGAACCATGTGACAGGCAGGAAAGATCTCTGCAGGGGGACCTGATCCTCCCCTCTGCATCCTGTAGCTCTTAGTTTACTTTCTGCCTGCCAGTCCTTGAATTCCTAATTTTTGTTTTAAGACTCATTAGCAGGGCCACTGGAAAATTGCGGAAAATTCTAACCAAAAATGCGGAGACTTTCTGCAGAAATGGCAGGAAAATTGTGAGGGTTCACTATACATCCCCACTGCCCCCTAATAAATCTTTTGTTTGCTGCAGCATGTATTGGTCACATATATTGTTAGATAAATGTATTGTCACTTATAAATGCTTTCAGTATGAATAAAGGTGTGTGTTTTTGAAATGCTCTCCAAATGAATCATTATGTAGCACATCTTCTAAAAATCTAAAGACATCTAAGTCATACAGTGCTAACTACATTTTATTTAGTAATTCACAGTCAGTCCCTCGCAGAAATGCAGGTAGTCTGAGAGCCACAGCTGTGGTTCTCTGACGAACCCGATCTGCCAGACTGCCACCCGCAGTCCAGGTCTGAAGCCACCAGCCCATCACAGAAATGCAGGTAGTGTGAGAGCCACAGCCGTGGTTCTCTGATGAACCCGACCTGCCAGACTGCCACCCACAGTCCAGGTCTGAAGCCACCAGCCCCTCACAGAAACGCAGGTACGGACTTGCCCTCAGGGACTGATTACCTCCAGGAAGGGAGCCCTGGCTGCCAATTTTTGCTGCCCCCACGGTCCTGATTAAATACATATAAACCCTGCCCGGCTCTCAGCCCCCCAAAAAGCCTTATTCCACCAAGTGTGTCAAATCGTGGATCCTGTTCTGGTCCTTCTATCTCATATTGCATGCCCAATATGAGCCACCTCAAGCCTTTATTACTGTGGATACTAATCTGATCTGCTCAGTAACTAGTTCCTGTCCCTACATAGATATATGCCTTTTCAACTCCCCAATTTTTCAGCACTATTTTCATATTATCTTTAACGCTGGTACACAAAATGAATTACCACCTCAGCTTATGACTTCCGCCAACATCATAGAGGCGTCACCTCTGCAGATAGCAGTCGGAGTACTCGTCTTTGCCACCCTTAATGGGAAGGGCAAAAAATGTTGGGGTGCGCCCCAGGCGAGGTCTACCATGCGTAAAGGGGTTACCAGTACAAGTTTACTATTGTCACTCTAAGAAAACTTTTACTCCTTCTCCTGTGCTCAGGAAATGTGGAGCTCAATCCGGGGTCACCAGCTGCAATCACATCGCCCTCTGACCTTGCCACACTGAAAGGCATGAGTTTCCTCCACATTAGTGTATGCAGTCTGTTGAAAAAGTTCTCCATGATCCAGGCCTGGGTCCTCCATACTCGACCAGACATCCTAGTGGTTTCAGAAACCTGTCTTAGACCGGCCACCTCCGACAGGGAAGTCAATATCCCTAACTATTTACTATTTAGAGCAGACAAACACTCCAGGGGTGGAGGGGGTGCCATCTATGTCAAGGATAGGTATACGGCATCCAACAAAAACTTAATGCTTGCGAATTGGGCTGCCGGCGCCTCCTGGTGCCATAACTGGTAATCTCTAATCCTTTCCATTTCTGTAAGCTACATACCCTTTGCTTTCCTCCATAACAGTAACCTAAGTTTTGCGAACTGGGCTGCCGGCGCTTCCTGGTGCCATAGCCGGTCTTCGTTAATTCCCTCTACTTCGGTGAGGTACATACCTCTTTGCCCTATATGAAGAACCTAAGGCAGTGAGCTGCTTTTGTCATTTGCACCCTCCTCCATTGCAGCCGCACTGACTTGAGGTACCTACAATTACTGCTTAATAAAACCCCCTTCGTCCCTGTATTGAATATACCTTGAAACCGGGCTCCCTGTACTGTATATACCTTCATAGATAGAATAGATATATTCAATTTGCCTGTTCCACTGAATACACTTATTACTGTTTTACAATTCATTCTTTTACCTGTGTTTCAACTGTGTTTTAATGTCTGTATCTTTGCCAATTATGTTATTCTGTTTTTTGACCATGTGTAATGCAGGTCCACCTTGTAAATGAGCTTGCTCAGTGGTGTCTGCCTGGATAAATAAAAATGTGATTGATTGATTGAAATGCTTATGAATGTCTGTCTTTTCAAGTCACCATCTTGCACACTTCAACATTATGTATCGTAGGGTGCTATAGACCTCCTTCTGCCGATCTACAGTTGTTACGTCATCTGAGTAATATCATCGAATAACAATCCTCCGAAATAATTATTCTTGGGGGTTTTAATTTAGACTGGCTGTCTAAAACCGCTGCTCCTCTTGTAGCTTTCTGTGACACCCATGAATTATCGCAACTCATTGTTGAACCAACACGAATAAATAAAAAGAACGTGGATAACAGCTCCCTGTTAGATGTTATCCTAGTGAATAAACCACATCTCTTCTCCTTTGCTGGCACCTTCTTCAGTGATATCAGTGATCACTCATTTATTGCTTGCATAAGATCAAGCAACAAACCTACTACTTCGCTGAAGTTTGCTGCCAAGAGATCTAGACGGAACTTTGATCTCACTGCCTACATAAACAAACTGAAACACTCCTTGTATTGGCAAGAGTTCTGTTTGGCAAAAAACATGCAATCAGCATTCGACATATTCAGCAAAATTATCCTAGATGCCCTAAATAAATATTCCCCTATAGTTAAGGTGCGAATAGCAAAAAATGCATGTAGATGGTTCACACCATTATTAAAATCTGCATTGACTGAAAGAGAGAACCTATAGAAAAAAGCATGCAAAACCCAGTATGCTGTGGACTGATGCAAGTTCAAATGGGCACGAAACTCATGTACTAGAATGGTTAGCGATACCAAAGCTGCATACTATCATTCTGAACTTCTCTCTGCCTCCAAAAATCCTACAAAAGTTTGGAAAACCGTCAATGACTTGTCTGGTAACACTTCCGGTGGCTCACTACCTGATGAAATCTCCTTAAACAATAACACCATTAGTGACAGACTGGAAGTTCTGGATGCCTTCAGTAATCACTTTGCGACTGCAGACTTAGCCTTCGACAGTTCCCCTGAGAATTTGATACGCTCTCAGGTGGATAATCAAGGTGCATATCCTAGCTTCACCGATTCAGTCTTCTCCTTGCGTCCTACTACTCTGAAAGAAGTTGAAGACCTATTGCAAAAACTGGATGTGTTTTAAAAAAAAAAAAGTGCTGATGCGGATACCCTCGACCCATATTTTTTGAAAGTGGCCATCCATGTGTTAGGTTAAATAAATGGGTTATGGGCACGGCTATCATTAACTCAAGGATCCATTCCTTCAATATGGAAAACAGCGCACATTATACCCCTGTTCAAGTCCGGAAATCCCTGTGATCTAAATAATTACAGACCAGTTTTGATTCTCCCGGTCTTGTCAGAATTACTGGAAAAAGTTGTAAGTAACCAGCTGAGGCAGTATCTAGAAGCTAATAACCTGCTTAGTCCAGTCAGGGTTTAGAGCTAAACATAGCACCATCACAGCACTTGCCAAAGAGGCTAATGACTGGCAAAGAGAGCTAGACAACAGGAATTACACCTGCGTCGTATTCTTGGACCTGATCAAGGCCTTCGACACTGTCGACCATTCTGTGCTACTCTCTTCCCTGACCTAGATAGGTGCTGACCCATTATCTTTACAGTGGTTCAACAACTACCTCTCTGATCGTTTCCAGCAAGTGAAAGCGGAAGGAGATCTCTCAACTTTAAGACCTCTCCTAAGAGGTGTTCCCCAGGGTTCTATCTTAGGACTGATCTTATTTGCAATGTACATCAACAATATTGATGAAAGCATAACTAAGGCCAGCATTCATCTGTTTGCAGATGATACAGTTCTTAACGTAAGCGGCCCGTCATTACAATCTGCATGTAATGACCTTCAATCTGAGTTCAACCTGCTGCAACACCAACTCCTAAACAAAAAACTATTACTTAACGCCAATAAAACAAAGGCAATGCTCTTTTCTCCCTCTGCCCCAATGGTAAATTCAGCCCTATCAGATCCTGTGCCGCAGATTACTCCAATTCTTGGCCAGAAGTTGGAATTTGTCCCCAAGTTCAAATACCTGGGAGTATGGCTGGACCATAGGCTCTCCTTTACAGAGCACGTTGAAGAATTAGTCAAAAAATTATGGCAGAGACTTGGCCTGTTCTTTAGGATATCCCGCTTCTTAACTAGAAATGCCAAACTACAGCTGGTACAATCAACCTTTCTATCCTTGATAGATTATGCTGACATCCTCTACAGTCACTGTCCCATTTCCTACCTCACCAAACTTGACACATTATATCATAGAGCTTTGAGGTTCATCACAGGCCTGCCTTATTCCACTCACCACTTCTCCCTATATCCATCAATGGGGTGGAGTTCTCTTCAGTTCAGGCGTGATAAAAATGCAGCCTTATGAACCCTGAGAGCCATCTCCAAAAAACTGCCCCAATACATTACAGATTGTTTTCCTATAAAACCAGTAGGCAGTTACGCCTTGAGAAGTTGCAAATCTCTCCTGATGGTTCCCAAAGTTAACTCTTGCTTTGGCAGGGCTGCTGTAAGCTTTACACTGTCCTCCTTGTGGAATAAATTGCAAAAAAAACTGAAACTGAGGTCACCCACCAGCATCTCATCTTTCAAACTCTTTTATATACACGTCTCAGAAATGATCAGTGCACTTGTTTCCCATGACCATGAATTGTCATTATGCTAACCTGTACCATTTAACTATGAACGAATTACTTCTAGTGCTTGTCTCCTCCTTGGCCCTGGTCTGTCATCATGCTTTCATGTAACACCTTGATGCCTCTGTCCTCCCTTTGATACTGGTCTACCCACTTTCTCCAGCCTTCTTTTCACAACTCTGTACTGTACTCATCCACAATCTACACGCAGTCATACTATAAAAGTCCTAACTCCCCTTTCCCTCTCCCTGTAGGCCCCCACTGCCACATCAGTTCAACTGACCTATCTTTGGGACTTCACTTCTCACAATGTTTATCCTTTGCTTACATATTACATACCCCTCCTGGTACCCCATCTGCCATTAGTTGGTGGTTCTCCAAGCCATTTTCATGGCTAGTACTAGTGACTGCCCCTGGTAAATGAACTAACTGGTACTTCTATACAGAGAACATGGTTTATGTACAGTTGCATGGTTCAGTGGTGGACCTGCCCCCTTGTATTTGAATCCTCCTCTGTTATGGCTTGCCTTGTCTTTTATCATCTGACTCCCCATTACTGCACCATTAAGTTTGTGTTTATATACTTATTTACATGTATTTATATGTTTTTATGATGGATGTTACCCAACCCTGTTCTGATCAGGTCCATCTTGTAAAAGAGCTCTGCCCAATGGTGTTCGCCTGGATAAATAAAGATTTTGATTGATTTGATTGGCAAAATATGTCATGATTATTTCAGTTTCTAGATGTTAAATCATGAAGCCTCTTTAGTAACTTCTTGATTTTGGTGCAAAAAAAGAGTGCTTAATAAAGTTCTAGTAAAAATGTTTATTTTGTTACAATAATAAAGTAATTACTGTTCTTAATCATCACTAAGTACATTTTAAAAATCACACGATAAAAGTATTAAATTATGCCAATAGCTTTTCATTACGTCATACAAATGTTTCTGATACATGGCACTTTTGTTCTATTCAGTTTGCAGTGATTTTACTTGGGTTGCAATTATTTTGTCTGTTTGAAGGTAACTGTTTAAATATACTTAACCTGTTCAGCATGTTTTCAGAAATGTTTCTTTTGTAGGCTTTGTATGTGAGTATGCAGTTGTGGCAGACTGTCACCAACTCCCTCAGAAGCACCCTCAAGTTTATATTCAGCAGGGCCATCCCAACTCCTCACACATTTGTATCAAAATTCTTTCAGATTGAAAGTATTTATACAAGGAAAACATACCTTACCATTCAAAAGCAAGCATTGTGGTTAATGCTTCATTTAGGCAAATGGGGCACGTTACACCTCTTCACACTTATTGTTTCAGTCTCTGTGTCAGCAAAAAGTTCTTTGATAGTCTGCTTTCACACATATTTTAAGTGCTCAAGTCTACATGTGCATGGCCAGAGGATTTTGAAACCAAAGCAGGACGGTGAATCATGTGAAAGTAGAGTCACATTGGACCCCTTCTCGCCTCACAATGTATTGTTTTGGTCAAATCTCAAGTATGTGTACTAAATTGTTAGCATACCTGAGTAGCTTTCCTTGAGGGTTTAAATATTTTTATACAATGTCGGTCAAAAATTCACTAAATAGAAAAAACTGCAAGAAATTCCGGATTTTGTGCAGAGAATGGTGAAAATTGAGGAAAAATGCCGGTCTCAGTTTTCCAGTGGCCCTGCTCATTAGTCAAGAACATGGGTCGAAATTAGCACTGGCCCACTAGCCAAATGCTGGTGGGTTTTGTGTTGAGCTAATAAGATTTTCCTTTAACTAACCCTGCAGGCTTGTACTGGAAAAGGTAACCTTTCAGTAAATACGTCAACTGGGCTAGTGGAAAAGTGTGTGGGGCTAGTGGATTTTCCCTGTCACTAGCCCTGCTGGCTAGTGGCTGTATGTTATTTTCTACCCCTGAAGAAAGGGGTCCTAAATGCACTGTTACTTTCATAGAACCATCTCCATGCCATTCTTGGGCATTATTTTCATATTAATATGCTATTTGAATGTGACTGGAAAAGTTAGAGGGACCCTAAAATAATCCACAAAGTTGCCAGCGACCCAGATTCTACAAAACTGTTTTTAAGCCCTGAATGCAGATAAATTATTTTTTTTTTCCCCTTGGGGATGGGTGAGATGCATCTGCAGTCAATTAATAGGTAAAACTTGGAATTCAAGTTTTGGAGAGAGAGGGAGATTGTGTGTGTGTGTGTGTGTGTGTGTGTGTGTGTGTGTGTGTGTTTACAAACTAAATGCTGTATTGGAGCAGGCAGCTTTGCTTCCTTATATTTGTTTGTAAGTGCAGTAATAACTTTTACAGCCAAACACATTTTATAACTGTAGTGGGCAGGGTCATGTGGTGTCTCTGGGGGAGTGTTGGCAGCACTTCGTATGCAGAGTTTATAGGGATGCAGGGCTGTGTAACCCTGCAGACTGTATGCATCGTGATGCAGCCTTTGTCAGTGTGTCATGTCTCTTTCGCAACAGGACACAAGCTGTTCTGCCTGGTGCCCTCCAGAATGGTAGCTGAATGCAGAACTTTGCGCCAGGCCAGTTTTGCAGGACTTTTTTTTTTTTCCTCCCTTCATCATGATGTTTCTCTTCCTGTCCCTCTCTGGTGGCCCCTTTATACTTGTGACCCTCATGCATGTCACCCACTGTCCCTGGGACTAACCCAGCTGCTTCAGTGTGTGAGTGAGTGCCTGGTAGTTGTGCGAAGCCTGTTGGGTCACCTGACATCTTGCCATCTGAGGAAGTTTCTGCCCTTGATCAGACCCGCATGCATGCCATGGCGCACAGGTGCAGCTTGAAGAGGCACACCTCAGTGGCCGAGCTTGGATGTAGAATGAGGAGACCACTGCTGTGCCTCCTGGTTTCCGCTACATGACAGCCAAGTAGTAGTATGTGCTGTACTTGCTTCTCCAGAGGAGGAGAGCTGTCTGCGGATGCTCCATTCTGTCCCCCAAGCTGGCCCCTTAGTGACCCTTGTCTGTTCCCCGAGTCTGGGTTGTTGGTCTGGCAGGTAGTAAAGCAACTAATGCCTCAGCCCAGTATGCCATTGGGCCATCATTCCCTCCCTTTTTTTTCTTTCTTTTCAGTTAAAAGCTAAAGAGGCGAAAAACTTAAAGCGGCTGTGTGTGACAAGATAGAAAAGTTTTTTAATTGTACCTTTAGAGTGCTCTTGTTCTCTTATCTTGTGAGATGTTCTTTTTTACCTTGTTTGGGTCTGCTTTAATGCTGTTGTTTTTATATTTGACTTAAAGGGAGTGCTCCTTCTCCATAGAAACTTGGTTATCATGGGCAGATCAAGCCCCCGTACAGCCCACCCAAAACCTACCAAACATTGGGAAATGCTCTTAGTAGTCATTTCCTCTCCCTTCCCCCTGCACTCCACTTACTCCCTTCCCATGTGCCTGTCCCATCCCATTTTGAACCCCCTACTGTTTCAAACTTCTGTGGGAGCTTGTTCTATTTTGGTACCAACCTTTCCGTAAATGAATACTCATGTTGTCCTTCCTGACTCCCCTCCTTCCCTACTATTTTCATGGAGTTTCTCTGGTGCCTGTGTTTCCACACAATCTGAATATCTTCTTGCTGTTTACCTTGTTTATCATTTGGAGATATTTGTCTGTATCTTGTCCTTCCTGCTCCCTCCTGTTCTACAGCATGTGTATGTTGGCAGTCCCCCAACCCGTATGACATCCCCTGCTGTCCCTGGATCATTTCGGTTGCCCTCCTTTGCACTGACTTCAGCCTCTGTCTATCCTCCAATTGCGGGCTCCAGAATTGAACCCAGTACTCAAGGTACGGTTAAGAGATGTATACAGGAGTAGCATCTCCGCCCTTCTGTTACTGCCCCCCCCATGCATTCCAGCATCCTGTCTGCCCACAGCCCTCATACTTTGCCAACACTTTTATGTTCTCCATTATTAACACCGACAGGTCCCCTTTCTTGTGTTGTCCTCTCTGCTACCATCTCAGCCATCTTATGAACATATGAAATATGCCAGCAGAAACTGGCTGTAAGAACTATACAGTGCAGGGCTTCAAATAGGCATGGGATAGGCAAAAGGGAGCAATACAAATGAATATGAATAGATGGGCCATTGACAGAACAAAGTTCGATGGCACATTTATAAGGTAGAAAAAGAAATGGGCCTTGTGGTCCTTATCTGCTGTCAACTTCTATGTTCTAGGGACATGGATATGTTGTTCATCCACACTCATTGGCAGTATCCTTGCCGCTTTAAATCTTGCCGGAAGGTCTTCAAGCTTGCTCCTCCCACCCACCCGGGTGGTATAACTCTCGGCTCCGCCCCATGACGCCAGATCTTCCTTACCGCTGAAGCTCAGGTTCCTCCTTACGCTCTGCGCTTACGACTGGTTCCTATTTCTCCGTTTATGGATTTAAAAATAAAATTTGCAAAAGACTTCAGTCTTCGATCCCTCGCCGCGAGTGGACAAATCGACTCGGATTTCGGAGATGCCCATGCGGGCAGAAGATGTCTCGGACGGATCCACACTCCACGGTGTTCACTGCTTAGGCCTTGAGCACGCACCCGCAGGCTTGCAACCTGTGCTCATCTTTCTCGGCCACGCCCTCAAGACCGCGGTTGCCCGATTGCAACCGGGCCGCCCCGAGAAGCGCTTCTCCGTGAAGTCCAAGGAGGCCCGTTGGCGGTGTCAAGGCGGCGGGAGCTCGGGCGTGGATCAGCTCGAGCGATGGTCGCCTCGAAGAGGAGGCGGCGCTGGTCAGATCTTCTCGGCCGCTGCATTTATCCCGCCTCTGGGTTCTTCCTACACGGCTTCTTTTAAGGAGCTTTGTCTGTCCCTCTCCACTAAAGGAGAAGGGCCTGCGTCTGCTGGACCTTATTCTCGGTCCAAAAAGAGGGACAAGGGTAAGTCCCTCCGTCGACGCTCTTGGGAGCGGGAAAGGCCTTTCCCGGGCCGTCGTCTCCGGGCTTCGTGCGACTGCACGGCTTCGCCACTGGCCTCACGGTGTCCCCGTCAGGTCAGTTGACCGAGACTCCCACTGATGAAGTCGAGATTTTTCTCGACCCATTGGACGGGCTGTCGCCTTTAGCAGCCGAGATTCCCCTCTCCCCGGTTCCCCCGGGAGGAGTTGAGGATCCCGTGGGCTCGTCTTGCCTCGGTCCGGAGCCCTGGATGGACCTTCCGAGCCGAAGGAGTGCCGGTTCCGCCGACACCTCTCGCACCGACCCGGAAATTCCGGGACTCTCGGTCTCGGGTCTGGACCTTTCGTGTCCAGCCGCTCCACCGCCATAGGCGGTCCCGGTCTCGGCATCATGGTAAGCGGGCGTCGCCGCTGCCCTCGCCTCCTCCTCCTCGGATGAGGGAGGCTTCGCGAAATTACGCCGGACGGTACGAGGACCTTATGTTGCAACAGCTCCTCCTGGTCGAATAAGCCGACCGCGCCTTCCCGCCATTAATGGCTGTCACCGAACGGCCGACACAACCCCCACTTGTCCGAGGAGCCTATACCCAGGCCGGTAGTTCGGCCAAAACCAGTTGCTCCACCATTCGTGAACCTCCGCCTCCACAGCCACCACTTGGGGCTCGCACCAAGGATTCTCGGTCGGCTAAGGGTTTACCCCATCGGTTGTCAGTTACCCTCACTCCCGACCGACCTCGGCAGGTGAAGGTGGCTCAGGCCAGAGGCAGCTCGAGGACTCTTCCGAGTCCGAAGATGATCCTCCTTCTTCTCCAAGCGACTGGACTTGGAGTCTTCAGGAGGCAGGCCAATGGACGACAGCTCCGTCGCCCTTCCTAGGACTGCTTCGCTCATCTCGAGTCTACCGGATGGATCGAACCCGCTTCAAACGGGCCAGGTATCCCTCACGGAGATTCTGGACCGAGGGATTCTCGACGAGGCTTCTTCCGGTGGCCGAGGCCATAGTGGGTCCCGCACTGGAACTTTGGCAGCGCCTGCTTCCTGCCCTGCGCCCGGCCAGGATGGCCAGGAAGTATCACGGTCCCACCGTTCCTTGTCCGTTTTGAACACCCTCTGCTGAGGGGTTGAGTTATCGACAGCGCTGCGCCGGGCAACGCCAGGGATGGACAAACCTCCTGACAAGGAGTCCAAGAAATTGACCACGCCGGGCAGAAAGTTCACGCCTGCCCTTCTCGCCTTCGTCAGGCCAGTTCGGCCGCCCTCATGGCACATTTTTCTCATGCCCTGTTGGGCCCCTGGATGAGGTCATCCTCATCTTCCCCCGATCTGCAGACTACGGTTAAGCAGGTGCGGGACCAGGGCAGGGCAGTGGCCAAACAGCAGCCCAGACTGCTTTGGACATAGGGACTCATGTGCCAGATCGGTGGCGGCCGTAGTGGTGTTGTCGTGGCTTGGCTGAGGATATCCACCTTTACTGGATACCCAGCACAAGTTGGCGGATGTTCCCTTTTTGGGACTGACCTCTTCGGCCCTGGGGTGGAAGGTCACCTGCAGAGGATCGAGAAGTCCAATGCCACCTTGGACTCGGTCTCTTCGCTCAGAAGGACAAAGGCCGCAAACCACAGCCTAAGCCCTTTCTCGTCCTTCTATGTGCCCCGGCCGCCGCCCGGCAACAGCGTCAGGGCCAGCAGGCTCGACCTTGGCATCCCAAACCCAAGCCGGGCTTCCTCTAACAGGAGGCAGGGAGGAAAGGCCCAGGAGGTCCCTCGGCGGTCCCTCCTCCAAGCCTGCCCAGTGACAGGCTGAGGGGTGTCGCCCCATCCCGTCACCTTACTGGGTCCCCGCTGGGGACGGCTCCGGCATTTCCGTTCCACCTGGTCCGCTGTTACCACGGACAGGTGGGTCTTGAGGTGGTGGGAAGAGGCCTCCTCTGGAATTCGAGCAGGCACCACCCTTCAGAGCCGTCGCCTCGGGCTTCGGGATCCCCAGCCTCACTGGCGGCTGTCGAGCCGACGCCCTCTCCTCCTCCAGAAGGAGGTGGTAAGAAGGTGGTGGACTTCTTCAGACCCAGGTTTGTGTCCAGGTACTTCCTGGTTCGAAGCGGACGGGGGCTGGCGCCCCATTCTCCGACCTACTACGACAACAAGTTCTAAGGTCTCGAACCTTCAGGATGGTCACTCTGGCTCAGATAATACCATCCTTGGAACGCGCGTGGTTCTGCTCTCTGGACTTGCAGGACCGCGTTTTCACGTCCCTATCCGTCTGTCTCACCAGAGATTCCTCGGCCTCGGGAAGGATCTCTCTTCGAGTTCCAAGCCATGCCCTTCGCTTGTCTCCAGCTCCCAGGGTCTTCACCAAATGCATGGCAGTGGTGACAGCATTTCCTGCGGCGCCGAGGGGTCCGGTGTACCACCTGGACGACTGGCTGATAGCAGCTCCCTCCAGGAAGGAGGCGGAGTGGTCCAGAGATCTGGCCCTCCAGGTCTGCTCTCAACTGGGCCTCCTTATCAACGAGGCCAAGTCGGAACTCGAGCCGAAGCAGGTGATTCTATTCATCGGGGCGCAGCTCGACTCTCTTCGAGCCAGAGCGCGGCTCCCGGCGGACAGGGCCGAGGTTCTTTCCTCCTTTGCCCGATCATTTCTGGTTGGGCAATTGCGCCCTGCCCGGGACTTCCTGCGCCTCCTGGGTCTCATGGCGGCCTGCACCAGCGTGGTCCGTTGGGCCCGCTGGAACATGCGTCCCCTTCAGTGGGGACTGGCCAGCCAGTGGTCACAACGCTGCGATCCCTTGGACCAGCTTGTGTCGGTGACACAGGGGATGTGGAACGCTCTCCAGTGGTGGACCGTTCCAGATCATTTGCAGGAGGGCATCCCGTTCGTCCGCCCCGAGCCGACGGTCTCTCTATCGACCGATGCCTCTCTGATGGGTTGGGGTGCCCATCTGGGGGAACACCGGGCTCATGGCCTCTGGTCCCCATGGAGTCCGATGCCACATCAACCTGCTGGAGCTCCGGCGGTCCGCCTAGCTCTCACCGCCTTTGCTCCGTTCCTCCGGGGTCAAGTGGTCCGAGTCCAGACGGACAATACCACGACCATGTACTATCTAAACCGCCAGGGCGGGGCCCCGCGCTCCATGCTTCTATGCAAGGAAGCTCTCGCATTTGGTCACTCGTGCGCAGCCTGGGCGGATCTCTAGCCATTCACGTGGCAGGAGCCTCCAACACCCTGGCCGATGCCCTGGAGCCGGATAGGGGCTGCATCCCACGAGTGGTCTCTCCTGCCGGAGGTAGTACAGCATCTGTTCTCCCTTTGGGCACACCTCAGGTGGACCTGTTTGCCTCCATGGAGAACGCTAGCTGAGTCTGTTCCATGCCCGCCTCAGCAGGGCTCGCTGCAGGGATGCTTCTCGAGGCAATGGACCCTGGGCCTCTTTACGCCTTCCCCATTTCCCTTGATCCACAAGGTGCTTCAAGGCGAGGAGGGACAAGGCGCAGGTGATTCTGATAGCCCCAGACTGGCCTCGCCAGTTCTGGTACCAGATCTCCTCAGTCTCAGCTCCAGGACTCGCGCAGCTTCCAGCTCGCCCGACCTCTCCTCAGTCAATCAGGGAAGGTGTTCCATCCGGACCTTCAATCTCTGCACCTGACGGCCTGGTTCCTGAGCTGCTAGAGTTCCAGGCCTTGGGTCTTTCCGACGAGGTCCTCAATGTAGTTGAGGCGTCCCTGGAGATAGTCGACTAGAAAATGTTATGCCTTCAAATGGAAAAAGGTTTTCCATTTGGTGTCAGGGCAAGGGCTTGGACCCTTCCTCCTGTTCCTTGGCAAGCATCTTGGACTATTTATGGTCCCTTTCTAGTCAAGGGCTTAGGTCGGCGACCCTAAGGGTGCACCTGGCAGCCTATCTCTGCTTACGGTGCGGGCCGGAAGCAGTCGGTGGCGAGGAGAAGGTGGTCTGGCGCTTTTTCAAAGGCCTTGATCACATTTCCCTCCAGTGCGGGAACCCCACCTCCGTGGGATCTACTGCTGGTACTGGCAAAGCTCATGGGCAAGCCATTAGAACCTATGCACAGGTGTGCTCTCTCTCACCTGTGGGAGACCGCCTTCTTGGTGGCTATCCGTCAGCCAGAAGGATGGAGAGCTCCAGGCGCTTCCATCGAGTCTCCTTACCTGGTCTTCCACAGGGACAAGGTTGTCCTGCGCCCCCACCCGAAATTCCTTCCGAAGGTGGTGTCGGAGTTTCACCTTAACCAGGTGTTGACTCTGCCGGTGTTCTACCCCAATCACACCTCGGAGGCCGAATATAGGCTCCATACTCTGGACCCTAGAGAGGGCGCTCGCTTATTATAAGGCCTTGCGGCGCTGAAGTGGGGAAAGTTAGCCAGCTGTTTGTCACCCACGCTGAAGCTGCATCTGGCAGACCTGCAGCCAAGCGGACGATAGCAGGTGGGTAACCTCCTGCATAGATCTGTTATAAGTTGGCGGGCATGGAGCTCCCAGAGGATAAGAGCTCATTCTACCCGCCATACTGCTGCAACGGTGGCTGCTTCCAGGGACGTCCCTATCCAGGAAATCTGCAGGGCTGCTACCTGGAAGTCAGCAAACACCTTTATTACCCATTACCACATCGACCTTGAGTCACGCCGGATGCTGGTTTTGGGGCCTCGTTCTCAGTCTCTTTCCCAAGTAAGTATTGGGGTGTGCGTCTTGCCTCCTCCTCCCGGAGAACTGCTAGGAGTCTGCCAATGAGTGTGGATGAACAACATATCCATGTCCCTAGAAATACAGGTTACTCACCTGTAACAGGAGTTCTAGGAATGGTATAGTTGTTCATCCACACTTCTCCACCCCGACCGGCTTCTCGACGCACAACCTGAGCTTCCAGCGCCAGACTGGCGCCATGGGGCGGAGTCGAGTTATACCACCCGGGTGGGTGGGAGGAGCAAGCTTGAAGACCTTCCGGCAAGATTTAAAGCGGCAAGGATACTGCCAATGAGTGTGGATGAACAACATATACCATTCCTAGAACTCCTGTTACAGGTGAGTAACCTGTATTTTCTGTCTTATCTGCTTATTAATGTGTCTGATCTTGCAGTGATAACTGAGGGGTCCGCACTCCCCCTCCCCCGTGTTGGGCATTAACCCTCCCACACATTTCCACTTTTAATTGCAACCCCCCTCTTTACATTGTCCCAGCCCCTGTTAAAGCTGTCCACTGTTTTTAGGGATACCACCTCATCAGGTAATTCATTCCACTTGGCTATCACCTTCTTGGTGAAAAAGTGCCTTGTCATTTCCCTCTTGAATCGCCCTCCCATCAGCTTGAGGCAGTGTCCTCTAGTGGTTTTGTTGCTGCTGCAGCTGAAGAGACCCTTGGATTTCACCTTGTTTATACCACTGATATATTTTTAAATGTTTCAGTCATGATTCTCCAGCCTCACAATTCCATAATGAACACCGCAATGCAAGGAACAGGGTGGCGCACACAAAAAGGGTTGCCAAACCTGAAGCAGTACAGTCCCAGAAGAAAGTGGCACTCAAATAAATTGGATGTCCAGACTAGTTGAAGAAAAAAATTCAACAGATTTTATTTTACAGCAACGTTTTGCTCTCCAGTGTAAGACAAAGACCCACTGGCCACTAAAGCCCCTGCTGGTGCAGTAGTAGCAGTGCTGTCGCTTGCAAAGCTGATAGCTCTGGCTCTGGAATGAGCCTGGACCGTTGGAGGGGAGGGCCGTGACCACAGGTTGTGGTGCAGGGGATACGTGGATGATGGGAGAGATAATTGCAGTGCGCCAGAGGGTTAACTGTGTCAGGCCTTGCTGGTAGCCAGTCCTGTAGCGTGCTCCTGGTGGTGGTGGTGGAGGGAGGTGGGGAGAAAATAGGAAAAGAGCAGACGGGTCGGGCAGATAATGCTCCTCTGGCAGCACACTCTCACGCTAGACCCTGGCTACACCACTCCTTGACCGAGCCATGGCTTCGCTTCTGCTCTGTGTAGGTCAGATGATGACAGGGAAGAAATGCCAAATAGGCTAATGGTGTACCCGTCCCCAGTGGGTAAACTGTGGGAACAGCACAGAGTTGTCACAGGTGGGTGGGGACCGATGTCAGGCTGACAGGCCTGTAGTTCCCTGCCACCTTGCTTGATCGCCCTTGTGCATAGGCACTATATGCGCCACCTTCCAGTCCTGGGGCACCCACCCTGTCCTCAGAGAGATGGTGAAAAGCTCTGCCAGGGGTTTCGCCAGGACATCCACAAATTCCTTCAGCACTCTGGGATGTAATTTATCCGGCCCCGGTGCTTTCTCTGTCTTGCAGTCATTTTTTTTTTTTTTTTTTTTTAACACCCAGGTCTTTATTTAGCTTTATTCTTACCCTGAAATCCTTCAACTTCCTGATTAATCTGCTGTGGGAAACAGAGCCAAAGGCCTTATTAAAATCCAGATACAGGATGTCCACAACCTGACCTGTATCCACGGTTTTGATTTCCCAGTCAAAGAAATAAATCATTTGTTTGGTAGGATCACCCTGCCACAAACCCATGCTGCTTCTCATCTTGGAGCCCATTATCCTCAAGAAAGCACACCAGTCTTTCCTTCAGTATGGTGTCCATAAACTTTTCTACTATTGACCTCAGACTGATGGGTCTGTAATTGCCAGGGTCATCCCTCAGCCCACTTCTGTGGAGCGGTAATACTTGTGCTGTTCCCCAGTCTAAGGGTACCTCTCCTGATACCAGTAAGCTGTTGGAACAGGTCCGTCAGGGGACCCGCTAGGACATCTGCCAACTCCCTAGGATGAATACCATGCATGCCTGGGGACTTGTCTACTGTCAGAGCTGTCAAACCCTTCCTTGCCTTCTCCACAGCAGTATTCCCATCAGTCTCACTTATCACCCTGTTGCCCACCCCTTTCTTCCCTTGAGGCATTGGACTGTCTTCTCCCTGGTGAAGACTGAGGAAAAATACTAGTTTAGTACTTCTGCCTTTTCTTCACTACATTCCACCCACCTCTCCTTTTTTTTTTGCATTATATGTTCATTAAATTTTTAAGTATAACACAACACAGTAAAAACACACACACATCACATATCCAACATGTAACATAAAATATCAATTCAGTCAAACTATATGTGTTCAACGCCTACGTATCTGACATAAGGACAGGAATCAGGAGTGAGATGAGTCTCTTTGCGGATGACTCGAAACTAGGGGTGGTGGTGGATGGGAGGAGGGGAGGGTGGCCCACAGGGGACCTGGAGGCTCTGGAAAGATGGTCTAGAAAGTGGAAGCTGAGGTTCAATGCAGGGAAATGCAAGGTACTCCACCTGGAGCTAGAAACCCAGGTCAAGTGTACACCCTGGGGGATGCTACAAGTCTCGATGGCTGAGAGGGACCTGGGGTGGTGGTGGATGTCAAGATGAACAACTCTGAGACTTGTAGGAGGGCAGCAGCCAAGGCCAACAGGATGCTGGGATGCATCGCTAGGGGATCACCTCCAGAAGGAGGAGTGATACTCCCTCTGTATAACTGCTTGGTGAGGCCGCACTGGAGTACTGCGCAGTTTTGGAGGCCACACTTAAAGCGGGACATTAACCTCCTGGAGAGGGTCCAGAGGAGGGCAACCAAAATGATTTGGGGCTTGGGGACAGGACCTATGAGGAGAGGCTCGAAGAGCTAAATATGTACACATTGGAAGAGAGAAGGGACCGGGGACATGATAGAGGTCTTAGGTACATGAAGAGGGTAAATAGGGGAGGAACAGTCAGGGTGCTTCAAGGAAGGAGGAAGGGGCCACTAGAGGGCATGGGTGGAAGCTGGAGGGGGAAGATTCAGGGAGAAAGGAGGAGGTGCTACTTCACTGAGAGGGTGGTGGAGCTATGGAATGCACTGCCTCTAAGGGGCTGTGCAGGCAGAGACAGTGGAGGGGTTCAAGAGGGGTGGGACAGGTACAGGGGAAGGGTTCTGGAAGCAAAATCCAATGCAGCAAGAATATCCGGAACTGGGAAGGGAGAAGCCAGAGAAGGCGAGGGGGACAGCAAGGTCAGCACCCAGGTTGGGGACTGACCAAACGAGAAGACACGAAAGACCATTAGGCCTATTCTGCTGGCATTTTAGTATGTATGTTAGTATGTATGTTAGTATGTAGTATATGCAGCCGGGTCCAGTAAATTGTCATATTTAAATAAGATAAAAAAATGACAGCCTTAAAATAATCTTAGTTACCGAGTCGGTAAATAAATGTTTCATTTTGTTGTTCCTGAGTTCTCTAGTTTTCTCTAATTTTATATGCCTCCTCGTCTTATACCATCCAGTCTGTTGCCGCAGTGGGGGAGGGGTGGGGGGCGTCCAAGGGACCACCCTCTCCGGTAGACTACCATCTTAAGAAATCTTGGAAGAAATGCTCTGCCTATGTATCTGTTTTCTCTGCAGACCCTCTCTCAGGAGCAGAACCTCTGCAGGGGTTAAAGTTGCTAGGAATGGGTCCCACACCAGCAAAATACGCTTCAGTTTACCCTTAACTGCAAAAGAGAGCTTTTCCGATGCAAGTGTCTGTATGGCCAGTGTGCGCCATTGCAGGACAGTAGGCTGGACCCCTGACACCCATGAATTTAAGATGCATTACCTAGCTAGCATTATGAGCACCCCGGCTCAGCGTTTCACAGTTACCCACCCATCCTGCCCCAAGTTTTCAATGCTAGATAACAAAAATAAAGGATCCACTGGAACTTGACGGCCCATCATAGTTTCCAGCTGTTGTACCACATTTTTCCAGAACTCCTAGAGTGTAGGGCAAGACCAGAAACAATGGTAGTAAGATCCCAAATCTTGACCGCACCTGCCACACAACGGGATTACATTTATGGATCACTAGAGGAGGGCAGTAGACCCTGTGGCTGAACTTATAACATAACTTCTTGTACTTGTTACACACTAAGGCCCAGATATTCAAAAGGGTTGTGCATGCGCAAGTCCTACATTGCGCCATTCTGCGATATTCAGCAGGAGGCAGTTGCGCCACTAAACAGGTTGAGCAACAGCGCAATGCAAATGAATGCATGCTCAACAGGAGGGGGAGGAACCATGCATAAACTGCGCAACCCGATATTCAGTCGGGTTGTGCAGAGTTGTGCAGGCGCAACCCCCAACCTGCGCCTGCACAACTTTGAGCCAAAAAAAAAAAGGATCAAGTTGAGGGCCACCCACAGGTGAGCTGCTGTATTGCAGGCGCAACACAGCAGCTGCACCGTGGCTGGCCCCAACTCAGTCCCTGTCGCCCACCAGCCCGATCGCGGGCAGAACGTAAAACACTCTCTCCCCGCTTAAACATCTCCCAAGTGCCCGATCGCTGGCAGAATGTAAATAATTCCTCGGCTTAACGAGTTCCCAATGCCCGATCGCTGGCAGAATGTGAACAACCCCCAGTTCCTTATCACGGGCAGAATGTAAAGACCCCCTTTCGAATATCTCTGGTGGTCAGTTGACTGTTCTGCCGATCGTGGGCAGAATGTCCAGTGACGACCTTCAAATTCTTTTCTGTGTGCTCCACCCCACCTACCTCCATCGGCCTCACCCTCCTCCTCTCGCAGCCGGCGGACAGCATCCCTGCCCCGCCCACCGACTGTTCGATAGGTTGCACGCCATTGGTGAGCTAGAGCCACGGGCGGCAGCCTAGTCGATATGACAGTCCAGATTTGTGGTCACAAATCTGACTGTCATGACGGTATGGGCTGCACGCCCATTGGCTCTAGCTCTGCACCACTGGGCGCAGCCCTATTGGGCGTGGCGGGCTGCAGGGCGGTGGGATGCTGCTACCACCGCCGCTGGGGAGCAGGTGGGGGCTCGGGTGGGTGGGATGGGGGGACACTAGACACCAGGGAGATGTTTGGGGTTGTCACTGACATTCTGCCCGCTGATCGGGCATTACGGGTCCACTGGACCACCAGGGAGATATTCGGTTGGGGGGTCTTTACATTCTGCCCGCATCGCACGGGGGTTGTTTCACTTTCTGCCCGTGATCGGGCATTGGGAGCTGTTTGGGCGGGTGTTATCATGATACGCTCTGCCCGCGATCGGGCATTGGGAGATGTGGGCGGGGGTTGTTTCACGCCAGCCCGCTGACAGCAGCAGGGTGCGTTGGTCCCCGACGGCCGCTGCCTGGCAGGGGCGCCAGGCGCAAGTCCTCGGGGATCGGCGCACCTACATGCTAATGGCATGCAAATGGGGCCATAATCAGATGCAAATGGCCCCCACGCCTTGCATGAATTATGGCCCCATTTGCATGTCACCTTTTGAATATCGGAAATTTGCGCATGGCGCAATGGTACTTGCGCCACCGCAAGTTTAATGCTCAACTCTGACAACTTGCGGTGGCGCAAGTTCCACTGCGCCATGCACAGTGGCTGTGACTGGGGGGTGATATTCAAAGGAGTTGCTCAGTAGCGCAGCTCCTTTGAATATCGCCCTGGCCACACCCCTGCGCAACTATTTTGAGCAGTGCAAGGGCTTGTGCCTCAGAATGGCGCAGTTTGAATATCCGGGGGCCTAAGCTTTCTTTATATAGATTTAAAATAATTTCCCAATCCTGTTCCAGAATCCTTTTTTTTTTTTTTAACTTGACAGTCTCATCCTTCATATCCCTGATACATTGGGAGGGGGAAAGGCCTTCTCCCCTTTTTCACCCCCTCTGTCAGTTGCGGCTCCTTTCTGCCTTTGGGCAACTAGACTTTTCTGACACCACCCTAGCCTTAAAGGGACAGGACATTTCTGCTTTCAGCAGTTGCTAATGTTCCTGTTTACTGCAATAAAATTCATACTGCTAAATGATCCATATTTAACTGTACCTGAATAAACACTGATGTGGAAAAAGTATGTTTTCAGTTTTTCTTTTATGGGAAATAAGCGGCACAGTTCTTTTCATGGAACAAGTAGTTGGGATTTTTTTTATCTATGCCATGGTTTGTGTACAGTGTGTTGATTTTTGAGCTGTTGACCAGTCAGAACCTTGATCAGAGTTCTGTGCAGAGGGGGTAGAAGACATGAGGGGGGGGGAGGACCTGAAAAGGCCGGAAGAATGGTCAAGGGTATGGCAACCAGAATTCTTGCCAAAAAGTGCAGAATTGTGCATATGGGGCACAGGAACCCAGTGGCAATGTACCAGTTGGGAGGGGGAGGAAATGTCATGTCGGCAACAAAACAGTAAAAGGACTTTTTTTTGGGAGGGGTTGGGTCATCATATCTGATGACCTGACGGTAGCAAGGCAGTGTGATAAGGCAGTAGGTAGAGCTAGTAGAATGCCGGGGTGCATAGGGAGGTGTAGCACCAGTAGAAAGAGAGGTGGTGGTACTGCTGTATAGATTGATGGTGAGACCACACCTGGAGTACTGTGTCCAGTTCTGGAGGCCCCATCTCAGGAAATATATAGATAGTGTGGAGGTGGTACAGAGAAGGCAGCCAAAATAGTGCAGAAACTACAGCAGAAGCTCTATGAGGAAAGACTAAAGAATTTAAATATGTATTTATTAGAGGATAGAAGGGAAAGGGGAGACATTGATGGATACATTCCAGTACCTCAGGGGCATTAATAAGATACAGGAGGGTAGCATTTTATATAGAAGAGATGCTTAAGGACAAGGGTCCATGATTTGAAACTGGGGAAGGGGGTCTCAGCGGGGATGTGAGAAAGTACTTCGCGGAAAGGGTAGTATACGTCTGGAACAAACTCCCAACAGAGGTGGTGGGTACCAAAACGGTAACAGAATTCAAACATGCATGGGATAGATGCAGTGGAACATTGCTTGGGGGGGGGGGCTGGAGATCACGGAAGGTAAGATATTTTAGGGCACACTAGATGGACAAAGGTGTCATTTTCTGCTGACAACTTCTGTGTTTCTAGGTGCACAAACTGTGACATAGATACAACTCAAGATCACAAGTTCCATGAAGAGAATTGTAACAGAACGCTGCTTATAAAAACAAAGCAATGCAAAATACATTTTTTCATATTATTTTTTATTTAGATACAGTTGGATATGGATAATTTAGGGGAATGGATATAATTTCTGAAAAGAAGAACTTTATAAACTACTGCAAATTAGAAATTAGTTCCTGTTTTCTCTGACGCTGCACACCTCTGTCTTCTTCCTTCTGGGTCCTTTTTGAATTTCTTGAAGGCTGACATTTTTTGTCCTTCAGTGCCTGAGCTGCCTGCCTATCCTTGGCCTTTTTTGGCTTTAGACTTTTTAGTTTTGCACACTGGTTACTGGCTGCCAACAGCCCCCCTTCCAACCCCAATTATGGCCCATTTCTGGTCCACCCCCCATCTCTTCTCTGACACTAGCAAGGTAGCCGCCTTGAATTTATTCCATCTTCTTGTAGTCTGCCTTCCTAAAATCAGATATTCTGGTTTTGGTGTAATTTTCTTTCTCCCCATGTTGAGATGCATCTACTGTGTGGTGGTCACTGCCACCCAGGGGTTCCCCAACTCTTAACCTCCTGAACATGTGCTCCATTTGTCAGCACTGGGTCCAGGATGGCTTTCTCCTTGGTTGGTTTCATAACACATTGGGTCAAGAACCCACTCTGAAACGCATCCAGCATTACCTGTGACCTGGTACAGGAAATAGCTGAGATCGTCCAGTCCACATTAAGCACATTGAAGTCCCTCATAATCACCAAGTCCCTCTTAGGCCCTGTCCACTCTACCCCTCTGTAATGTTACAGAATGCCCAAACCGTTACCGGAACGGTTTGCGTTTACACCTGTAACGTTATAGAAGGCGTTTTCGTAACCGTTGTTGAAACCACATATGAGGTGGTTTCAGCAACGTTATGAAACCAGTTACGCCTCAAGGTTACTGGGCGAGGTGGACGGTAGTAATGGTCGCCTGCTCTTGAGTGGGATCACAGGCGCGTTCCGTAATGGACACCACGGGCAGTGTGGACACACTGCACCACCCCCGTTGTAATGGTTTTCATCCGCACGGGGTCTGAGCTGTGCAGTGTGGGCGGGGCCTTAGTTGTCATCACCACTGTTCTGCACCCCAGCTCCCTGCCCATCTCCTCTACCTGGTTTGGCAGTCTGTATACCACCCCTAGCTTTAGTTTTCTCTCTCTCGAGGACTGTAGCTGCACCCATAACACTTTAGTCCTTTCCCTTCCGTCTACTCCTTCCTTGTGCATATTCCCTCCCTTATGTACAGTGCAATTCCACCACCTTTCCCACCCTCCTGACTTTTCTACATAGTTTGTACCCAGGGATGGAGAGGTCCCAGTCATGGTTCGACATGGCCTAAGTCTCTGTGATTGCTGCCATGTCCACCCCCTTGCCATCAGCACTTGTAACTCAGCTGTTTTGTTCCTCAGGCTTTGTGTGTTCAGGGATACCACTTTTCACCATGACCGTTTCCTCTCTCTTCCCCTAGTCTGTCTGTCCCTCCCTCTGTACTTAGATCCATCACCTCTCTTCCTTCATACCTCCCTCCCACCCCATCAGCTTCCTCTGTCCCCACCCCTCTCATCTCCTCTTACCCTCGGTCCCCCCACCCATATAGTCAGTGCCCTCCTGCCTCATAGACTTATCCTGCTAAAGCCTTCTCTGATTGGGGGGCTGTTAGTCCTCATGTTTTGGTGACCAAGTGTTCTGTGACCCTTGCTGCCCCCTTATTTGCTTAAGTTAAGGGCGCTACTTGTACAATCCCCCATCTAACTAAGGTAGGAAAATCGGGCAGACTGGATGGGCCTGGTGGTCCTTATCTGCCGACAGTCTCTATGTTTCTGTCTTTCCCTTTAGTGCCCTAGTGCTCTCCCGACTGAGATGTATTTTATGTGGTGTATACAGAGCTTTATTTTAACCAGGTTCCCTCCCAGCTACCTGTAACCCTTCTCCCTGCACCACTCAGCTGTACGTTGAAGTTTGCAGTCCTCACCCTGTGTACCAGCAGCACTCAAGAGAAGGCCACAGATCAAGCTACGCCACTACATATTTTCCCCACCTCTATAAATCTTTCTTGTACCACCCCCACCTCTCATCCGGCAAGGTTGTTTGTTCCTAGGTGGACAGTTATGTGAGGTTCCCCCGTTCCCTGTGTGCTTTCCTGTCATTGGGCCTGCTCACTCCGCTGTCACCCCAGCATACACACTACCTTCTGCATGTGACCTGATCCTTTTATCCCCATCTCTACGTCTTTTACAATGGAGTCTCCCAAAAATCACTGCTCCCCGCCCCCATCCGCTTCCCTTGTGGCTACTTCACCCTCTCCAGACGTCTTTTCCACTCCCTCCTTCCTCCCTGCTAGTTCTTATACTTCCTTTCTCCGTTCCAGCCTAACACCTTTCCTGATCCACTTGACTGTCCAGCCTGCCCTAACCACCCCTCCTTGGATGACCTCTCATCTTCTCCTCCTCCCCACCCTGTTTTCCCTTCTCAGCCCCCTTTGACTGTTATCTCCCTGCATTGGTTCCCCCACACTTCCTTGCTCTCTTGGTGAGGCACCTAAGGAACCTGTATCGCCTCCCCCTCCATCCTTGCCTTCCTATTAGCCCCACTTCCCTGGAAATTTCTCTTCTGCCACTCTTCTCCTCTGTGACTTCCTCAGTCAGGTAGCACTCCTGTTTCCCATCTATGATGCCTAAACATATGTTGTCAGCTGACCTTGGCTTCTACATACTGGGCAACCCTCTAACACCCACAGTGTACCCATGAAAACTGCTGCCTCACACACACACTGCAGCAAACATCCCTGCTTTCCATCTCCTGCCTTCCCTGCAGTTTCCTTCCAGCTTCTACTCTACAGACCACTGCCTAGACTTTATTTTATTTATTTTTTTTTTAAATATTCTTGCCTCAGCTAGGGATTAGCTATGGCCCCTTATGCACCTAATTCATATCCCTTCCCCAAATATAGATTAACTCATTGTCTCCTAGCCGACGCCTGTAGTCGTCAGTAAAAAAACACTGGTGTGTCCTGAGTACGTCTGCAGAAGTCAGCTACTGACTCCCAGTGTGCCCAAGCAACGTCTGGAGAAGTCACTTATATATTTTAATATATAGTGTAACAGAATATAATATATATTTGATTGCACCGTTGGAAAGGTAATGTTATGCTGAACAACTTTGTCACTGATATTTTGTGCACATCATGCATACTTTAGGAGTTATTTGCATTTGTTTATGGTATGGTGTGTATGGCTTATGTTGCCTGTTTTAGTGAAAAACATTTTTTTTTGCTGTTTCAACCAGTTTAAAAATAACAAAACAAAATTACATATTATTATTTGCACACCACCATTGGGAAGGTAATGTTCTGCTGAACAACTTTGCCACTGATATTTTGTGTATATCATGTATACTTTTGGAGTTATTCACATTTGTTTATGGTATGGTGTGTATGGCTGACATGTTTTCCATCAAGATTCACCTAAGCAGCTTGAATAAAATTCACTTTTTTGGCACTTCAGCAGGTATAAAATAAAAACCGTATTGATTACAATTGGTTGCATAGCACCATTGGAAAGGCATTTTTGTGCTAATCAACTTTCATGCTGATACTTTGTGTGTATCATGTATACTTTTGGAGTTATACGCATTTGTTTATGATATGGTGTGTGTGGTTGAGATTCAGCCCTCAAATCTTGCCAAAGCACCTTGACTAAAATGGGGAAAGATTACGTTTTACAGTAAAAAGATATCTTTTTTTTAACTAACATAATATTAAAACACCATCTAATGTCTGTATGCTTAATTTGGTGTTGATATTTTACATATTTTCCAACAAAAAATGGCTTATGTTACACTTTTTTAGTGAAAAAAATATTTAGTTTGCTCTTTCGACCAGCATAGAAAAAAAACTAAATTACTTATTATTACATGCATGCCACCATTGGAAAGGCAATTGTGTGCTGAATAACTCTGCCACTCATACTTTGTGTCTAGCATATACAGTTATTGAGCTATTAGCATTTGTTTGCAACATGCTGACTATGGCTTGATTTTGCTTAGAAAGGCCCAGGATTCACTGTTAAAAGTATACAGGAGATTCAGGAGACAAGTGGTGTAATCTCAGAGTGAACCTGTGGAGGCAATGAGTTAACTACAGTCCCTTATTTGCTGGCCTTATGCCAACTCTCAAACCCAGTACTTCACTTTAATGTCCTATACCCTGTTTAACATGAAATATCATAAACACACTACATTATCTGTTAACACTTCTGCTTCATTGTATCTATACTGTTGTATTACCAAATTTAATAACGTGAATTAGTTACTTACGTACTTGTACCAGATTTCCTTTTTAACACCGTTTGCAAGTTGAATTACACGTTCCCAACCCTTTAATTACAAATTATTTACCGATTTATATAAATTAAGCCTACTTTTTATATTTACTGTGTTCGATGTATTGCTGCTGGGTGTTTCCCCTCACAACAAGCTTGCATATCATATACACTTTAGATAACGGAAGCGTATGGTTTTATATCTGGTTTGCAGCGTCTCCTGCTGACTGCTGTCTCATGCTGTTGCGATAAGTGTGTCGCCTTTAAGCTAGGCCCTTCAGCTATGGGACTGCAGCTGAGAACTGCTAGACTGAAGTTTTTAAATATAAGGTTAAAACGCCCTGCCCTCTTCACACTCCTGATTGGAGCAAGGGCCGCCTGAGGGAGGCGGTGATGACAACCCTGCTGAAAGCAGGTAAATCATGCAGAATGAACCTGAAAGTACAGTCCGGAGTTGTGTGTTTTTTTTTTTTTTTTTAACTTTGTTTATTAATTTTCTGTTTTAGCAGACAAATCTGCATTTTCTTGTACATGGTGTAGGTACAGTGTAACATCACATATTTGAAAATCGGTTGAAAAGACCCCCTTGTAGTCTGGTACAAAAGGAAGGGGGGTAAGTCCCGGACAGAAGTCCCTGTATTAGATCCATGAGTGTATTGAAACTTGCCAGCCTCTTCAGTGGTGAAGGTGTATCCTCTAGGTAGAATCAAAAAGGGAGAACTGAACACAGTCTAAAAGATTGCTATTTCAACCTGGTCATAGTTAGGTAGAACTTATGTAGTAATAACTCTCTTCCCCTCGATTCCCTCCACCCCTGCAAAAACACCAATATAACCCAGCATTCATTATAACTACATTTAAAATTCTTTATTTTAAACAGTAAGGCAGTAATGATTTTAATGGCACGCAACCATAACATTTTATAACTTTAAAAATATTAAAGTCTGATTGAATAAATTCCGGCACGACCCTTTCTGCAACCCAACTGGTGGTGGAAACTTCTAGGGAGCATAGAAATGGCGGGTAACCTCACATGCATCGAATAGCTAGCAAAACATACCAGAAAGGTCCCTCTGTAATCCCCTCGTTTTAAACGGACCCCCAAATGACTCACTGAAGTCCGTATATCCATATAGAGTCCAGTGGTACTCAAAAGTTCCCAGTGTGAGAAATGTAATTGAGGAAAGGCCCGACCTACTGCAAATATAAGCCCCAAGATTTCCTTTCAGTCGACCTGTGCTTCGGAGCTCTGCGATTCGGTGGGTTCCTTCCCCGCTGCAAATTCAGTTTCCACCTTCTCCGTCCATCTGCTGGCATCTTGGGGTGGTAAAATGCCATGTCTTTCCTCCATAGATCACCCGCAATCATGCTGGTAGTAAAAATGAATGAATAATGCCAAGGGCACACAACTTATGCCTCACAGCATCGAAAGCCTTCCTTTTAGCACGGGTCTGGAAGGAGAGGTCGGGATACAATTTAACGTCCATACCACCGACCTCCAGGGGATACGCTGCTCTCTTTGCCAGCAGAACCTGATCCCGGATCTCTGAGCCTATAGATTGCAGCAGGATAGTGCGTGGTTGACTGGGGGATGAAGGACGAATCCTCGGGTTCACTTTATACGCCTTGGTAAGTGCAGCCCAAGAAAATTCTTCCGGTAAATTGAGATTTCTCTTCAGCCAGTCCAGCAAGTATGGTAACAATTTCCGCCCTTCCACACCTTCGGGAAGCCCGACAATACAAATATTGCCAGCTCTAATTTCATTTCCCAGTGACTCAAGGAGGCCCTGGAGCTGTCTGTTTTCCTTTGTAATGGTAGCCATTGTAGCCAAGGTTGATACCACCCTCTTATCCGTTTCTGCTAAGGAACCTGTAATTTGTTTGATTGCAGCATTGTGCTTTTCTAGTTTTGTTAGTATTTTTTTCAATTTTAGAGTCCATGGCCTGCATGAACTCAAGTAAAGTGTGCCATGGAGGGTCCGATGTACGATCCTCTTTGCCAGCAGTACTTCCACCTGAGGCTTCTCTGGCCTTGCTTTTGGTCGATGGAGGATCTTTATGTTGTCTCTGCTGCTGCATTTTAGTTCTGCCCATCTTAAGTGTGGTATTGCTCGATTCCGTATAGTTTGCTGAATAAAGATAAGCTGCTTAATTTTCAAAAAAATAATTTAAAATCACAGTTTAAAGCTGTTTTTTTTTTTTTCTGCCACGTGAAGGGAATGCTTCCAACCCGAAAGATTGCTCTCTGCGCCCCCCCCCGAGTTATTCTTTTTAATCAAGTCCTAGCCCACGAAAGCCTGACTGGCTCCCGATTCACAAGTGAATTCTCACACAGCTGATAAGCAGTGGAACACTGTAGATTTTCAAAATCCACTTGACGACTAAGCTCCTGTACAGTCAACTAAGCTCACACACCTGATTGGAACAGGGGATGGTGATGGCAAGCCTGCTGACATCTTGTATTTTGGTCTTGCAGTATTGGACCTGTGTGCATTAACTTTGGCGTCATATGAGCTGCCACACCCTTTACCACCTCTCCAGTTTTTTCCAGATCTTCCCTCATGGCCTCTACCCCTCTTCGTTCTCTACCCTTCCACAAATCTTAATATTTTCTGCAAGAGGCATGTCTTTTTTTTTGGACCTCCCTCTCCAGTGTCATGTGAATGATGTTAAAGAATCTGTCCCAAAACAGATTTTATCTTTCACTCCAGGTCACCAATTTTCTTACCCAGGTACCCTTAAGGGATGTAGTCGGAGACTTTGCTGAAATCTAGGTACAGGATATCCACTGTCTGACCATGATCCACAGCCCTTGTCACCCAATTGAAGAATTCAGTCAGGTTCATTTGGCACAGCCTACCACCTGTAAGCCCATGCTGCCTGCTGTCCGGCAGACCTTTTGTCTTCAGGAGTCCCATCAGCTGCTCCTTTATTGTTTATTGCAGTAGTTTTCCCACTTAGGTTAAATAATTTTACATTTTCAGTGAAAAACACTTGAGAGGTTAAATCAGCCATTTGTAATTTTTTTTCCCCGCCTGCCCCAGTGCGCAGTCCAGCCCCTTATCCTTTGGGCCGCATTCAGTGTTGACCCCGGACACCCCAATACCATCCCCTGTCGCCATCTGTCCATCCCCCACAATGGCATGCACCCGTGGTAGACCCAGGGTAACCCTTCCGGGGGGGGGGCACCAAGAGGGTGCCAGGGAGATAGATCTGCTACCTTGACCATGGGGCGGCTAGGGGATTGGACAAATGTCGGCCGCCCTGTGGCGCGCCCCCTGTGGAGAGAAATGACCAAAGGGGCTCACTCCCTGCTGGCCTCCGCTCGTCCCAGACTCGCTTGCAAACCTGGGTCGCCAGTGTGCCAGGCGATTTCTTATCGCCCGGTGTCATGGAGCCGGCCAATTTGTTATTTTTAAAGCAGTGCTGGGGAGTCGATTTATTCATGAGAAACTTATTTTCACCACTTTATCATGCAGATAACTCCCATTCAAACAACATGAAATCTTGCTGTATTCTGACAATTGCAGTGATTCCCAACCTTTGAACTGCCCTGGAGAACTAAGGGTTAACTTTCCATGCAAGGCGTGGAACGCTGCGCTGGGGCTCGGTTGAAGTCTCTGTCTGGAGTGTTTTCAACTCAAACCGTCAGAGTCTTTACTCCGCCTCACTGAACGGTTGCTCCGGAGAGTTCTCCTTCAGCTCGGTTCGAAGTCAGTTAAAGTTTTCAGTTTTTCGTCGGTTTAAACCAAAAAAAAAAATATCCGCATAGTTGGTTCAGTTTCTGCCTGTGGTGCCGTGAGTACTAGATAGGAATTGTTTTATATTTCTGTGTGGAACTTGTAAAAGTGCTGTCTGTTCGGCTGAACCGACCATTTGATTGTGAATTTTGCTATATTTAGTGTGTGGTTATCGGTTCTAAAAAAAAAAAAAAGTGTTTTAGCCGTTTTTTTCCAATACCCGTGACATGGTTAGGAACCAATAAGGGAGTCTTGCCTGGCGGTTGCCGAAAAAAGGGTAAGTTTGGTTAGGTTGGCCATGTCTGAGAAACCCAAGAAAAAAACCGGGCCCACTGGGTTTCAACACTGCAGTGTGTGGCGAGGTCTTTGCCAAAGCCGATCCCTACACCACCTGTGTTTATTGTCTGGGGTTTGACCAGCTCGATTCAGAGTGCCAAATATGTAAAAATTTTCCCAAATCTACCTTTTGAAAAGAGATTAGGTAGATTGAGAGAAAAGGAGGCCGAAAAGTCCGCTGACCCGGATGGCCAGCCCAGTTCGGTTTCGACCAAACCAGAAGGAGTGCCCTCTGACCGGGGTGATATTTCTTTGGGCAGAAGGAGAGCTAATTCTGAGGGATTGGTTCCTACAAAAAGAAAGTGCAAGGATAAATCTCCCGGTTCGGATCCAGAGGTTCATGTTCCGACTGCCGAAGAGATAGCCAGGGTGATTCAGATTGTGGAATTGCTCCGTCCGGTTCAGACCGATCCGGCTCCTTCTGGCAGGGGTTCGGTTCAGTTGGTTCCCCCGGTTCAAGAGTATACCCTTGAAGATTTTTATGAACTAGAGTTTGAAGAGGAATGGGAATTTAAGGATTTTGATGTAAGTGAAGGTCTGGATGTGCCTGTGGAACTGGACATCTCCTCAGACAGACCATCAGGTGTTCCCCTCCTAGGCTTTCTGAGTCCCTTTCCCATTTTATGTTTTACAGGAAAGTGGCTGAAACCCTCCAGCTTCCTATGGAGGAGGCTGTGGAAGATCAAGAAGACCCTGATTATGTAGAGATGATGGATATCTCAGAGTCCAGGAGACTGTCTATTTCCCTCCATAAATCTTTTGGGAAACGGACACAAAAAATCTTAGTCTCCTAACACTATACGTCCTGTGGATAAAGAATGGACAAGAGGTATACACTGTCAGGCTCAGACACGGAGTTCTTATATCAGCAATGCAGCCATGTTGGGGTAGTGCAGGCTGCTGCCTGTGACAAGGCAAATATTCCCTTGACTTCATAGCCCCCCTGACAAGGACTCCAGGAAGATTGATGCCATGGCAAAGAAGCAGTACATGGCATCTTTTTTGGGACTGAGGCAGGCAAATTACATGGCCTATACAGCCAGGTACCTGAAGTCCAGGTGGGACACTGTACTGGCACTGGCTAAACAGGCCTCCCCCAAGCTAGCCAGGGAGCTGGAGGTGGTGGCTACAGATGGGATTGAGGCATCTAAGGTGCAATTTCATGCTGCTGTGGACTCTAATGATGTCTCATCAAGAGTCATGGCTACATCCGTGGCTCTTCGGAGGATGGCTTGGCTCAGATATACTAGCCTCTCACTGGACACCCAGGCTAAGGCTATGGATTTTCCTGTAGTGGGTAATTCTGTGTTTGGGGAGCAGACAGAGAATTACATGAAGAAAATGGATGCGTACAGGACTACTTACAGGAGAGCTCAGGCCAAGGAGAGGCAGGCAACTCCTCAAAGGCAGCAGTCTAGGGGCTGGCCTTTTCAAAGGCCTTTTTACCAAGCACAGGCCTCTTCTCCCTTTTCGCAGAGGGGGTTCTTCAGAGGGAGAGGCAGAAGGATGAGCAGGCCTGCATCCACCCCTCAGCCTAAAGCCCCTGCCAAGCAGACACCCTGATGGGTCTGCCCGGGGTCGACTCTCCTATTCTAGTAGGGGGTAGGTTGGCTTACTTTGTCCAGGACTGTGGGTCCTGGAAGTAGTAAGCCAGGGACTGGTTCTCAGCTTCAAGAAATTTCCAAAGATGAGAGCCAGATCTTTTCCACCTGCTAATCTTTCGGAAACCCTTGCCCTAGAGGCAGAGGTTTCTTCTCTCCTAGCTTTAAGAGCTGTAGAGAGAGAGTACCTACCCTACACTGGGGCAAAGGACTGTACTCCAGGTACTTCCTGACCCCCAGAAAGACAGGGGAGTGGCGACCCATCCTAGACCTAAGATATCTGAACAAACATCTTTTAAAACCAAAGTTCAGGATGGTAACTCTGGGGATAATCCTTCCCTCTCTAAGGCCAGGGGACTGGCTAGCCTCCCTGGACCTCAAAGATGCCTACTTTCACATTCCCATCAGGTGTTCCCACAGAAAATACCTTAGGCCACTATCCGTTCAGAGCAGTGCCCTTTGGCCTAACCTCTGCTCCAAGGGTTTTCACAAAGTGCCTGGCGGTAGTAGTTGCCTTTCTAAGAAGGCAAAAGATTTCCATATTTCCTTATCTGGACGATTGGCTATTGGTGAGTCAGTCTCCAGACCAAGTCAAGTCTCCCCTGCAAGTGACCCAGCAAGTGCTCACTTCCCTAGGATTTCTTCTCAACCTTCCCAAGTCGGTTCTCGAACCAGTCCAGCTCCTTACCTTTATAGGCGCTGAACTGGACACACTCTGAGCAAGAGCCTTTCTGCCTCTAGAAAAGGCAAGGGCTCTTATGGAACTAGCTTCTTCCTTCAGCCTTCAGGTATCTCGACCAACAAGGCATTTCCTCCAGCTCTTGGGCCACATTGCAGCTTCAACAACAGTGGTCCAAGGGGCAAGATTCCAGATGAGGGATATTCAGTTCCACCTGAGAGCTTACTGGTCTCACAGAAAGGACACCCTTACCAAACTGATCCCAGTGACTCCGACCTTGATCCAGGCCCTCCAGTGGTGGCAGGATCAGGACAATTTAAGGCAAGGTGTTCCTTTTGTTGCTCAGCCTTGTTCAGTGGTCCTTACCACGGATGCTTCTCTTGTTCTCTTGCTTCCCTCACTGCTCAGGGCCTGTGGTCCCCCCAAGAATCCCTTCTCCACATCAATCTTTTAGAGCTCAGGGCAGTTTTTGTAGCTCTAAATGCGTTCTCACAGTCTGTTCAGAACAAGGTGGTTCAAGTCAGAACAGACAACACTACCACCATGTGATACATCAACAAGCAGGGAGGCACTCGGTCCATGGCCTTGTGCACAGAAGCCATGAAGTTGTGGTCCCTGGCTTATTCCCTGCAAGCCTCTCTTGTAGTAGTTCACCTTCCAGGCAAGGACAATGTGCTAGCAGGTGCACTGAGCAGGATTTCTCAGGGCCATCACTAATGGTCCCTGGACCCTCAGGTGTTGAAAATGATTTTTTTTTTTTTTTTCAAGGTGGGGGCACTCCAGAGATGGATCTCTCTGCAGCTCCGGACAATCACCAGCTCCCTTTCTTTTGCTGCAGGTCTCTAGTCTTGGGCTCAGTCCCCCTGGATGCCCCGATTCTGAATTGGGAAGGGAAGTTTCTGTATGCCTCCCCCCCCGGTTGCTCCAGATTGGGCCAGACAGCCCTGGTACCCCCTGTTGCTGTCCCTAGCAGTCCATCTTCCTCTCTCTCTCTTCCCAGGAATTACAACCTGTTAACATCCTCTCAGGGGAGGATTTGGTACCCCAATCTTCAGTCCCTCAATCTCAAGGCATGGCTTTTGAAGAGTTTGAGCTTGCAGATCTGCACCTTTCCCAAGGGGTTCTGGATATCCTCAAGGCTTCTTGAAAGCCCTCCACCAGAAAGACTTGCAACTCCAAGTGGAAAAGATTCAGCATTTGGTGTTCTAAGAAGAATATTTCTCCAGACACTGCTGAATTGCCTATGGTTCTGGATTATATGGTCCATCTTAATGGCCTAGGCCTCAGACCAGCTACTCTCAAGGTACTCTTGTCAGCTGTTTCTGCATTTTTGTCTGTGGGGAAGCCTTCCTCACGATCTTCCCATCCTGTTTTCTGTAATTTTTTTAAAGGATTGTCTCGCACCAGTCCACCTTTTAGAGACCCTGCCCCTGCCTGGAATTTGAATGTTTGCATTGCTTAGCTTATGCAGCTCCCCTCTTTGAGCCTATGTCTTCAGCAGAACTTAAGTACTTGACTTGGAAAATTATGTTCTTGGTAGGCATTACCTCTGCCAGGCGTGTCAGTGAATTGCAAGCCCTGTCAGTGGAATCCGATTTTATCTCCTTTCATTGGGATAAAGTGGTCCTTAGAACCAATAGAAGATTCTTGCCCAAAGTGGTTTCAGACTTCCATTTAAACCAGTCTGTGTCTCTCCCTGTTTTCTTTACTGATCATTCTTCCTCAGGAGAGAGGAGGCTACACAGTTTAGATGCCAAAAGAGCCCTTAGTTACTACATAGTGTACCAAGGGTCACAGGTTTGACTCCCAGTTGTTCCTCACTTATGGAGAAGTGGGAAAGGGCAAACCTGCCACCAAAAGATCTGTTGCCAGGTGGATTGTGTCTTGTATATAATTCTGCTATGAAAAACTGGGAAAAACTCTACCCTCAGGCCTGAGGGCTCACTCCACAAGAGGTGCAGCTGCTTCCCTGGCTGCGGCCAGGGATATCCTCTCCTAGAAATTTGTCAAGCAGCCACCTGGAAAACGGTCCATACCTTTACCAAGCATTACTCTCTGGATAGCCAGGCTAGGAGTGGTGCTCGGTTTGGCAGAGCAGTATTTCAGAGCCTGTTCCCAAAGTAGGTTCTGTCCCTCCTCCTTGGAGGTACTGCTTGGTAGTCTGCAATTGTCAGAATATAGCAAATGTTGTTTGAAGAAAAAATTACTCACCTTAGTAATTTTATTTCTTCTAATGGAGTCTTGCTGTATTCTGACCTCCTTCCCTGCCTCCACTCTCAGAACCTGTTTTTGGGAAGTGGGTGGGCAGGTGCAGTGTTGCACCCCAGGGATGTATTTGCTGGCACCCTCCTCCCTTTTGTTTGGGTGCTTATTTATTATTTTTATTTTTTTGAGTACATTGGGTTTAGTTTTTGAGTTTCCTGACTTGAGTCTTCCTTGGGAATCCAAAACTTTTCAGCCAGTTGGCTAGTAGAATTTTACAATTTCCACATAACATTTTTAGTTTAGTTGGGCTTCTAAGAATCTGACTGTTTGAGTTCAAAACACTCCAGACAGAGTCTTCAACAGAGCTCGAGCTCAGCGTTCCATGCCTTGCATGGAAAGTTAACACTTAGTTCTCCGAGGCAGTTCAAAGGTTGGGAATCACTGCAATTGTCAGAATACAGCAAGACTCCCATTAGAAGAAATATAATTACTAAGGTGAGTAATTTTTTTCTTTCACACCAGCCTTTTGTGCAGACTCCTCAGTCATACTTGAAGTGAGAAGCCTCCACATAAGATCATTCCAGGCAAACAGTTTCTGGCATGTTTCCAGTTTACACAATCAGTTTTTTTTTTTTTGTGTTGAAACTGAGCAGTGTGTGTCGGACCATATTTAACCCATAATCCTCTTCTACCCACAGACCTGCTGCAGCACTGATACCTCTGTGCAATTTGTATTTAGTGCTGCAAAGGATAACCAACAACTGTGCAGTATTCCTAAATCTGATAATCGGGTAAGTAAGTTTATGGAGGCAGAACATAGCAGGTATGTGTGTCCATTCTGTCATATTGGGCATGAATCTTTCAGTCTCTGCGACCAGATTTTGTCCTGCCCCTGTTGTGATCCACCATGTAGGTATGCTACATTGTGTTAACAGCACTGCAGTGGAATTATGTGTAGAAAAGTTAGTTTATGGATAAGTGATGCAGCATACTCTCCGATCAGGATGTCTGCAAAGTAGGATCTCAAAGGGGTAGCCTGATGGCAAGCACTGCCATGGTGGTGACTCGGGTTCAGGAGTGGATTCGGGAAGCTGAGGGGGCCAGGCTGACTTTGTTGTATGGCAGTACTCCCAGTCGAGGATCACACTGGGTTGTGCCACTACATTGACCCCTGTTGGTAGCTTGTTGCTCCGTATAGTGATCACCGTGTGCGTGCGAGTGACTCCCAGGCATCATGCAGTGCTGCATGCCATATGGGTGGGACATAAAATGGGAAAGAGAAAAACAGCCACCTGTTTTTTTTTTTTTTTTTTATGAAGCCTGTTGGCATACTCTGGCCATGCACTGTGAATCAGCCTGAAGACAGAGGTCATGTGGGCTAACAGTTGGTGAGGCTCAGAGGTTGCTGGGTAACCCAGCTGGAGGACTGGTAGTATGGCTACTTTGGGGGGAGGATGTCAAACTGAGCACCAGAAACTTTAAAATCATGCCAGAATTTGCTAGTCAAGGTGGGCCCTCTTGACGCTGAATGCAGGCTGAGATGAGCCCTTTCCTTTAAGGTTTTGCAACACCAGCCTCACGAGAGACGTTATCAAAACTTTGGGTGCTCCGGACTTCTGGTGCAGCTTCCGGTTAAATGGCAGCCTAGCTTTAGAGCTGTCGTCCCACGCTCCTGATTTTACTTAATAAACTAGTCGCTCTCCTGCTAATTTCATTGATCTACTACCGGAAAATTTATGGGGGGCTAGCAGTCTGTGTGGTGGAGTTAACAGATTCACGGTAATTTGCCCAGACACAGAAAACTCTGACGGAGAAGTGACGGACTCTGGGACCTCCACACACTCAGCCCAGGCACCACAATCCAGGTCGTACAGACGGAATGAATCCAAAACCAAACAATCCACCAATATGGATATTAAACTAGATAACAATCTTACAGGAGATCCAGGAATTTAAAGCAGACTTTCATTCCTTCAGATGAACTCAGGAAAAGTTCCAAAATGATCTCACGGAGCTGCACACCACAGTGTCCTCTCTAGATCAGCAGATACAGGAGCAGACCTCGACCACCCCTCGGTTACAGAACACCCTGGACAAGGTGGCTCATCGCTTGCCTGTGTAAGCTTATGGTGGAACACCAGGAGGACTCGGAGAACCGCAGCCGCCGCCCGAATATATGACTATATGGGGTTCCAGAGAGCAGCGAAGGATCAGATCTGCTGGGTTTCATGGAGTCCCTCCTTCGTGGTGTCCTTGATTTGGGCCCAGGTTACAAATTCGAGATGCAGAAGCTACACAGAGCCTTAGGCCCAAAGCCTGCCCACCCGACTGCGCGCCCTAGATCCATAATCATCAGATTTCTTCGACTCCAAACTAAGGAGTTTATCCTGAAACAAGTCTGGGCTAAAGCACGCATCTGTTATGGGGATAAACGCATATTCGTGGAAAACGACTACGCCCCTGCTACAATGCAGAAAAGGAAGGCATACATCCTGCTATTCCCCTATCTCAGACAGCAGAAGCTTAAATTCAGGACACCATACCCGAGCAGAATGGTAATCCAGTTTCCATTGGGGCAGCAGTGTTAAGAATCTATGGAGGACGCCTGCACATATCTGAGAGCGGGGGTTCACCCTATCAGCCACGATTCAAACACCACAGAGAACATCTAACGACAAAACTGCACCCAGAGCGACCCTTCCTAAACAATTGCCAGATCAACAAGCGACTATCGATTCAATCAAAGCCCTGTTGGCATAGTTTTCCCGACAGAACAGCTGAATCTCTTCTGGAAATAGAACCTCTGACTCGCAGTGAGTAGTATGGCGGGGTGGAGGTGGCTTTTGATGGGCTGCTGGGCGCTTGCCTCTGGGGAGGCTTGATGGTGGAGGACATGTAGTCTGTAATCAGAATTGCTTAGACCAGGGAAATATAACCAAGGTATATTGACTGTTTTGGGGGCGTTGCCCAGGGGGCCGGACCAGATCCTAGGCTTTAAGCTGTACACTCACCTGTGGGGGGAGTGGAGGGGCCCCTCAGTGCTCATTTCTTTCGGGGGGGGGGCAGACTTGTCCCAGCCTTGATCTCGACGATCCTCAACTGTGTACCTCCTATTTGGCTAAACAGCTGCTGGGTAGGAGAACACTGACCTAGCCTTCTCAGAATTGGCCAGGAAGGTTCTATATATATCTACTTTGTCCTCGTTAAATAAAAGTTTATAGAGGATCCCGGATACCACCGGGGGCTAGAGGGCTCGGAGTAGTCGATAAGCCTGCTCAGACCCTGATGCCTATCGGGAGGCCAGGGGATATACCTAAGTAAACCCAACTGGCGACCATATGTAAGCCCGCTAAATAGGGCGCAGCTTTCGGGTCTTCTCGGCCTGGCATGGCCTGGCAACTTCAGAGGGTGTTTTTCCCCTTCTTTCCATCCATTCAAATACATTGGTACCCTGAGCTGTAATCAAATTTAACATGATCCACGGATTACTTTGGAGGGGAATTATTAATTAAAGAGAACTAGATGAACGTTGGCTGGTTGGGCTTGCTCCCTTTACTCCCCAGTTTTTGTAATGGAGATGAATGGTGGGCTGAGGTAGTGTTCCGCAGCCCACCTCCTGATCTACCTCTCTTAAGCGCAGAGGTTTAGGGCTCTGAGCTGCAAACCTGGAGACCTAGGTTTGAATCCCACAGCTCCCACTTGCATACTGTGTGACTCTGAGCAAATCACTTAACTTCCTTGTGCTCCCAGGTTGCACCTGGAAACAAGCTTCAGCTTAGTGTGTCTTTCCTGGTTAAACAATTTCCCCTCTCCCTTTCCCCCTTAAGAGAGGATTCTTACAGCTTGGGATTTGAGCCGGGCAGTTTGTTCGGCTTTCTGGAGGCGTGCCCTCTCTCCACAGTTGTCCGCCCTTCTTGCTTCCTGGGATGGGCGCGAGAGGTATGTCCTCTGAGCCTCCTCGCCCCCCTGCCTGCACTCTGCGCAACTAGTATTTCAGTCCTTTCTGTTAGTTCACAACTACAGAGGCTCTCCTTCGAGGGGCCTAAGATTTAGCCAAGATACTGATGATACCCATATAGTTATGGGAAACAACTTAATCAGAATGTCCACAAGACCAGAAGGCCGTTACCCTGACATCTCACTTTATTAGTCCCTCCGGGCCATTCTGAGACCATGCAATGAGTGAACATTAAGGACCTGATCATCCTAGATCTTATTCATTAATGCTGCAGGGCAAACATGATCACTATATGGGGAAATGGTGTAAGTGGTGGGGTGGGAGGGTTTTCACAGTGTTTATGATCCCATCTAAACTTTCTATCCATGGTAATTCTCCTTCACGTCTAGTCAGTGCAGGGTTGAGGGCCAGCATATCCCGGAATAAGCAACCTCGAGCCCCTGACATTGACTATCTAGCCCTGGGCTAAACTACTGAATTTCACCTACTCCCCTTCTAACTCGTATTTAAGAAAGGAGGTGCGGGACCCGAGACTCTGCTGCTTTTTAAGATGCATGTTATAAGGGAACTGTATCTTTTGCCTCCCCATACTCTCACCTATTACCACCATCCTTGTTTTTATTTTTCCCCATTACCCCAGCTATTGGTTATCCCTATCTCTTTCCTCCCCCTTCCAGAGTTAGGGGCAGGAGTTTCCCCATGATCCCAAATCACCTGGTTGATAGGGGGTCCATACCTGGATGATCTATAGATCTGTCCCAAGTGCTTGCTTCATCTGAGCAGGCATGGTTGGAAGTCGCAGAACCCCCTTAACTGGGGTTTGTATATAGTTATTACTTTTTTCCAGTATGTTGATATGTACACCTGGTTGATAAACCCATCCCTATATAATTTTTACCCAGCTGCTGTTCTCTCTTATATTTTTGAACCACTGTTTACCAGAAAACTGCTAATAACTCAGATGCTATATATTATTAGAAGCAGGATTAATAATCAACAGATTGTTGGAGGAGCTACTTTGGTTTGGGGGGGGGGTGGAGGCCCGTGGGGATCCATGCAGACTCGGGATCACAAATAAACTTGCATAGCCCATTCCAACTTATATCCCATAATGTAAACGGATTGGTTGGCCCCATCAAGAGGGATTGTACGCTTCGAGCACTTAAAAAACTAAACACAGATATTCTCTTAATACAGGAGACACATTTATCCACCACGGAGCACCAAAAGTTGCTAAAATTCAGATTTGTACGTATAATAGAATCCTCTTACCAGAGGGGCAGGAAAAGGGGTTCAGTAATTTTGATTCCAAAACGATCAAAACTACAATTAATTGATCAGTATACTGACAGAGAGGGCAGGCTGGCACTAGCAGTGGTCATATTGAACCAACAGACCCTAACAGTGTGCAGTCTCTACATCCCGCCAGGCTCAGATGCCTCATCTGTTCAAAAATTAGTAGATACCATCCTTACCAGGCAACAGGGTATTTTAATTTTAGGGGGTGACCTTAATTGTCGGCTTAATCCCTCGCTAGATTTCTCAGCAGCTCACCCCTCCCCACAGACATCTGGTCAAAGGCATCTACAGTGCCTTATCCTGGATGTAGGAATGATAGACACATGGAGGCAGTTACATCCTACACATTGGAAATTCTCCTCCTATTCTCATGCTTTCAAACACTGTTTTAGACTTGATTACTTCTGTATAAGTAAGGAGCACGTGGATCTGATCCGATCCGCTGAGATTATAAATATTGTTTTATCGGATCATGCCCCATCACCTTGGACCTTTATATTCAAAAAGAAAGAATAAATACCCAATGGCGCTTCAGTCCATCGCTATTTAGGGATAAAGAATTCCAGGATTTGCTGGAGAGATGTATCCCTGAAATTGTCAGAGAAAGCACTCCCTCCCCCCCAAGTTTTTCCCCAAATTCTCTGGGACACACTAAAGGTAGTCCTTAGAGATGACATAATAGCTTATGCCTCCCATAAGAAAAAAACAGTCCAAGAGTAAATTAATAGTCCTACAGGAGGAACTCTGCTTCCTTCAGCAGGCACATATGCAGGGCGACACAGATCTTTTACCTATGATAGTCCAAACACAGAACAAAATTCAACAGATCCTGACAGCCAAAACTGAACAAGCTCTGGCCTGGTTGAGGCAGCGATATTACGAGGGTGGGGCCAGAGCTTCCAGACTCTTGGCATACCGCCTCCGAAATCGGATACAAAATTACACCATTGCTAAAATCAGGGATCCTACTTTCAGCCAGCTCAGATATTCCATTTCACATATATTGGACGCCTTCAAGAAATATTACCAGAACTTATATTCCTCTGAGGGCCCCTGATCCTGCCAAAATTTCAACTTTTCTCTCCCAACTCCATCTCCCCACTCTGTCAGAATTGCAACAAACTGAAATAATAGCCCCGATCACAGAAACAGAGCTTCAAAACACGATTCTCAGCCTGAAAAATGGGAAATCCTCAGGCCCAGATGGCTATGGAGCGGAATTTTATAAAGGCACGTGGAACTTAATGTGAACCCCCCTTCTTCAGGCATTACAAAACGTTTATACTACTTCTTCTTTCCCAGTCTCTTGGAGACAAGCAACCATCTCAGTAATCTTGAAGCCCCAAAAACCCCCACATCTTTGTGACTCATACCGTCCTATCTCTCTACTCAGTCAGAACTATAACATTTATACAAGTATCTTGGTACATCGGCTTGACCACATTCTCCCTTCTTTGATACATCCGGACCTGTCTGGATTTATCAAAGGCAGACAGACAATGGACAACATCAAAAGAACCCTGTATCTTATAGATCATGCTCTGACTACAAAATCCCCCCTCCTGATCTTAAGCCTAGATGCCCAAAAGGCTTTGGACATGGTCTCATGGGATTTTCTACAGGCAGCCCTACAAAAATTTAAATTCCCCACCCTGTTCATGGACGCAATTAAAGGCATATACACAGATCCAGAGGCAGTAGTGAAGTTAAACGGTTCACATTCTGACCGCTTCTCATTGCACAGAGGCACCCGTCATGGTTGCCCCCTCTCTCCATATCTTTTCGCTCTCTTTGTCGAACTCATAGCCCAGATGTTAAGACAGAATCCCGGCCTACATGGATACAGAGTTTCTGACTCAATGCATCATAAAATAGCATATTATGTTGATGACCTTCTTCTATATATTACCCACCCCGAAGAATCATTACAGACCTTAACTGCCTTACTAGCAGAAATAGAGAATATTACAGGATACACTGTAAACCCAAATAAATCAGAAGCCCTCCTGTTACAGCCTCCCTTTTCTCATGATCTCATTAATAAATACCTATATGAATGGGACAAAACATATTTAGCCTATCCAGGGATTAAAATGCCATCTAAGCTATCTGACTTGTATAACTCTAACTGTCCCCCTACTCTTTCTAAGATCACAGCTAAGTTCCTAGAAGGAGGTGATTCCTCCTGTTGGAGGAAATGCAGTTGCCAAGTAGCAACACATTCTCATATTTTTTTGGACTTGTTTGGTCCTGACATAATACTGGACTTCTATCGGCGATGGAATTACTTATCTCTTTCCTCTCTTAGGCACATTTTCACCAGCGATCAGCCTGTTACTTCACTATCCCCATTGTTTCAGAGATCCACATCAAATATACCTTCTTAATATCCTGTTGGGGCAGCTAAAAAATGCATAACTAGACTATGGCTCAACAGTGCCCCCCCTCTCCATCACAGCCTGGTAGGACACAGTATATATCGTCTATAAACTGGAACATGTGACAGCCAGAATTCAAAATAAGGTCCCTGGACTAATGAACCGATGGAATAGATGGTTCATACACACAGCACAACTTAGACCTGACCAGATACCATAGCTCCTGGGGGGAGGTGTGCTGTGGCGGGGATCCCTATGGGTGTGGTCGTACCAGTCCTTATCCTGAGTTATTTGTTCGGTTGGTGAGCCAAATTCCCCTCTGAGACCTTCTAGATCTTGATTGAGAGGAAATTCCGCCTACTCGGCACTTGGGGGGGGGGGGTCTCCTGGGCCGCTCCCTCCCTAGTAAATCCTCTGAGTATATAAATTGCGAGTACAATCTTGATTCCTGATGACCTGTGGAAAATAATAGACACTAAAGGAAGAAACACGTGTGTTGCTTTTAACACACCTTTATCATGATTTAATTGTATACTAACATACTAAAATGCCAGCAGAATAGGCCTAACGGTCTTTCGTGTCTGCTCGTTTGGTCAGCCCCCACCCTGGGTGCTGACCTTGCTGTCCCCCTCACCTTCTTTGGCTTCTCCCTTCCCAGTTCCGGATATTCTTGCTGCATTGGATTTTGCTTCCAGAACCCTTCCCCTGTACCTGTCCCACCCCTTCTTGAACCCCTCCACTGTCTCTGCCTTCACCGGCCCCCTAGACAGTGCATTCCATGGCTCCACCACCCTCTCAGTGAAGTAGCACCTCCTCCTTTCTCCCCTGAATCTTCCCCCCATGCCCTCTAGTGGCCCCTTCCTCCTTCCTTCGAAGCACCCTGACTGTTCCTCCCCTATTTACCCTCTTCATGTACCTGAAGACCTCTATCATGTCCCCCGTCCCTTCTCTCTTCCAATGTGTACATATTTAGCTCTTCGAGCTCTCCTCTTAGGTCCTGTCCCCAAGCCCCAAATCATTTTGGTTGCCCTCCTCCTGGACCTCTCCAGGAGGTTAATGTCCCTCTTTAAGTGGCCTCCAAAACTGCACGCAGTACCCGTAGCGGCCCACCTGGGCAGTTATACAGAGGAGTATCTACTTCCTCCTTCTGAGGTGATCTCTAGCGATGCATCCCAGCATCCTGTTGGCCTTGGCTGCTGCCCTCCTACAAGTCTCAGAGTTGTTCATCTTGACATCCACCACCACCCCCAGGTCCCTCTCAGCCATCGAGACTTGTAGCATTTCCCCAGGGTGTACACTTGGCCTGGGTTTCTGCCCCAGGTGGAGTACCTTGCATTTCCTACATTGAACCTCAGCTTCCACTTTCTAGACCATCTTTCCAGAGCCTCCAGGTCCCCTGTAGGCCACCCTCCTCCTCCCCATCCACCACCGCCCCCAGTTTTGAGTCATCTGCAAAGAGACTCATCTCACTCTGATTCCTGTCCTTATGTCAGATCGTGGCGTTGAACAGAAGGGGCCCAGACTGATCCCTGTGGGACCCCACTAATGACCCTCTTTGGGATGAGACTATCCACCAACTACGACCCTCTGGGTCCGGTCCTGGAGCCAATTGCTCTATCCATCTGATCATCTGGTTCCCCACCCCATTTCTCCCAGCTTATCCAACAGGCCCACGTGAGGAACAGAGTCAAATGCCTTGCTGAAGTCTAGAAGAGGACATCCACTGGTCTACCCATGTCCAAGGCACTTGTCACCCAGTCATAGAACTCCACCAGGTTTGTCTGACACGATTTCCCCGGGATGAATCCATGCTGTCTATCGTCCAGGCACCCTGACTTATCCAGGTCCCCCAGCCTCTCCTTGACAATGCCCTCCATCACCTTGCCCACCACCGATGTCAGGCTGACAGGCCTGTAGTTCCCTGCCACCTCCCTTGATCCCCCCTTGTGGATAGGCACTATATGCGCCACCTTCCAGTCTTGGGGCACCCACCCTGTCCTCAGAGAGATGGCGAAAAGCTCTGCCAGGGGTTTCGCCAGGACATCTGCAAGTTCCTTCAGCACTCTGGGATGTAATTTATCCGGCCCCGGTGCTTTCTCCGTCTTAAGGGAGCTGAGGGCTTCCCTCACACTCTCTGCTGTGACTTCCACTTCCGGTACCTCTTCTCCCTGCTTAGCCCTCCCCCCACCTGCCAGTGATGCCTCCCCCTCTCCCCAGACCTGCCGATCGGTAAGGGTCCCCCCCTTCTCAGTATCTCTGTCTCCTCCCATGTATGATGCAGCACCCCCATTTTCCCTGGTGAAAACTGAGGTGAAGTACTCATTTAGTACCTCAGCCTGCTCCCCCGGGTCTTGTGCCCATCTCTCCCCTGATTTAATCCTGCTAATCTGCCCCTTCACCTTTCGTTTTTCCCAATGTATCTAAAGAACCCCTTGTTCCTCCTAATTTCCCTGGCCAGGTTCTGCTCTTCCTTGCCTTGCTTCGCCCTCCACCACTCTGAGTGGCCCTTCTAGCCATCTTTCGTGCTCCCTCGATCCCTTTCACTCCTTGAGCACTTGAATTGCTTATGGCTGCTTTCTTTCCCACGCACCTCCTGGACCTCCCCTGGTCCACCAACAGAGTTTCTAGGGACGCTGGATATATGTTGTTCATCCACACTTATTGGCAGGTATCCTCGCCGCTTTAAGGTCTTGCGGGAAGGTCTTCAAGCTGGCTCCTCCCACCCACCCGGGTGGTATAACTCTCGGCTCCGCCCATGAGCAGATCTTCCTTACCGCTTGGAAGCTGGGTTCCTCCTTAGCACTCTGCGTTTCGCGACTAGTTCTATTTCTTCCGTTTTCAATTTGATTTTGCTAAAAGACTTGGTCTTCGATCCTGCGATAGATCGGACAAATCGACTCCGGTTTTCGGAGATGCCCCCGCGATCAGAAGATGTCTCGGGCGGATCCACACTCCACGGTGTTCATTGTTTAGGTCTTGAGCACGACCCGGGATGACCTGTGCTCTTCCTTCTCGGCCTATGTCCCGAGGCCGTGCCGCGGATTCGCTGGGCGTCCGGCGTTTTCCCTCGGTTGAAGTCTAAGGAGGCCCGGTCGGGCGGTGTCGGCGGGCGGAGCTCGTAGTCAGCCGAGCAGATGATACCGCCCCTCGAAGGAGGCGGCGCGGGCGTATCTTCCTCGACGCGACATTTATCCGCTCTCTCTGGGTTCTTCTACACAGCTTCATTTAGGAGCTATGTCTGCCCTCTCCACTAGGGAGAAGAGCCAGCGTCTGCTGGACCTTTTTCTCGGTCCAAAAAGAGGGACAGGGTAAATCCCTCGTTCGGCGCTCTTGGGAGGCGGGAAAGGTCCCCTCTCCCAGTCGTCGACCTTCGACTACGGTCGACCGCCTGCTTCGGGCCACTGGTCTCCACGGTGCCCCGTCAGGTCAGTTGACTGAGACTTCTTCTAATTAAGCGAGATTTTTCTCGACCCGTTGAGGCGGGCTGTACGCCCATAGGCCGAGATTCCTCTCTCCCCGGTTCCCCGGAGGAGAGAAGTTGAGGATCCCGTGGAAGCTTGCTGTGCCTCCGGTTCGAGCCCTGGATGAACCCTCCGAGCCGGGGAGTGCCGGTTCCTGCGACACTTCCGCGCACTATCTCGGAAGGCGAGGCTCGGTTGGTCTCGACCTCTTGGCTTAGCCCGATCCTGGTCATAGGCGGTCTCGGTCTCGGCACATGGTGGCTTCGGGTCGTTGGTCCCTCCTCCTCGACGAGGGAGGCTTGAAGTTACGTTTGCACGAGGCCTGTGGGAGCAGGTTTGACCGGGAGTAAGCCGGCGTGGTGCCTCCCCGGCCATTAGTGGCTGTCACGGGCGGCCGACACTGGCCCTCGACTTACCCCAGAGGCCTGTACCAGGCGGTTGTTCGGCCAAAACCAGCTGCTCCACCGAGTTCGGTTGGAACCTCCGCCCTCCACAGCCACTGTTTGGGGGCTCCGACCCATAGGACTTTTGGGCTAAGGGTCTACCCCATCGCTGTCGGTTACCCTCACTCCGACCGACCTCGGCAGGTTGAGGGTGGCTCAGGCCAGAGGCAGTTCTTGAGGACTCCCAGTCCAGGATAGTTCTCCTTTTCTCTCAAGCGACTGGACTTGGAGTCCTCAGGAGGACAGTCTATGGGCGATAGCCCGTCGTTCTTCCTAGGATCTGCTTCGCTCATCTCGAAATCCACCGGGATGAAGCTCGAACTCGTTTCCAAATGGGCCAGGTATCCCCTCACGGAGATTCTGGACCGAGGGGATTCTCGACGGAGGCTTTCCGTGGTCGAGGCCATAGTGGGTCAGCCCTGGAGCTTTGGCAGCGCCCTGCTTCCTGTCCTCGCCTGCCAGGATGGCCCAGAAAGTATCACGGTCCCTACCCGGTTCCCTGTCCGGTTTTCGGGAGCACCTCTGCTGAGGGGTTGGTTACCGACTTAGCGTTTTCCGGCAACGCCAGAGATGTGGACAAACCTCCCGACAAGGAATCCAAGAAGTGGATTATGTCGGTGAAAAGATCTATGCTGCGTCCTCTTCGACCTTCGTCAGGCCAGTTACGGCCCGTCCTGGTTACATTTTCTCATGCCCTGTTGGGCCCTGGATGAGTCATTCCTCATCTCCCCGCGGATCAGCACACTACGGTCAAGCAGGTGCGGGACCAGGGCAGGGCAGTGGCCAAACAGCAGCTCCGGACTGCTTTGGATATTGGGGACTCATGTGCCAGGTCGGTGGCGGCGCGAGTGGCTATCGTGTGCCATGGCTTGGTTGAGGATATCCACCTTTACTCGGATACCCAGCACAAGTTGGCGGATGTTCCTCTTTGGGGACTGACCTCTTCGGCCCTGGGGTGGAAGGTCACCTGCAGAGGATCGAGAGGTCCAAATGCTACCTTGGACTCGGTCTCTTCCGCTCCGAGGACAAGGCCATAAACCACAGCCCCTAAGACCCCTTTGGTCCTTCTACGCCCCGGCGCCAATCCCACAGCGTCAGGGCCCAGCAGGCTCGGCCTTGGCATCCCAAACCCAAGCCGCGCTTCCTCTAACAGGAGGCAGGGAGGAAAGGCCCAGGAGGTCCCTCGGCCGTCCATCCTCCAAGCCTGCCCAGTGGCCGGGCTGAGGGTGTCGCCTCATCCCACACCCTTACCCCTGGGTCCCCCGCGGGGACGGCTCCGGCACTTCCGTTCCGCCTGGTCCGCTGTTACCACGGACAGGTGGGTTTTGGAGGTGATGGGAAGAGGCCTGCCTCTAGAATTCGAGCAGGCACCGCCCTTCGGGGGCTTCGGGGTCCACAGCCTCGCTGGCGACTCGTCGAGCCGACATCGCTCTCCTCCTCCTCCAGAAGGAGGTGATAAGAGAGGTGGAGGACCCTCCTTCAGACCCAGGGTTTGTGTCCAGGTACTTCCTGGTTCCGAAACGGACGGGGGGCTGGCGCCCCATTCTCGACCTACACGACCTAAACAAGTTCCTAAGGTCTCGAACCTTCAGGATGGTCACTCTGGCTCAGATAATACCATCCTTGGAACGCGTGTGTGGTTCTACTCTTCTGGATTTGCAGGACCGCTTTTTCACGTCCCTATCCGTCCGTCTCACCAGAGGTTCCTTCGCTTCGAGCGGAGGGATCCTTTCGAGTTCCAAGCCATGCCCTTCGGCTTGTCTCCAGCTCCCAGGGTCTCTCACCAAATGCATGGCAGTGGTGACAGCATTCTGCGGCGCCGAGGGTCCGGGTGTGCCTTACCTGGCGACTGGCTGATAGCAGCTCCCTCAGGCAGGAGGTGGAGTGGTCCAGAGATCTGGCCCTCCAGGTCTGCTCTCAACTGGGCCTCCTTGCTCCATGAGGCCAAGTCGGATTTCGAGCTGAAGCAGGTGATTCTGTTCATCGGTGGCATGGCTCGACTCTCTTGAGCCGGCAGCCTGCCCGGACAGGGCCGAGGTTCTTTCCTCCTTTGCCCAATCATTTCTGGTTGGGCAATTGCGCCTGCCGGGACTTCCTCGCCTCCTGGGTCTCATGGCGGCCTGCACCAGTGTGGTCCGTTGGGCCCGCTGGAACATCGTCCCTTCAGTGGGGACTGGCCAGCCAGTGGTCCTGGCGCCACGATCCTTTGGACCAGCTTGTGTCGGTGACACAGGGGATGTGGGAACGCTCTCCAGTGGTGGATCGTTCCAGGTCATTTGCAGGAGGGCATCCCGTTCGTCTCGCCCAGCCGACGGTCTCTCTATCGACCGATGCCTCTCTGATGGGTTGGGGTGCCCATCTGGGGGAACACCGGGCCCACGGCCTCTGGTCCCCACGGGAGTCCCGATGCCACATCAACCTGCTGGAGCTCCGAGCGGTCCGCCTAGCTCTCACCCGCCTTTGCCTGCCTTCCTCCGGGGTCAAGTGGGTCCGAGTCCAGACGGACAACACCACGACCATGTACTATCTAAACCGCCAGGGCGGGACGCGCTCCATGCTTCTATGCAAGGAAGCTCTCCGCATTTGGTCACTCGTGCGCAGCCTGGAGGCGGATCTCCTAGCCATTCATGTGGCAGGAGCCTCCAACACCCTGGCCGATGCCCTGAGCCGGATAGGGGCTGCATCCCACGAGTGGTCTCTCCTGCCGAGGTAGTACAGCATCTGTTCTCCTTTGGAGCACACTCAGGTGGACCTGTTTGCCTCCAGGAGAACGCAGCTGAGACTGTTCCATGCCCGCCCTCTCAGCAGGGCTCGCTGCAGGGGATGCCTTCTCGAGGCAGTGGACCTCGGGCCTCTTCTAGCTTTCCCCATTTCCTTGATCCACAAGGTGCTTCTCAAGGCAAGGAGGGACAAGGCGCAGGTGATTCTGATAGCCCCAGACTGGCCTCGCCAGTTCTGGTACCAGATCTCCTCAGTCTCAGCTCCAGGACTCGCGGCAGCTTCCAGCTCGCCCCGGACCTGCTCTCAGTCAATCAGGGAAGGTGTTCCATCCGGACCTTCAATCCCTGCACCTGACGGCCTGGTTCCTGAGCTGCCAGAGTTCCAGGCCTTGGGTCTTTCGGCGAGGTCCTCAATGTAGTTGAGGCGTCCCGTAAGGAGTCGACCAGAAAATGCTATGCCTTCAATGGAAAAGGTTTTCCATTTGGTGTCAGGGCAAGGGCTTGGACCCTTCCTCCTGTTCCTTGGCAAGCATCTTGGACTATTTATGGTCCCTTTCTAATCAAGGGCTTAGGTTGACGACCCTAAGGGTGCACCTGGCAGCCATCTCTGCTTGGGCACGGGCGGGAAGCAGTCGTTAGCGCAGGAGAAGGTGGTCTGGCGCTTTTTCAGAGGCCCTTGATCACATTTCCCTCGGTCGCGAGAACCTCCACCTCCGTGGGATCTACTGCTGGGACTGGCAAGCTCATGGGCAAGCCATTAGAACCTATGCACAGGTGTGCTCTCTCTCACCTGTCGTGGAAGACCGCCTTCTTGGTGGCTATCACGTCAGCCAGAAGGATGGGAGAGCTCCGGCGCTTTCCATCGAAGTCTCCTTACCTGGTCTTCCACAGGGACAAGGTTGTCCTGCGCCCCACCCGAAATTCCTTCCGAAGGTGGTGTCGGAGTTTCACCTTAACCAGGTGTTGACTCTGCCAGTGTTCTACCCAATCACACCTCGGAGGCGAATATAGGCTCCATACTTTGACCTAGAAGGGTCGCCTGTTGCAAAGCGCCACGGCTGAAATTCGGGAGAGGTTCGCCAGCTGTTTGTCACTCACGCTGGCAGCCGCATCTGGCAGACCTGCAGCCAAGCGGACGATAAGCAGGTGGGTCACCTCCTGCATAGATCTCTGCTATAAGTTGGCCGGGCATGGAGCCTCACAGAGGATAAGAGCTCATTCTACCCGCCATACTGCTGCATCGGTGGCTGCTTCCAGGGACGTCCCTATCCAGGAAATCTGCAGGCTGCTACCTGGAAGTCAGCAAACACCTTCATTACCCATTACCATCGACCTTGAGTCACGCCGGGATGCTGGTTTTGGGGCCTCGGTTCTCCAGTCTCTCTTTCCCAAGTAAGTATTGGGGGTGTGCGTCTTGCCTCCCTCCTCCCGGAGAACTGCTAGGAGTCTGCCAATGAGTGTGGATGAACAACATATCCATGTCCCTAGAAATACAGGTTACTCACCTGTAACAGGAGTTCTAGGAATGGTATATGTTGTTCATCCACACGACCCACCCGACCTCCCCGGCTTCGACGCACAACCTGAGCTTCCAGCGGGCCAGATCTGGCGTCATGGGGCGGAGCCGAGAGTTATACCACCCGGGTGGGTGGGAGGAGCCAGCTTGAAGACCTTCCGGCAAGATTTAAAGCGGCAAGGATACCTGCCAATAAGTGTGGATGAACAACATACACCATTCCTAGAACTCCTGTTACAGGTGAGTAACCTGTATTTTTGGGCCCTACCGCATTTTCGTCTTACTCTTGCACAGGTGCTGGTAGCATCCTGCACCCCTCTCCTGATGATTCCCCACCTACTATCAGCGTCCATGTCTGACCCAATCCCATCCAAATGCTCCTTAAGGATCCTTCCCATTTCCTTAAAATCCGCCCCCCTGAAGTCGGTCACTTCCGTCTTTGTGCAGCATTCTACCCCTCCTAGGTCCAGACAGAACCAGACCGTGGCATGGTCTCTTCCCGCCAATGGGTCCCTTACCTCCAGGCCCCCAATCTGGTCACTGTCTGCCAGGACCACATCCAGTACCCGTGCCTCCCTGGTCAGTTCCCTCACCTGCTGAGTTAGGAACGCGTCTTGAAAGACATCCAACAACCTCTGTTCCCTGGTCACAGAGGATGTCATAGTCTCCCAGTCTGTTCCTGGCATGTTTAAGTCCCCAACACCACCACTGCTTCCTCTGCCCAGTCTGCAGTGTCTCCTAACATCTGCCACCAGACTGTCCTCCAGCTCCTCCGCCCAGGGCAGGGGTCTATACACCACTCCTATTTTACTCTCTTGCCCCTTGTTATCAGGTGACCCAAATCGCCTCCAGGTTCCTCCGCCTCCTCTACTCCCCTATGCCAATGCAGTTTTTGACTATCATTGCTACCTCCTCCTCCTCCCCTCCCCTGTCCTTCTTGAACATAGTGTAACCCTCAGGTTCAGGTCCCAGTCATGTCTTGCAGTGGCCCAAGTCTCAGTGACCGCTGCCACATCCACTGCTCCCTCAGTTAGCATCGCCTGGAGCTCAGGCATTTATGTGCCCAGCTCCTGGCATTTAACAGGACACCTTCCACCCTTTCCCTATGGTTCCATTTCCCTGCTCGTGTTCCATGGGGTTCTGTTTTCCCCTGGTCTCGCTTTGCCAGTTGGCCTTTTCCTGCAATCCTCCTGGTCTCCAGGGGGTGGAGACAGAGTCCCTCCTTTATCGGCACCCCTTGACAGCCTTTTCTCCCATCCCACCCCTTCACAAGTTTAAACCCCACTTTTCACCAATGAACCTCTATTTTCAACTTAAGGATTCCTCCCTCCAAATTGAGATGTAGTCTATCTCTAGCATACAGCTCCTTATCCTCCCAGGTCTCCCCCCAATCCCCCATCAACCCATACCCTCTGGCCTCACACCACTCCCTGAGCCACTGGTTTGTCTCCCTAATTTTCCTTTTGTGTTCCCCACTAGCCCTTGGCACTGGCAGGATTTCTGAGAAGGAAACTGTGCATCTTATGTCATGACAGACCCTGGCGAGCTCCCTGAATCTTGCCTGTATCTCTAGCTCGCTATTTCCCTCAATGTCATTTGTACCCAGGTGGACCAGTATGTCTGGGGAACCCCCACAATCCTTTGCCAGCTGATATACCTCGTGCTTAGCCCTGTGCACCGTTAGTCCAGGGAAGCATCTTTGTTTAACTGACCAGGCTTCTCCTCCTATCCCATTTGATACCCCTGATCATAGAATCCCCAGCAGGAGCACTGTGACCACTCCTTTCCTCCATTCCCCTTCCATGTCCCTCATCCTTTCTACCAGCCCTCCACCCAGCCGGCTCCTTTTCCTCCCCTATCTGGGTGCCACATGCCACCCCTCCTTATTTACCATGGCCACCCTCCTCCAATCCTATGCCTCTCCTCCTCCTGAGTATCCTTCTGTGCCTTGCTAATTCCCCCCTCACTTCTCGCAACTAGTCCTTCTCCCCCATCTGCTAAACTAGCCTGGCTTATCCTCCCTTCCTTCCTGTCTCCATTTAGTTCCTCCTTGCTCGTCATGCTCCCCTGGCCTAAACCCTCAGCTCCCTTTACTGAATCCTCCTTGTACTTCTGGTCCTTCTCCTTTACCTTTGCTCCCAACTGGTCCTTCTCCTTTCACTTTCCTCCCTCTTCCCCTGCCCCTCCTGCTCTGATTCACTGCTCCCCCCATTCTCCTGCATTCCAGGTCCCCCCCTGTTCTTCCTGCTATCTGGCCCCTGCCTCCCACTCCCACTCCCTTTCCGGCTCTAACCACCCCTGTCGTGGCTACATCACCCCCCTCATCCTTGAGCAGAAGAAGAGAATTGAAGCGGTTACTGAGTGTAAGGTCTGATCCACCTCCCCGCCTTGATTCCTTCTGTCCAGCCCTGGCCATCTGCCTACTTCCCTGAGAATGTTGTCCCTCCGTCCCCCCTTTGTGAGGGTCCCCAGTTACCTGCCTGCTTCCTTGGTAGTGTCCTTTTGGACCCCCTCTGCCAGGGTCCCTATGTGACCCCTGAGTATTCTCCTGCACTCCTTTCCCTATGCCCCCACCCCCACTGCTTGGTGCAACCCTGTGGGAGATTCAGCCCCCTTCCCCAACCATACCCCCCCTTCCCCAGCTTTCTCCTAATCCCTGCAACCTCCCTAGCTGTGCTAGCTGAGCACACTGGGCAACCACCGAACTTCCAAGCCCAGTCCAGTATCATGGCTGCTCACATCCTGTGCACCCCACCACCCTCCCAAGGATGCCGGCCCTAATGACGTGTGGTTCCATCCCCTTCCAAATAGGTTTCCTTGGGTGAGCCACCAGGTTCTCCCCTAGTCCAAGATACCCCTACTGCCTAATTAGGTCACCCGCTAATCTTATTACTAGGTGCAGTACAACACATTAAACTTATAAGGGAAATGAACAACTCCCTAAGCTCCTCTCTCCCAGCCTTTAAATCCAACCCCCAGTGGCTAGAACTACATAAGCTGCACCTGCAGCCTTTTCCTCCAGTTGCAGGGCAGGTGTTCCCCTATAAATTCTAGAGACTTCAGAGGGTGGGTCCTGGGCAGACACCTGACTCCAGAGAGAGAGTCGTATCAGCCCCATGTCTCCCTCACGCCCAGCAGCCAAAGAACCAGGCCTCAAGCAACCCACCAAATAGGTTTTAAATCAGAAGAAATAGGCCTAGCAGCGAGCCTGTTACACAGTGAAACATCCACAAAATGAGCCCCACTTACAGCCACCAAATCAGTTTACAAACATCCAGCAGCCCCAAAACAATACCCTGCTAGCCCTTAGAAGTAAGAAGAAAATAACTAACCTACAAGTAAAATCCACAAGAACCCTGTGAAAAAAGCAGCAGCAGCTACTGTCCTGGAACACAACTGATCCTGTCCCTCCAGTTCTTTTCGAGGAGACAAAGCAGCTAACACCTCAACCTGATTCAGCTCTGCCTCCAGTCAGTTGGCTGAGTGAGACCTGGCCAGACCATTAACACCCCTCCCCCACTATGTACTAACCTTTACAGCTAATGGAGTCAGCACAAGGAATCAAAATTCAAGTCAAAGCCCCCAAAATATGTTTGCTGCCAAAGGAAGCAGGTCTCCAATTTAATCAGCTTCACTAACAACACATCAAAACAGGCTTGAAATTAACAGATATAGGTCTCCAATTCAAATAACCATCTCCAAGCAAATCCCACCAAATAGGTTTTAAATAAGAAATAGTCCTCTACCAGCGCAGCCTGTTACACAGTGAAACATCCACAAAATGAGCCCCACTTACAGTCACCAAATCAGTTTACAAACATCCAGCAGCCCCCAAAACAATACCCTGCTAGCCCCTTAGAAGTAAGAAAGAAAAGAACTAACCTACCAAGTAAAATCCACAAGAACCCTGTGAAAACAGCAGCAGCAGCTACTGTCCTGGAACACAACTGATCCTGTCCCTTTCCAGTTCTTTCTGATTGTACCTGATTATTAATTTTTTCTTACTCCATTGAGCTTTGTCTTCATGCTTACTGGATACCGTACTTTACACCTGTAAATATTAACTGTGATGTCAATTAAGTTAACATCTGAAATAAAAAAACCTAAAAAAAAAACAAAAAAAACTTTCGGTGCTTTGGCACAGTGTTAAGTGTACACTTAAGTGAACCAAGGTGCCATCCCAAGCCTGGGAAGTCAAACATCAGGCTGCATAGATTGCTGTCCACATCTGGCTTGAGCATCCTCCATGTTGAGGTGGCTCAGAAGCTCCTAATGGTGCAGAGGTGCTTCCTGGTTGCCCAGGGGAAGGAGAGCTGTGCGGGCAGAAGCACATGCTCCACAGCCCCCGCTAACATCTGAGCAACTGATGTCTTGATGCACAGATTTCATGACATGCGGCTCTAGGTGGGCGCAGTGTTGGGATGAGTAGTGAGTTGGCTTGGTCCTAGACACTTGCAAGCAATGGGAGGGGTTACAGGGCACATCCTGTGAAGTGGATGGGATGGGTTTTGGGGGAGAAAAACTCTGGCAGATAGGCTGGGAATTTGAAGTCCTGCTGTGACTTGAACTTGAATTGTGGGTGTGTCCTACTGCCCTTCATATAAATATGTTTTCATTAGATTTTAGTTTGGTTCAAAAGTGGCTGCCTGTATTGCTATTTGCTAGTTTACAGACTAATTTTAGGTCTGTATCAAAACTTTGATATTCTGTCCCTAAGTCTTTTTGGAGGGAAGGGGCTACTCTGTTTCTGGAGAACACTAGTTATCACGTATGTGTGTATTTAGCCAGAGAAAAGGCACAGCTGCAGTTATCTCTGCATGGTAGGGAAATATTTCCTAAGAGGGACTTTGCCTTTCCACACGAGCTCTTTGTCGAAACAAAATTGGTTTTGATTAGATTTCCTCGGTTCCAGATACTTATTTATTGCCTGCTTTTTCAACATGGTAGTATATCTAAATGGTAGTAATGCAAGCGTGAGACTCTGACCTCCCACCTGTAAACCAAGTCTCAAACCCACTGTGTACCTGCAGACTCTGACTCTCTTTACCTAATACTGTCTGGAGTTCTGAGATACTTCCCCACTGCTGTGTAGTGCAGCAATATTGTCATTTATGTATGTATTTTTATTTTTTCCTCCAGCCCTGACCCCAGTCTGTGCCCTTTCCTCCTTGGCCACTGCTCAGCCCCATCATCAGATGCACCCCTTCCCCCACGAGGCCAACTTACCTCTAACTGGCATGAGTGACCACCCCATCCAGAATCTGAATTCTATGGAGGCACTGGTCTTTATGCTGGGAGGACAGTCGCTGCAGGGCCCAAGCGTATCATAGAATGGGGACATATCCTCTCTGGCCTGGCAGTTTCCTGCATTCTTCCAACCCAAGATGCTGGCATCAGCACGCTGCATGTGGACACAGCAGGCTAGGGCTGGGGTGTCTCCCTTCCCTAAACTGCTGCTTTCCACACACATATCCCCTGGGCTCTCTCAGGAGGTGCTATAGCAGTGAGAGATGGACATCCATAGACCCTGAGGAACTGAGTGTTCTGTGGGACTCTCAGACCTCCTCCCCTGCTGGCTCTCTTACAATCTGGGCTAGTTCTGGAAGCCAGGATGCTAGCATTGCATGCTGTAACGCTACTGGTATTATTTTGTAACATTTTTTCAAGTTGTAACATCCTTTGTATGTCTGCTGCTATAGGCAGTCAATCGGTATGGGCTGTCCTCCTCTGTTGGCCTTTCTGGCCAGCAGTAAAAAAACTCCTGAAACTGTCTCCTGCATTGTACGTAGTTGATGCTGATGCTCTTCTGTTCCCACCCCAATCACGTCTGCTCAGTGTGTGCTGCCATGGTTACTAACATTGGTACTGTCATGTTTGTGTGTGGAAACTAGCAGGGTGTCAAATATATTCCTAAAATCAAAAAGGGGGAGTGAGTCTAACAAAAATGGAAGTGATTCTCCTAACCCTTATGTTATGTTGTCTTTTCTCATGGATTTACTGTTCAAAACTCCACATAGTCATGGAGTGCCACTCGAAAATGAAATTTAAAAAATTGCTCCTGAAACATAACATCAAAATGAAATGTTCTTGCTTGAATTCAGATCCAGGTCTCCTGTTTCCATACTGTGACGTTTGTACAATACTGTGTAGCTGCTTGTTCTTGAACAGCAATGCCTGCATTGTAGGTTTCCCCATATTCGTGTATGGTGGTGTGTGTCTAGTCGCTGGGAATCATCACAGGAATGGCAACATTTCTGTATATCGCTAGTAACCACCAAGAAGTGTAGGAGGGATGGGATTTTGTGGCTGTGGAAATCTGAGCACTTTTACCTTTCAAAAACAGATGGCTGATTGTGTTTTGGCTCTGTCCATGGCTATCATGGTTATATGGTTCTAATTCTAGAACTCTGAACTGACTGGCTGTGTTTGAGAAGAGCTCCCAAAGCTAAGTGCTTTTTGATATAATTTTCAGTTTAAAAATTGTTTTGTTTTATGTAAATTTAGGTGATTGTGAAAGACAACCCTGTAGGCTCCAGGAAGATATAAAATTTGTGTGGTAGATATTTGTTGGAAGTCAGAAGGATCAACACATTTATTTAGTGTGATCTTTCTACTCTGATGTGGTTAATTTTAATACTATAGTTTAAACCCTTTCTGTATGTGCCTTTGGTGGTGTCTGATATTGAGAACCTAAGTGTCAATTGTGGGTATCCTGTCTGTTTTGGTAGGTACTTTATTTTCTTTGTTAAACAGCTGAGTATACCTATTGCCTAATACTTTATAGCACATTGTATTTTTGCTCAGTCTCTGATTTTTCTCTTCTTTCTCCAGTGTTTTAGAACTGTTCAGTTATTGTGGCAGAGGTGTGGTACTGTGTTCTTTCTTGTAGTTCAAGGTGCTTTTGGAACTGCTGATTTCTATTGGTTTAAACGACTACATTTTTTTTTCTATTTTAAAAAAAGCTACATCAACTTGGTTGTTGTCACCTGTTTGTTTGTTGCTAAGTAGCAGATGTTTTTGCATTGTGCTCTGATTCTGTGATAGAATCTGTATTAGTAGAAGGTAGATTATTGTGATTGTAGTTACCTTTTAATGGTAAGGATAAAGGGGTGAGATAGAAGTGTATGTATTTTCAAATATTATAGAGGAACAGTGGCAGGATTTTTAGGACAGTAAATTAATAAAAAGGGAACTAGGAGAGCTTCAGTAGCAGACAAGTAGTGGAATAGCAGTATAATTGCAGTATAATGTGGGGAGTGGTGCAATGCAGTGGCTGTGGGGCAGCCATATTCAGGCAGATCTTCTGGACACTAAGGTGCTGCCCTATCTGCGTGCATCTTTCTGGACTGCGGGATGAGGTAGCCAGACTCAGGCGGAAGTAAACTGGGTCAGGAGTACCATCACCCTATCCAGAGACCACTCAGTCCAATGCAGCTGCCTCAAAGGATGCAGAGAACAAGGAGTACTTGGATGACAGTGGGCTCAGGGGGTTACACCAGTCAGAGCAGAGGCACATCCCAGATCCTATTCCACTCAAGAACTCATATGCCACACTGCCAAACAGGGACAACCAAATAGAGGTACCCAGAGAAATGGAAGGAAAGGATGTGGAGGTTAGCCAAGTGCAAAGATGGAGATTAGCGCCCAGGAGGTGGATAGGCAGAATAGAGGCAAAATTCAGCAGAAGGGCAGACAGCAAGGTGAACCAGGGATAAAGGACAACCAAGGAAGGGGCTGGAGTAGAACAGCGAAACAGTCTAGGGAGGTCAAATCATGGAAAGTCATGTGTGCAAATGCCAGGAGCCTTAGCAACAAGATGGAAGATCTGGAGGCTGTCATGGTGCAGTCAGACCTGGACATTGTGTCCATCACTGAAACCTGGTGTAATGATAACCACGACTGGGAGTTGGCCATACCTGGCTACAACATATTCAGAAGAGACAGGGCAGGCAGGAAGGGAGGAGGAGTGGTACTGTATGTGAAAATGACATAAGGGCCACAGAGATCCAGGAGGAACAAATGGGGAGAATACTGTGGTTAAGCTGGAAAGGAAAATGGGGCCAGCCATCCGCACAGGTGTGGTCTATAGACCACCAGCCCAGGAGGAAGAAACAGATAGGAGTTGATGCTAGCCATCCAGAGGATGGCAGACAAGGGTGAGTTAGTACTGGTTGGAGACTTCAATATTCCAGACGTGGACTGGAGCATCCCAGCAGCAGCATCAACTAGGAGCAGATTTATCCTGGACTCCTTCAGGGTGCCTTCTCAAGCAACTGGTCATGGAACCAGCTCGCAGAAGGCAATACTGGACCTTGTGCTCACAAACAGGGACAGTGTGATTGGGGTAAGAGTGGGGGAGCACCTGGGGAACAGTGACCACCAGTCACTGTGGTTTGAAATCACAGAAAGAGCAGAACCAAACCACACAAAAACACGTATCCTGGATTTTAGGGGGGCAAACTTTGAGAAAATGGGGAGATACTTGAAAGAGGCATTAAGGGGAATGGGGCAGGAATCAGGGGTTGAGGAACAGTGGGAAGTATTTAAAATGAGGATTACAAGAGCAACAGAATTATGTATTAAGCAGGTTAGCAAGAGGAAAAGGAAGAGGAGACCATTATGGTTTTCCAAAGAGGTAGCAAAGAAAGTGAAAGCCATAAAGATTGCATTCAGGCAATACAAAAAGACACAGGCAGAAGGGGATAGGGAGAAGTACCAGGAGAAGCAAAGGGAGGCAGGGAGGTCAGTAAGGGAAGCCAAAGCTCAGACGGAAGAACACATTGCAAAATCAGTGGGTAGAGGGGACAAAACCTTTTACAGGTACATAAGTGAAAAAAGAAAGGCAAAGGGAGGGATAGTGAGACTGAAGGGGGAGGATGGGGTCTGTGTGGAGGATGACAACAGTAAAGCTGACATATTGAACAGGTATTTCTGCTCAGTCTTTACTGAGGAAGAGGAGGGTAATGGGTCTGAATGGAGTACAAGGGGTGAGAATGGTGCAGAAATGGACACAAGTCCCTTTACACGAGAAAGGGTCCTGAAGGAACTGGGAGTAATAAGAGTTGATAAAGCAATGGGGCCAGATGGGGTGCACCCCAGGGTCCTTAAAGAACTAAGAGAGGTGGTGGCTGAACCTCTTGCTATCCTGTTTAGCCGATCACTAGAAACAGGGGAGGTACCCAAAGACTGGAGGATAGCAGATGTAGTCCCCTTATACAAAAGTGGGAACAAAGAGGAAGCAGGGAACTATAGACCAGTCAGCCCACCTCGGTAGTGGGAAGATCATGGAAGCACTACTGAGGAGAGATTGGTGGAACATCTGGTTGTCAGTGTGACTACAGGACCCAAGGCAGCATGGTTTCACCAGGGAAGGTCATGTCAGACCAGCCTCATTGAATTTTTGACTGGGTGACTAGGGAGGTGGATCAGGGGAGGGCAGTGGACATGGCCTATCTGGACTCAGCAAGGCCTTTGACACTGTGCCACATAGAAGACTATTGCACAAACTGGGAATATGGGTGTGGGCAGGACAGTAGTGCGGTGGGTAGGTAACTGGCTGGGCAGCAGGACACAGAGGGTGGTGGTAAATGGCTGTCACTCACAGAGGAAGAGTGATCAGTGGGGTACCACAGGGATCAGTGCTGGGACCGGTATTATTCAATATCTTCATCAGTAACATTATGCAGGACCTAGAAGGCAGAATTTCACTGTTCGCTGATGATACAAAGCTCTGTAATAGAGTAGACACACCAGAGGGTGTAGACAGAATGAGAAGGGACCTGCAGAAACTTGAAGAATGGTCAGGGGTTTGGCAGTTGAAATTCAATGCAAGGAAGTGCAAGATAATGCATATGGGGCACAAAACCCTGGCACAATATATCAGTTGGGGTGAGGATATAGCATGCACCAAGCAGGAAAGGATCTTGGAGTTATCATCTCTGATGACCTCAAGGCAGGGAAACAGTGTGACAAGGCAGCAGGTAAAGCAAATAGGATGATGGGATGCATAGGCAGGGGCATCACCAGCAGAAAAGGGAGGTCATAATTCACTATACAAGACACTGGTGAGGCCGCACCTGGAGTACACTATGCAGTTCTGGAGACCTTACCTACGTAAGGACATAGACAGGGTAGAGAAGGCTCAGAGGAGGGCAACAAAGATGGTGCATGGATTGCATCACAAGTCCTATGAGGACAGGTTGAAGGCACTGAACATGTACTCCCTGGAGGAGAGGAGGGAGAGAGGGGATATGATAGAGACATGCAGGTATCTTACAGGGAGGAACAGGGTGCAGGAATGCACTTTTTCTCAGCAAAAAGATGTTCCAGGACTAGAGGGCATGGGATGAAGTTGGAGGAGGATGATTCAGAGGAAACGGAGGAAGAATTTCTTCACAGAACGGGTGGTGGACAAGTGGAACACCCTGCCAGAGGAAGTGGTGGGGGCTGAAACAATCACGGATTTAAGAATGCATGGGATAGACATAAAGGAATTCTGGAGGTCAGGGTAGGCAACAGACTTCCTGGAAAACATAAACTGAACTTACAAACTTAAATGGGCAGACTGGGTGGGCCATAGGCCCTTATCTGCCGACACTGTCTATGTATCAGCTTTGGCAGTTACTCCAAGGGGAAATGGAAGAATGACTAAGTGAACACATTGAGTAAACGGCTAGTTTGGTTCTCCTCTCTAGTCTTCCACACTGTTGTCCGCCCTGGCATAGGTCCTTGCTTCTATTATACCTATTGGCGTCCAGAAAGGCCATCACCCATAGGTGGATGTCACGTTGCCTTCCAGCTGTTTCTGAATGGCGACAGACAGTTTTGTATATGCACGGAAAGCCTTACAGCGATAATCCATGACGAATTGCCCCAGTTCACTCAGATTGCTAAAATGGATCAGGTATTTAACCCAGGTTGACCCAGACTTTGTCCTGTGAGGGTGGGGGAGATATGGGTGCCTGCTGCCACAGGGAGACCCTTGGAGGGAGGGCTGAACAAAGTGTGATAGAATTAGGTCTGCACAATCACCACCTCCCGACTTTAAGGCCCTGTCCACACTACATCTCTGTAACGTTACAGAGTGCCCAAACCGTTACCGCTGTGGTTTGCATTTACAGAAGGCGTTTTCGTAACCGTTGTTGAAACACGCATATGAGATAGTTTCAACAACGGTTATGAAACTGGTCCTGCCTCGGTAACGTTACCGGCGGTAGTGTGGATGGGCGGTAGCGGTTCCTTGCAGGGCCTGTAGCACGAGCTGCATTGTGGGATTGGGTGCCGCGGTAACGGTCGCCCGGTTCCTGAGGTGTGGACTGGCGGTACCGGTCACTGCCACAGTGTGGACACACTGTACCGCTCCCCGGCTGTAGCGGTTTCTGTCCGTTACGGGGTCTGAGTGGTGTAGTGTGGACGGGGCCTAAGACCTATTCTGTGGAAGTGTCTACCCATTATCAGCCTGTGGGTAAAGAATTGTAGCTCTTAAATGATGGGCATATCCCTTATGGCTATATCTGACTTTAAGCTTGGTTCATGTATGTCGAATGCAAACTGTTTTATGTGTGGTGTACACGTTGTACAGACTATAAGTGATGCTTTTAATTAAAAAAAAAAAAAGATGGCTGCTATGGGGATGAACTGGACAGAGTTTTGGGTAGAGGCCATAGTCATAATGGCAAGCAAAAGGGCAGTAGTAATTATGGGTGACTTTAATCTGCTGGATGTGGACTGGATATCCTGACCAATGCTGCAACTAGGAGTAGGGTCATCCTGGATTCCCTGCATGGATCATTTCTCAGACAGATGGTTGCAGATGCCACTAGAGATGAGGCAGTGCTGGATCTGGTACTGACAAACAGGGACAACATAGCAGATGTCACAGTGGGTGGTCCTCTGGGTTCAAGTGGTCATAGTACAGTGTGGTTTGCCATACGGATTGGGCAGGGAAAATTGCACTAGGATGATGGTCCCAGAATTCAGGAGAGCATTATTTTAGAGAAATGGGAAACTGCCTTAGGAAATGCCTTGGGGGTAGTAGGGTTGGGTAGGGTGTGTGGTGGAATAGAATAAATAAGGGAATAATTTGAGTAAGGCAAGCTGTTTTTAAAGGTAATAAATAAGGGTAAGAAGAGAAAGCGGTCACTGTGGTTCTCAAAGGAGGTGACTAAGGTGATAAAGAGGGGAGAGACAAAAAACAGCTTTCAGAAAGTACAAGGAGACCCAAACGGAGGTGGACAGGGAGGTATATCTACAGAAACAAAAAGGACGGCAGGAAGGGAGGGTAAGGACAGCAAAGGCTCAAACTGAGGAAAGGGTCGCCCAGGAGGTCAGGAATGGAGATAAGACTTTATTTAGGTATGTGAGCAAGAAGAGTATAACAAGGAGTGGTATATTGAAGGTCAGGTGACTGAGAAGGGGAAACTGTGCAGAAGAAGACCAAGAAAAAATCTGACATTTTAAATGAATACTTCTGCTTGGTAGTCATTCGTAGTGGAAGTGGGTGATGGGCTGACATGCGTTTATAGGCCCCAGAGGTCCTCCTTACCTACCTACGCTACCTTGCACAACTGGCAGTGACTCAATTTTCTCCACTCCACCTCTCCCCTTTGACAATGCCCTTCTGGCAGCTTTATTTCATGTAAATATTGTTTTTGTGACTCATCATTATTAAATGTGTGCTTGGTTGTTTGTCCTACTGTTAGTTACAGTATCTGTAGTTCTTAGACCATGTATACCGTGTATTGAATTATGTATTCCAACTGCTTGCCTGCTTATCCCACCGAATTATACTTAGGTTCTTTGTATATTGATGTGGAACCCTCATTTTGAATTTTGTATTCCAGCTGCTTGCCTGCTAATCTCACCCAAGTTGTACTTCTGTTCTTTTTTCAGTGACGTGGAACCTTTGTAAAAGAGCCTTTGGCTCATAGGTATTTATCCGAAATGCTAATAAATAAATAAGAGGTGCTGGTGGGGGACACCTGTCCATTTACAGAACAGAGAGTCCACTGTGGGTGGGAAGCCCTAAAGGAAAATGGGGAAGGGGCTGGACAGGATTCACCCAAGGGTAATTAAGGAGCTGAACGCTTTGCTAGCCGTCCCTCTGGCAGTGCTATTTAGTATCTCACTGAAGGCAGGTGGTTCCACAGGAATGGTGGATGGCCAGTATGGTCCCTCTGCACAAGCGTGGCAGTAGAGAGGAGGCAAGCAATTACAGACCAGTCAGTCTCACATCGGTAGTGGGGAAGTTTATGGGAGTCCCTGCTGAAGGAGAGACTGATAGGATGCTTGGAGACATATGAGCTGCGGGACCACTGGCAGCATGGCTTCACAGGCGGGAGGGCGCGTCAAATCTTACAGATTGCTTTGGCTGGATAACTAGGGAGATGGATCCGGGGAGGGCAGTGGATGACCTCAGTGAGACCTTAGACGCTGTACTATATAGAAGGCCAGTAAACCTAGTCTGGGAATTGAAAAGAAAGTCGTAAGCTGGGTATCAAACTGTTTGAGAGCTAGGAGGCAAAAGGTGGTGGTAAGCGGCAGTCACTCGGAGAATGGGAGAGTGACCAGTGGAGTACCACAGGGATTGGTAGCGGACCCTGTCCTTTACAGAGTCTTCATAAGTGACATTGTTGACGAACCGGAAGGGAAGTTGAATCGCGTTGCAGATGAAAAAAAATCTGCAAGAGGGTTGACTCCAAGGAGGGGCGGAGAGAATGCAAAGTGATATGGAGAAATTAGAGGCATGGTTTAGGTAGTGGCAGCTGGGTTTCTGTGCCAGAAACTGCAATGTCATGACCTGGTAACCTGAGGACTGTGTACAAGATGGGGAGAGGTACTTACAGTTACCAAGCAAGAGAGGGGCCTTATGTTATCTGATGATCTCAAGATGGCAGGGCAGTGTGACAGGGCAGTAGGCAAGAAGAGGGGGATGCATAGGGAGCACGATCTCCAGCAGGAGTAGGCAGGTGGTGTTGCCACTGTATCATTCACCGGTGTGACCCCACCTGGAGTACTGTGTCCCGTTCTGGAGACCATACCTCTGCAAGAACATATGATGGAGGCAGTCTAAAGGAGGGCTGCTAAAATGACACAAGGTTTACAAAAGCAGCCATGCGAGGAGAGACTGCAGGAGCTGGGCTTGTACTCCCTGAAAGAGAGAAGAGCGAGCAGGGACATGACTGAGATGTATGGAGTTCCTTAAGGGGGTGAACAGTGTGCAGAGGGGAGCCTCGTTCAAAGGAGGAGGAACACCATTACACAGGGACATGCTACGAAACATGGGAGAGGGGGGCTTAAGAGGGATGTGAGGAAACACTTTTTCACAGAAAGGATTGTAGATGCCTGGAGCAGCCTGCTAGAAGAGGTGGTAGGGGAGAAGACAGTGGGTAGCTTCAAAGATGCATGGAATAGGCACGTGGATAATTTTAGAGGTAAGGGAGGAGGGAGGGACACCTGCAACCAAGTATGGTATGAGTGTAGTGTTAGGCAGGGGAGAAATAGGGCAGACTAGATGAGCCTACTGGTCCTTTTCTGCCACTTTCTGTGTTTCTATGTAATCTGTGCAAAACCAGTGGGAAGATTCAAACATGGTGCAGGGTTTTAAATAATTGATTAGCAATTTTTTTCTTGGGACTATGCTAACTGTACAGAAAGTATTTATATAGATTTCCTACAAGTGCTGTGTTTGTTAAACACAGTGAGGCAAGAGCTATGCATTTTCACAAAGATTTAGCACTTTTATGAGCAAAACGCTAATCAATTTTTAGAGTTAAATAAATCCCTGCGGTGGGAGATGCATGGATTTGATAAGAACATTAGGAAATCGGGGGAAGGGGGAAGGAGGAGTAATTGAGCAGTAGAACCATCACACACAACTATAGTTGGGACTGGGCAGACTAGAGCCGGCCCAGTGGCATGGAATGCAACAGCGCTGGCACCTCACCTGCTGCCATGCTGGTGACCTAGGTTTGAGACCAGACCGGGGTCGCTTGGGGATTGACTGAGGCAGAGGATTCAGCATCCCACAGGATGCTCTTCTTCTCTAGGGTGGGAGAACTGCTGGGTCTGCTGTGATACTGACACCTGGGTGGTAGCACAAGTGTAGCCACAAGGGGGAGGGCAGGCAGTTCCTGACTGGGACACAGGCACCTGCATGTGTTCACCCATTCTGGGGCACCCGAGGGGAGAAAATGACAGAAAAAGCCATTGCAGGATGATGCCTTGCACCCCTGCAGACGCTGCCCTTGCAACTGGGCTCCCTTCTGCTGCATCTGTTGCCTCATCCTTTTCAGGGCCTAGGGAACTTGGTGTGTATGGAATTTGCAGGCACTGCAAGATGGTGGAGTTGTAAGGCCCAGAGATGACAGGTGATGGGGCTGGGGAAGTAGCAAAGCTAAGGGGGTCGGCTGAGGAGGGGGAAAATAGAGAGGGGAAGGAATGGGCAGACTGGATCTGCTGTGTAAATACCCTTTTCTGCTGTGATCTTCTGTATTTCTACTTGGAAGGTGGTCTGTGTACACCCTCCTCTTCCCACTCCATTTTGCTGAGATGAGCTTATCAGTCCCAGAATCGAGATTAAAGCATTTGAGGGCAGAACTTTAGAGGTGACTGCCCCTTTGATTTGGAATGCATTGTAGTCTTTCTGTTTGAAATGCCTCTCAATGGAAGCCTTTAAGAAGGACCTTGTTAGTTTATAGTAATTGTTTTCAGTCATAAATTTCATAGCTTACCTTGTTTTTTTAAAGACTGCTTTATGTTTCCTGCTGTAAGGCACCCTGAGCCTCATGGATAGGATGCCATAAAAAAAATAACCTTCCCTTTTTTGGTACCGAGGCTTCCTGCATTGCCTGGATCTCTGATATTTGGACCACTATGCCCCCCTTCCCGGTGGCATGCCCCTCATGGTCTCACCAAACCCTGGTTGTGAGGGAGATGAGCTGGATATTTGAGTGAGCCTGGTGTGTGTGTGTGTGTGTGTGTGTGTGTGTGTGTGTGTGTGTGTGTGTGTGTGTGATTGATTTTGGACTGCAGTCAGTAATGGACTTGTTTTCCTCTTAGAACCTCCCCAGGGTTGTGTGAGCACATGCCTACTACTGTCTAAGGGGATGTGGCATGAGGGTGATGCATGTTGACCTGTGTCCCCAGTGGCACCACCACCATACCACCTCCAGGTGTCCGTTTTGTGTACAGCTTTCCAAGCCTCAACCACCCACTCCCTGGGTTATTTGCCTGCCAGAGCAGTCCCCCAGTGCTCAGCACCATGGAACTGGCTCTGTGAAAGTGGATTTTCAAAGGGAAATGTGGAGGAAAATGGAATATAGATAATTTAAAAATTAAGCAAGTTATCTTCATATCGACTGTTTTGGGGGGGCAATTAATTGTTCTAACCCTTACCCTAGTAATACTCTGGTATTCATAACTTCTGCAGTGACCCTTTAAGACAGAACTGCCCGGAGAGACTGGAACATATGCAAATGATGGAACCTTTTGCACGTGACGACTTTTTAAATGCTGCCTTGAACTATGACTGCCTTAGTTCTAAACCCCTCAGATTTCACACTCTGCCCGTCAAGTCTAGATGCTTGGTGTTCCTCTCCACAACTTCTGTGATGTGAAAAAACTTATAAAAAACATTTAAGTATATGTTTTCTTTCATTTGCTGCCTTTTACTTATTGTAATTTTAGTTAAACCATAGTTTGTGTTTAAAATTGTATTTTTGTGTGTTCTTCCTGCTTCGGTATAACCGGTGGGGAACAGTGTTATTTTAGCTTATATTGGAGTTTTCTGACTAAAAAAAACTGTTACTTTAGTTTCTTTTTTGTTTAAAAATCTTTATTAAGTAACAGCTTTATCGGTTACTGAACTGATAACTTCGTTTCATTTTTTCTGTGGTTCTCGGTTCTGTTGGTTGCTTATCGGTTCTGGAACTGACCGCAACTGCTAAATATTACTTACATTTTAAAACTATTTAGCGGTTTCATTTTTTATCGGTCTCCTGATAAAATGTCTGAAACGCTTAAAAAAGAAAACTGGTGAACCTGGTTTTAAAAGCTGTTCCGATGGTGGGGAAGTATTTGCCAAGGCAGATGAGCACAGTTTGCGTGTTGCTTGCCAGTGCCTTGGCTTTGATCACCTAAATGAAGATTGTGAAATTTGTAAAACCGTCCCAGAAAAAAACTCTGGAGAAGCGCCTGGAACGGCTAAAGAACAAAAAACTTCCTCCACCTAAGGGGTCCCTCAAGCTCTGGCCAGTCGACACTCTCTACTGCTGTGGGTGAAACCACTGCAGGTTTACATTTAACCCCTGATAAGGGCGATAAAGTGACTAAGAGGCCTGATGAACCTGCTGACTCCCAGATTCCCTCAGAAAAAGTCTAAAAAAAATTGAAGCACACAGAATCCCCTGCTGAACAAAAAAGGGGACTTTTGTGGGTGCTCTGGCTCTTCCCTCTTCTCAGAAGCTAGCACAAGCTCTCAAAGTGGTACAAGCCTTGCAGGGACTTTTTTCTCCTGGCCAGCAGCCATCTGGGCAAACCCCAGCTGGGGCAGGCTGGCCCCCGCAGCCAAATCCTCATTTTTTTGAAGAGGAGGATTATGGGGAGTGTGAGGAGGAGAAGGGGAACCCTTTGAGGTGCCCCCTGAGCAGGACTCTGACTCTCCCAGAACTACTGAGGATTATTCCTCACACTTCACTTTTGTGAGAAGGATGGCTGATGACCTGGACATCACCATAAGTGAGGAAATGAGGAGGAGGAGGAGGTGGAATACCCGGAGATGATGTGGTTAACCCCCACTAAAAAAACTACTCCCAGTCAAATTCTTCAGGAAGGATGATTTGAGCCAACCCAGTGGCGTAGAGGACTGAGGAGCTGGCGCCTTACCTCGACCCACATGGGCGGCCACAGGTTTGAGGAAAAGACTCTGGTGAGGAGGATTGGAGTCGGCGTCCGATAGACTGCTTCTCTTATCCTGGGGTCGGTTGGGGATGGCCTTGCTCAGTAGCATTCCCCCAGTGGAGACAGGGGCACTACATGAGGCACATTGGGGAACTTGGAAAAAGGAAATGCCTGCCAGACTGGCGGATGACGGCTGCTGACCCAGGGCACTTCTGAAGACTCCCCGGACGCCACAAAACACCTCGGCTGCAACTGGGACCAGAGAAGAATAGTGTGCTGGTCTACCCTGTCGGTGCCTTCTCCTTCAGAGGAGGGGGACCCACCTGGTGAAAGGGTTACAGCGGGCTACCCTGTGAAGGCTGCAGATATGAGGTAGGTGGCCATGGGGGAGATAGTAGGTGGATGTCTGTGGTCATAGCAGCCCAAAGGAGAGGCAGCTCTGGAGCTTGTAGGAGGGGATAAAACAGATAAATACCAAAAAAGAAGGATGCTTTGAAGATTTTACAGACTCCTAACTCTGTCTCCCCTCTTGCTAAGAGACTGGACAAGAAATATCAACTGGACAGGATGGGTACATAATTTCTATTTTCTCACCCTGACCATCGGGTGGTGCAGGCGGCAGCCTGTGACAAGGCCAGCGTGCCCCTGGCTTCTCACCCACCAGAAAAGGAGTCTAGAAAATTGACAGTATGGCCAAGAAGGGATATTTGTCAGGCTCCTTGGCTATCAAGCAGGCTAATTTTCAGGCCTGTGCAGCACAGTACCAAAAGTCACTGTGGCAGTCTGTCTGGGCTATGGCACACAAGGTCACATAACCCTTGTCTGCTGATCTTGCAGAAACTGCTAGGTTTGGCTTGGAGGCAGCCAAATATCAGTTTCAAATGGCTGCTGATATTAATGATACAGCAGCTAGGTGGATGGCCAGTACTGTGGCTTAGAGGAGGTTTGCCTGGCTAAGAGCCACAAACCTTACTCGGGACACACAAACGAAGGCTGTGGATTTTCCTCTGGAGGGTAATTCCCTTTTTGGTAACAGAACCGTGGCTTACATGAAGAAGGTGGACGAATACAAAGCCACCTTCAAGAGCAGTTCAGCCAAAGAGAAGGCCTCCCCATCCACCAGGCCCTATGGGAAGGTAGTCAGGGGCAGGTCCTTTCATAACGGGCCCTTTTTCCAGGCAGTGTCTTCACCCCAATACCAGAAGTATCCCCAGCAAGGGTACTTCAGCGATAGGTGCAGAAGGGGCTCCAGGTGGGGATCTCTGCCCCAGTCTCAGTCCCAGAGCAAACAGACACCCTGACGTGTTTTCACAGGCCACCTCCTCTCTCCCTGTCGGAGGCAGGCTGGCTCATTACCTCCAGGCTTCGCAAGGAATCGCTACAGACAAGGTCCTGGAGGTAGTGAGTCAGGGACTGCCTCTGACTTTCAGATCCCTTCCTCTTCTGAGAACCAGAGTATTCAGACCATCCTCCCTCGCAGACAAGAATCTGTTGGAGGAAGAGATTCGAAACCTCTTACTGACAATGGCAGTGGAGCCTGTCCCAGCTCAGCATAAAGGAAAGGGGTTTTACTCAAGGTATTTCCTCACCACAAAGAAAAAATGAGTGGCAGCCTATCTTGGACCTCAGGGTACTAAACAAGTATTTGACAAAGCCAGAGTTCAAAATGTTAACATTGGCATTGATTCTGACAACACTCCAAAAAGGAGACTGGTTGGCATCACTGGACCTAAAAGATATTTATTTCTACATCCCCATAAGGAAGTCTCACAGAAAACAACTCCGGTTCAGACTCCCATCGGGTCACTACCAATTCTCAACCCTGCCATTCGGCCTGACTTCAGCTCCAAGAAAGTTCATAAAGTGCTTGGTTGTGGCACACCTTCGAAGACCAGGTGTCACAGTGTTCCCATGTTTGGACGACTGGCTGGTGGTGGGAAAATCACCACAGCAAGTCAGACAGTACCTACAGATCACCCAGAGGCTTCTGCAGCCCCCTGGGGTTCCTGATAAACCACAAAAAATCTGTCATATCTGCACAGGTGCTGCAGTTCATAGGGGCAGAAATCAACACCTGCAAGGCAGGGCCTACCTGCCTTTAGACAGGGTAAGAAGTATCCAGTTGATTGCAGACTCATTCAGCCTGCACAAGCCAAAAACTGCAAGGCAGTACCTACAGCTCCTGGGCCACAGGACTGTGGCCACAGGCATAGTCTTAGGTTTCAGGTTCCAGATGAGAGGCATCCAGTTCCACCTCAGGGTGCACTGGTGTTGGAGAAGAGATCCTCTTTCAAAGCTGATCCCAGTAACAGAAACCTTGTTACAGGCACTTCAGTGGTGGAAAGAGGAAACCAATCTAAGAGAAGGGGTTCCCTTTCAGCAGGAGTCTCATCAGTTGTTCTCACAACAGATGCATCTCTTCTGGGGTGGGGTGCCTATTTGGGGGACCACACAACCCAGGGCACTTAGTCAAGTGCAGAGTCACTCCGGCACATAAACCTGCTGGAACTCAGAGAAGTGTTTCTGGGACTAAAGACCTTCACAGCACTCGCAGGGCTCTAATTTAATGGTATTCCGGTACATTTCGGGTACAAAAATTCGAGCCCTGGTGCTCTGTGGGAGATGCCCAGTTTTTAATCAACCTGACCGGGGGAAGGGGTGCAAACCCTGTATCGGTGCTTGGGCCCCCCCCGATTTCTCCTGCACTGAACCCTTCAGCGGGGGGCCCAGTCCCCGTGACAGTGCATGCCTCCCCCCTTGCCAGTACTGTGGGACACTGGGAAGCCCACTCCCAGTGTCCTCAAATGTTCCAGTAATCCCCTCTGTTTAAAAAAACGAAAAGAAAACCGCTCCCCCGACAACTTTTTCCTGCAAAAGAAACGTCTTCGTCAGTCTCCTGTCCCCATCTCAGCCCCAATGAACAACTCCACCACCCCACACCCCTTGCCCTATACTTACCATCCAAGGTTGGCGGCTGTCATCTTCTGTGGACTGGGACATGTCTGCACTCTTCAAAGCCGAACCACGAACTGAAGAATCAAGCTACATGCCATATAATGGCGTTTTCAACTTGTATTGATATCGTGGGCATTTTTCAATATTTTTGCATCAGATTTTCAACATGGGGTTTTTGGCACCCCCCACTTCATGAACACGGACACTGTCATTTTGTTACTCTGTCCTGAAAGATGATTTTGCAGTCTCTGCACAGAATCACCTTTCAGGACTGAGTAACGAAACAACAGTGCCAGTGGTAAGGTGGGATCCCAAAAAGCCCATGTTAAAAAATTTGGTGCAGAAATATTGAAAAATGGCTGAGATATGCGTGGTCGTTGAAATTTTTCTGTGCACGCTCATAACTGTGGTAGTTTTTTATATTTTCACTCCAAATTCACATTGCCATTTTTTCACCCCTTCCCCACACATATGAACAGTACAGCTGTCATTCTTCACATTCTGCCCAAAATGTGTTTCTAGGGACATGGATATGTTGTTCATCCACACTCATTGGCAGTATCCTTGCCGCTTTAAATCTTGCCGGAAGGTCTTCAAGCTTGCTCCTCCCACCCACCCGGGTGGTATAACTCTCGGCTCCGCCCCATGACGCCAGATCTTCCTTACCGCTTGGAAGCTCAGGTTCCCTCCTTAACGCTCTCCGCTTGTGACTGGTTCCTATTTCTCCGCTTATGGATTTAAAAATAATATTTTGCAAAAGACTTCAGTCTTCGATCCTCGCGGCCGCGAGCGGATAAATCGACCCGGATTTCGAGATGCCCATGCGGCAGAAGATGTCTCGGACGGATCCACACCCACGGTGTCTACTGCTTAGGCCTTGAGCACCGACCCGCAGGCTTGGACCTGTGCTCATCTTTCTCGCCCACGCCCCAAGACCGTGTGCCCGATTGCAACTGGGCGTCCCCGAGAAGCTCGCTTCTCCGTGAAGTCCAAGGAGGCCCGGTTATGTGCCTGCTGGGCGGCGGGTCATGGATCAGCTCGAGCGGATGGTCGCTCGAAGAGGAGGCGCGGGCTCAGATCTTCTCGGCCGCGGCATTTATCCCGCTTCTCTGGGTTCTTCCTACACGGCTTCCTTTAAGGAGCTTTGTCTGTCCCTCCACTAAAGGAGAAGGGCTCAGCCTGCTGGACCTTTTCCTCGGTCCAAAAAGAGGGACAAGGGTAAGTCCTCCGCGACGCCTCTTGGGAGCGGGAAAGGTCCCTCTCGGGCCGCCGACCGCCGGCTTCGTCACCATTGCTTCGCCACTGGCCCCACGGTGTCCCCGCCAGGTCAGTTGACCGAGACTCCACTGATGAAGTCGAGATTTTCTCGACCCATTGGACGGGCTGTCGCCTTTAGCAGCCGAGATTCCTCTCCCCGGTTCCCCGGGAGGAGTTGAGATCCGTGGGCTCGCCTGTGCCTCCGGGTTCCGGAGCCCTCGGATGGACCTTCCGAGCCGGCGGGAGTCGCGTTCCGCCGACACCTCCTGCACCGACTCGAAATTCCGGGACTCGGGTCTCGGTTCGGACTCTTCGCGTGTCCAGCTGCTCCCACTGTCATTAAGGCGGTCTCGGTCTGGCATCAAGGTAAGCGGCGTTGCCGTCTCGCCCCTCCTCCTCGATGAGGGAGGCTTCAGCAAGAATTACGCCGACGGTACGAGGACCTTATGTTGCAACAGCTCTCCTGGCCGGGAATAAGCCGACTCCGGCGCCTTCCCCGGCCATTAAGTGGCTGTCACCGGAACGGCCGACACAACCCCTCGACTTGCCCGAGGAGCCTATACCCAGGCCGGTTGTTCGGCCAAAACCAGCTGCTCCACCGATTGCGGTGGAACCTCCGCCTCCACAGCCACCAATTGGGGCTCCGACCAAGGATTCTCGGTCGGCTAAGGGTTTACCCCATCGGCTGTCAGTTACCCTCACTCCCGACCGACCTCGCAGGTGAAGGGTGGCTCAGGCCAGAGGCAGTTTTCGAGGACTCTTCCGAGTCCGAAGATGATTCCTCCTTCTTCTCCAAGCGACTGGACTTGGAGTCTTCAGGAGGTCAGCCAATGGACGAAGCCGTCTGCCGCCTTCCTAGGACTGCTTCGCTCATCTCGGAGTCTACCGGATGGAGCTCGAACCCGCTTCCAAACGGGCCAGGTATCCTCACGGAGATTCTGGACCGGGGATTCTCCGACGAGGCTTTTCCGTGGCCGAGGCCATAGTGGGTCCAGCACTGGAACTTTGGCAGCGCCTGCTTCCTGCCCTGCGCCTCGGCCAGGATGGCCAGGAAGTATGCGGTCCCCACCGTTCCTTGTCCGTTCGGAACACCCTCTGCTGAGGGGTTGGTTACCGACAGCGCTTCGCTACCGCAACGCCAGGGATGTGGACAAACCTCCTGACAAGGAGTCCAAGAAATTGGACTATGTCGGCTAAAAGTCTACGCTGCGCCCTCTCTCGGCTTTCGTCAAGGCCAGTTCGGCGCCCTCATGGCACATTTTCATGCCCTGTTGGGCCCCTGGATGAGGTCATCTCTCATCTTCCCGCCGATCTGCAGACTACGGTTAAGCAGGTGCGGGACCAGGGCAGGGCAGTGGCCAAACAGCAGCTCCAGACTGCTTTGGATGTAGGGGGACCATGTGCCAGATCGGTGGCGCCGTGAGTGGTATGTGGTCATGGGCTTGGCTGAGGATATCCACCTTTACTTGGATACCCAGCACAAGTTGGCGGATGTTCCTTTTGGGACTGACCTCTTCGGCCCTGGGGTGGAAGGTCACCTGCAGAGGATCGAGAAGTCCAATGCCACCTGGACTCGGGTCCTTCCGGCTCAGAAGGACAAAGGCAAAACCACAGCCTAAGCCCTTTCGTCTCTCTGTGCCCCGGCGCGCTCGCCCAGCAACGTCAGGCCAGCAGGCTCGGCCTCAGTATCCCAAACCCAAGCCGCCTCTTCTCTAACAGGAGGCAGGGAGGAAAGGCCCAGGAGGTCCCTCGGCCGTCCCTCCTCCAAGCCTGCCCAGTGACGGGCTGAGGGTGTCGCCCATCCCCGCCACCTTACCCCTGGGTCCCCCCGGGGACGGCCCGCACTTCCGCCTGGTCCGCTGTTACCACGGGACAGGTGGGTCTTGAGGTGGTGGGAAGAGGCCTGCCTCTGGAATTCGAGCAGGCACCACCCTTCAGAGCCGCCGCCTCGGGGCTTCGGGATCCCTCAGCTCACTGGCGGCTCGTCGAGCCGACATCACCTCTCCTCCAGAAGGAGGTGGTAAGAGAGGTGGTGGACCCTCCTTCAGACCCAGGGTTTGTGTCCAGGTACTTCCTGGTTCCGAACGGACGGGGTTGGCGCCCATTCTCGACCTACACGACCTAAACAAGTTCCTAAGGTCTCGAACCTTCAGGATGGTCACTCTGGCTCAGATAATACCATCCTTGGAACGCGGCGTGTGGTTCTGCTCTCTGGACTTGCAGGACGCGTTTTTTCACGTCCCTATCCGTCCGTCTCACCAGAGATTCCTTCGCTTCTGAGCGGAAGGATCTCTTCGAGTTCCAAGCCATGCCTTGGCTTGTCTCCAGCTCCCAGGGTCTTCACCAAATGCATGGCAGTGGTGACAGCATTCCCTGGCGCCGAGGGTCCGGTGCACTTACCTGGACGACTGGCTGATAGCAGCTCCCTCCAGGAAGGAGGCGGAGTGGTCCAGAGATCTGGCCTCCAGGTCTGTTTCTCAACTGGGCCTCCTTGTCAACGGAGGCCAAAGTCGGAACCTCGAGCCAAGCAGGTGATTTTATTCATCCTGGCGCAGCTCGACTCTTCGAGCCAGAGCTGCCTCCGCGGACAGGGCCGAGGTCCTTCCTCCTTTGCCCGATCATTTCTGGTTGGGCAATTGCGCCCTGCCGGGACTTCCTGCGCCCTCCTGGGTCTCATGGCGCCTGTACCAGCGTGGTCCGTTGGGCCCGCTGGAACATGCGCCTCTTCAGTGGGGACTGGCCAGCCAGTGGTCCAACGCTGCGATCCTTGACCAGCTTGTCGGTGACACAGGGGATGTGGAATGCTCTCCAGTGGTGGACCGCTCCAGATCAATTGCAGGAGGGCATCCTGTTCGTCCGCCTTGAGCCGACGGTCTCTCTGTCGACCGATGCCTCTCTGATGGGTTGGGGTGCCCATCTGGGGGAACACCGGGCTCATGGCCTCTGGTCCCCGCGGGAGTCCCGATGCCACATCAACCTGCTGGAGCTCCGAGCGGTCCGCCTAGCTCTCACCGCCTTTGCTCCGTTCCTCCGGGGTCAAGTGGTCCGAGTCCAGACGGACAATACCACGACCATGTACTATCTAAACCGCCAGGGCGGGAAGCGCTCCATGCTTCTATGCAAGGAAGCTCTCCGCATTTGGTCACTCGTGCGCAGCCTGGAGGCGGATCTCCTAGCCATTCACGTGGCAGGAGCCTCCAACACCCTGGCCGATGCCCTGAGCCGGATAGGGCTGCATCCCACGAGTGGTCTCTCCTGTCGGAGGTAGTACAGCATCTGTTCTCCCTTTGGGGCACACCTCAGGTGGACCTGTTTGCCTCCACGGAGAACGCGAGCTGAGTCTGTTCCATGCCCCGCCTCAGCAGGGCTCTGCAGGGGATGCCTTCTCGAGGCAATGGACCCCGGGCCTCTTTTCGCCTTTCCCCCATTTCCCTTGATCCACAAGGTGCTTCTCAAAGCGAGGAGGACAAGGCGAGGTGATTCTGATAGCCCCAGACTGGCCTCGCCAGTTCTGGTACCCAGATCTCCTCAGTCTCAGCTCCAGGACTCGCTGCAGCTTCCAGCTCGCCCGGACCTGCTCTCAGTCAATCAGGGGAAGGTGTTCCATCCGACCTTCAATCCCTGCACCTGACGGCCTGGTTCCTGGCGCGGCTAGAGTTCCAGGCTTTGGGTCTTTCCGGCCAGGTCCTCAATGTAGTTGAGGCGTCCGTGAGTGTCGACAGAAAATACTATGCCTTCAAATGGAAAAGGTTTTCCATTTGGTGTCAGGACAAGGAGCTTGGACCCTTCCTCCTGTTCCTTGCAAGCATCTTGGACTATTTATGGTCCCTTTCTAGTCAAGGGCTTAGGGTCGGCGACCCTAAGGGTGCACTGGCAGCCATCTCTGCTTACCGGGCGCGGGCCGGGAAGCAGTCAGTGGCGCAGGAGAAGGTGGTCTGGCGCTTTTTCAAAGGCCTTGATCACATTTCCCCTCCAGTGCGGGAACCCCCACCTCCGTGGGATCTACTGCTGGTACTGGCAAAGCTCATGGGCAAGCCATTCGAACCTATGCACAGGTGTGCTCTCTCACCTGTCGTGGAAGACCGCCTCTTGGTGGCTATCACGTCAGCCAGAAGGATGGGAGAGCTCCAGGCGCTCCATCGAGTCTCCTTACCTGGTCTTCCACAGGGACAAGGTTGTCCTGCGCCCCACCGAATTCCTTCCGAAGGTGGTGTCGGAGTTTCACCTTAACCAGGTGTTGACTCTGCCGGTGTTCTACCCCAATCACACCTCGGAGGCCGAATATAGGCTCCATACTCTGATCCTAGAGGGCGCTTATTATAAGGAGCGTACGGCTGAAATTGGGAGAGGTTCGCCAGCTGTTTGTCACCCACGCTGAAGTCGCATCTGGCAGACCTGCAGCCAAGCGACGATAAGCAGGTGGGTAACCTCCTGCATAGATCTCTGCTATAAGTTAGCGGGCATGGAGCCTCCCAGAGGGATAAGAGCTCATTCTACCCGCCATACTGCTGCAACGGTGGCTGCTTCCAGGGACGTCCCTATCCAGGAAATCTGCAGGGCTGCTACCTGGAAGTCAGCAAACACCTTCATTACCCACTACCACATCGACCTTGAGTCACGCCGGGATGCTGGTTTTGGGGCCTCGGTTCTCAGTCTCTCTTTCCCAAGTAAGTATATGGGGGGTGCGTCTTGCCTCCTCCTCCCGGAGAACTGCTAGAGTCTGCCAATGAGTGTGGATGAACAACATATCCATGTCCTAGAAATACAGGTTACTCACCTGTAACAGGAGTTCTAGGAATGGTATATGTTGTTCATCCATACGACTCCACCCGACCTCCCGGCTTCGACGCACAACCTGAGCTTCCAGCGGCCAGATCTGCGTCATGGGGCGGAGCCGAGATATACCACCCGGGTGGGTGGGAGGAGCAAGCTTGAAGACCTTCCGGCAAGATTTAAAGCGGCAAGGATACTGCCAATGAGTGTGGATGAACAACATATACCATTCCTAGAACTCCTGTTACAGGTGAGTAACCTGTATTTTCGCACCTGTGGCGCAGAATGGCGTGGTCATTGTGCAAAATCACCTTTTGGGGCCAATGAAAGAAATGACGGCACTCTTCATGAGGTTGGGTCCCAAAAGGCCATGTTGAAAATTTGGTACAAAAATATTGAAAAATGGCTGCAATATGCACGGCCGTTGAAATGTTCCTATGCACTCTCGTAACTTCAGCAGTTTTTTATATTTTCACTCCAGATTCACAACATTGTCATTTTTCACATTACCACCCCCCCCCCCCAAAAAAAAACACATGAACAGTACAGCTGTCATTGTTCACATTCTGCCCGAAATGTGTTTTCACACTTGTGGTGCAGAGAGGTGCAGTCGTTGTGCAAAGTTACCTTTCGGGACCAGTGAAAGAAATGACATTGGCACTGCACTCTTCATGAGATCGGGTCCCAAAAAAGCCATGTTGAAAATTTGGTGAAAAAACTCAAAAATGGCAGCGTTACATGCAGGTGTTCAAAAGTTTCTACGTACACGCGTAACATAAAAAAACATTGAATTTAGGCAGAATACCAGATTTTCAGGCGGGATACCAAAATTCTGAATCTGGTATTCCACCAGGAATACCTCTCTTTTTTTTTATTTTTTTTCCTCCTTAAATTTTACCCCTGACTAGTACAGGAAAAGGTGGTACAAGCCAGGCTGGACAATACCACATAAACAAAAAAAGGAGATACAAAGTCAAGTTTTCTCTGCACAGAAGCTATGAAAATCCAGAGCCTGGCATACTCTAGCAGTTTCCCTACAGGCAATCCATCTGCCAGGGAAAGACAGTACCCTTTCAGATGCTCTGAGTCGAATCAGTCGGGCCCATCACGAATGGACCCTGAACAGGCAAGTGGTGGAAGTGATTTTCAGAAGGTGGGGCACCCCAGAGGTAGACTTGTTTTGTGTCCCACCAGAACCACCACCTGCCACAATACTGTTGCAGACCACCAGATCGGGGAACAGTCCCCCTGGATGCTCTAGCTCTGAAATGGACAGGGAAGCATCTGTATACTTAGCCTCCCTTCCCTCTGGTGTTCAGGGTATTGCTTAAGCTCTGGTCCAAGTCAACATCAGTGAGCTTGATAACACCAGACTGGGCCAGGCAGCCATGCTCTCCATGTCTGTGGCCAAGGCAGTACACCTTCCTGGGAGGCACAGTCTGCTGACCTCCAAACAGGGGGAGGCTCCTGTAACCGAACCTCAGGTCACTTGGGCTCAAGGCATGGCTCTTGAGGACCTAGAATATGCAGGCTTGCATCATTCTGAAAGTGTTTTCCACATTTTAAAGGGTTACAGGAAGCCCTCCACTAAGAAAATCTACGCTTCAAAATGGAAAAGGTTTTCTATTCGGTGTTCAACCAGGGAGCTGGTACCAGCACATGCTGAGATCCCAGCTGTGCTTGACTGCTTTACCTGTTTACATTCACTGTGTTTGCAGTCCAGTACCCTCAAGGTCCACCTGGCTGCAGCATCTGCTTATATATCATATTAACATACTAAAAGCCAGCAGAATAGGCCCAGCGGTCTGTCTTATCTGATTGATAGCCTGCAACCTAGTGGGTACTCGTCTTCCTGCGCGCCCCCCCCCAGCCCCCAAGAGGGTGTTCTTTGACTTCAGTTTCCCCTTGTACCTGTCCCACCCCTTTTTGAAGCCCTCCACTGTGCTCTCCTCCACCAGTCTCCTGGGCAGCACGATCCATGGCTCCACCACCTTCTCAGTGAAATAATGCTTCATACGCTCCCCGCCATAATTTCCCTCCTGCAGTTTCCACTCATGTCCCCTGGTTGTCTCCCCTTCTTTAGCCTAAACAGCTCCTTGATTCCGCTCTTGGTTATTCCTTTTACATATTTGAAGACCCATATCATGTCTCCCCTGTCCCTCCTCTCCTCCAGTGTGCACTGCCCAAGTTCTTCCAGTCTCTCTTCATAAGGCCTCCCCTCCATGCCCTGAATCATCCTAGTCGCTCTTCTCTGGACTCTTTCCAGCAGCGCTATGTCCTCCTTCAGATGAGGTCTCCAGAACTGTAAACAGTACTCGAGTTGCGGCCTGACCAAGGAATTGTATTGAGGGAGGATCATCTCCCTCCCTCCTGGATGTAATTCCCCTAGCTATGCAGCCCAGTATCCTGTTTGCTTTGGCTGTGACTCTTCTACAGTTTTCAGAGTTATTCATTTGGCGTCTGCCACCACTAGATCCTGCTCTCCCAGTGTGGTTTGTAGTGTGACCCCGGTGTAAACATGGCCCGGTTTTTGACCCCAGATGAAGTACCTTACATTTCCTGGCATTAAATTTCAATCCCCACCTCCTTGACCACCCTCCAGGTTATCCAGGTCCTCCGGACTGCCTCCCTTGTTTCTTCCCAATTCACCAGTGCTCCCAGTTTTGAATCATCCGCAAAGAGACTGTCTACTCCTAACCCCCCCTTCCTATATCTGAGACATAGGTATTGAACAGGAGCGGCCCCAATACTGAACCCTGGGGGAACCCATTGATCACCTTCCTGGGGGAGGAGACTATTCCACCACCATTGCCCTCTGTATTTGCCCCAAAAGCCAATTTTTTTACCCACTTGAGCTCCTGTCCTCCCAACCCCATCTCCCCCAACTTTGCTATCAGCCCATTATGAGGCACTGAATCAAACGCCTTGCTGACATCAAGGTATAGGACGTCCAGCGGCCTTTGTCTATCCAAGGCCCCCATCATGCAGTCATAAAACTCTACAAGATTGGACTGACATGATCTCCCCAGGACGAAGCCATACTGTTTATCATCCTGGTGCCCTAATCTTATCAACTGCCTCCCAAGCCTCTCCTTGATAAAGCCCTCCATTACTTTGCTTACCACAGACGTTAGACTGACAGGCCTATAATTCCCCATCGCCTCCCTAAACCCTCCTTTATGTATAGGCACTATAAGCCACCCTCCAGTCTTGTGGTACCCATCCTGTCTGCAGAGAGATGTTAGAGTACAGTTAGTGGAGCTGCCAGCTTCTCCGCCAGTTCCTTCATAACCCCTCGGATGTATCCCGTCCGCCCTGGTGCCTTATCAGTTTTAGCTTCTGAAGGGTCTCCTCACCCTATCCACTGTGATTTCCCAAAAAGACCTTCCCCTCCTGCAATCTTCCTACCCCTTCTGGGTCTGGCCCAGCCTGCACCTAGCCACCTTCCGCTCCTCTGGTCTCGGTCTGCCCTCTTGCTTTTGCTGACTCCTCCTCCCTCCCATCAGGCTGTAGGATTCCCTGTCTCCCTCTGCAAAGATTGAGGCAAGCACTGTTTAGCACCTCTGCCTGTTCCTCTGCTTCTCCTGAGCCCATCCCCCATAATCTTAATCCTGTTGATCTAGTCCTCTCTTTCTCTTCTTTATTATGTATCTATAGCATCCCCGGTATATTCCTAGCCAGGTTTTGCTCCATCCCTGCCTTGGCTTCCCTCACCACTCTGGTGACCTTCTTGGCCAACAGTTCATACTCTTCCCGCTCCTTGTCCCCCCGTCAGCGTTTAAAATGTGCATAGGCAGCCTTTTTTTTTTTTCCCCCTCACTGCCTCCTGCACCTCCCTGGTCCACCAACATGGCTTGCTGGTTCTACCATGCTTTCGCCTTACTTTAGTACAGGACCTAGTAACCTCTTGCGCCCCCCCCCTTTTTTTTTAATGATCTCCCATAAGCTTCCAGCATCCATGTCCAGCCTAATCTTATCCAACTCTCCTGTAGAATACTGCTCGCACCACCAAACTGGGCCCCTGAAATCTACCACTACTGTATGAGTGGGGTTTTCCTCCCACCTAGATGCAACAGAAACCAGATCGTGGCGTGGGCACCACCTGCCAGTGGATTGCACACCTCCAGGCCCCTTATCTGGTCACTGTCTGCTAGGACAACGTCCAATATCTGCCCCTCTCTAGTAGGTTCCCCCACCTGCTAGACCAGGAAGGCATCCTGAAAGACATCCATCAGTAGCTATTCCCTGTTTATAGAGGATGTCATGGTATCCCAGTCCGCCCCCGGTATATTAAGATCACCCATGACCACCATCCTACCCTTTCCAAGGTCACAGTGCATGTTCTCAACCAGTTTATTCTCCAGAGCCGCCTCCTGTTGTGGGGGGGGGGCCTATAAACCACCCCTATTTTCAATTTCTTTCCTCCCCTCGTTTGCAGGGTTACCCAGATTGCCTCTACTCCCCCTCCAGCCTCCTCAACTCCACTAACCACTATGTCATTTCTGACTATCAGCGCAACCCCTTCCCTTCTTCCCACTTACCTACCTTTTCTGAATGTCTTGTAGCCCGCTAAGTTTAGGTCCCAGTCATTTCTCTGGCTGGCCCATGTCTCTGTAATTGCTGCCACATTCTTTGACCCCTCAGCCAGCACGGCCTGGAGCGCAGGTATTTTATTGCTCATGCTCCTGGCATTGATTAGGACTATCCTCCACCCTGACCAGTCTCCTCTCCCCAGTCCTCACCAACACAGCACTGTCATTTTCTGCCCAGTTTTCCTTGAATTTGCAACGCAGTCTCTCCCCAAACTACTCTCGTGCCCTAGACCTGGAACCTCAAACAGCCCCCTGGGGCCTTTCTTTAATTTGACCCTCCCCCCTTTAAAAGTTTAAACCCCACCTTTCGCCTATAAATCCAGCAAGTGTTAGCTTCAAGAGCTCCCTCTTCTCCAGGTTGAGGTGTAACCTATCCCTGGCATATAGCCCCTTATTCTCCCAAGTATCCCCCACCAGCCCATATCCCTCTGCCTTGCACCAGTCCCTGAGCCATTGGTTCACCCCTCTGAGTTTTTGCTTGCTCTCCCCAGTTGCCCTTGGTACCGGCAGAATCTCAGAGAAGGACATTTTGCTTCCTATAGAGTGACAAATATCATGTCAACTGGACAGAATGTTTCAGTGGCTTCAGATCCTGTCTTCAAGTTTTTTTAAGGGCCTGGCCCAGTTGCACCACCCTCACAGAGAACCAGTACCAGTATGGGACCTAAATGTGTGCATAGCTAAGCTCATGGGGCCTCCCTTTGAGCCCATGTATTCGGCTCATTTGAAATACGTCACATGGAAAACAGTTTTCCTAGTGGCAGTGACTTCTGCAAGAAGAATCAGCAAGCTCCAGGCTCTCTGCATTGAATAGAACTACATCTCATTCCACAAGGATAAGGTGGTCCTGAGAACGAACAGGAAATTTCTCCCTAAAGTGGTCTCTGATTTCCACTTAAACCAACCCATTACCCTACCTGTCTTTTTCACTGAGTACTCTACCTCTGGTGAAAGGAGACTCCACAGTCAGGATGTCAAGAGAGCTCTTAGCTACAGTACTATATGACAGCCTTTAAAAATAGGCAGGACAGAAAACAGCTGTTCCTGACTGAAGGGGATGTGGGAAAGGGTAACCCAGCATCGAAAAGGTCCATTTCTCGCTGGATAGTCCAGTGTATCCATTTTTGTTATGCTAAGGCTGGAAAGGAATCCCCAACAGGATTGAGGGCCCATTCCACAAGAGGCACAGCTGCTACCATAGCAGCTGCCAGGGATATTCCATTAGTGGACATCTGTGAAGCAGCTACCTGGAAAACAGTACATACCTTTACAAGGCACTACAGTCTGGACATCCAGTCCAGGGGTAATGTTAGGTTTGGCACAGCAATCTTGCAGAGTCTGTTTCCAAAATAGGTTCTGTGCCCCCCTCCAAAGGTACTGCTTCTTAGTCTACAGAAGTTATGAATGTCTTGAGTATTATTGGGGTTAGAAGAAAAAATTACTTAGCATAGTAATGTTGTTTCAAACCCCAGGAAATCTTACTGTATTCTGACTAATGCAGTATGGTCTCACCATAGGACTGCCCTGGAGCCGAAATGGTTAAAGAGCTAGTGTACTATATTGCTTGGATGTAACAGAAATTTTCAGATGCAGTCAGCTATCATTTCCAATATCTGAAGAATTTTTTTTATTTTCTGTTTGCTAATTAGAAGATTTTCCACCTGACAGCACTGGGGGTAATGTGTGGAGCAGTACTCTGTCCGGAAGGGGAAAAGGTCAGTTTTGTTCCTCCCACTGCTTCGTCAGAAATGAAACCGAACGCCTTGAGGCATCATAATCCTTGTAGCCGGGGCAGTGACTTTCACAAGCTACCAGTCAAAATGCAGGAAATTGTGACATCACTAGTAACCAGGGAGAGCCAGTCCCTGCTGCTTCATGTGAAAGTGAAACCTGGCAGTGAAAAAATGGTTCTCATTGGTTACTAGTGATGTCATAGTCACTGTGGTCTCAGTGGTGATGTAGTGGGAGGAACAGAACTGACTTTTTCCCCCTCCAGACAGAGTGCTGCTCCACACATCACCCCAGTACTGCCAGGTGAAAAATCTTCTCATTAACAAACAGAAAAAAAATATTTGAGGTATAAGAAGTGATAGGCTACTGCATCTGAAAGTTGCAATTAATTGCAGGCTGTACACTAGCTGTTTAATAGAACCTATGCTAATAGTGGAATGTTAGGCTCGAGCTTTGTTTTCAAACCACTGTGCCTGGTTGCACTTCCTGCAGCGGTCAGATTCTTTACTCCACTTGCCTCAGTAAGACGTCTCCAGAGAGCTTTTCTTCATTTTCTTGCAGATGTTATTTTTTTTTTCTGTTTTATCAAAGTCCACTTTAGTATTTAGAGTTTTGAAGCATTGTCCTTGGTTCACAGGTAGACTTAGTCTAGACAGAGTGAATTTGGTACGTTTTTTGGTTCCTTGTTGGTTCGTTTAACCGAGAAGGAGCTGTTAGTTTTTCCCATTTACATTTAAAATCTGAAGTAAGTCTCAGTTCTTCTGACCACCTGTACTCGGTCGATTTAAAATTAGAGACATTTTTACAAATTTTACTGGGTTAATTTTCGGTTTCATCAGTTTTAACCGGCCAATAAATGTTGCAGACTAAGAACAGAATGGGCCCCGCAGGTTTCCAGCATTGTAGAGAGTATGGAGAGCTGTTCACTAAAGCAGATCCTCATTTAATCTGTGTTTTTTGTTCGGGGTTTGAACACCTCATAGAGGACTGTGAATTTTGTAGAAACTTCCCTCACTTGAAAGGCGACTTAAACGACTGCAGGAGAAGATGTCTGATAAGGCTGCTGACCCAGCTACAGACAAACTGGCTACAGGTCAAAAAGAACTGTAGGAACAGCCCTCTGACAAGGGTGATAGTTCCTCATCTAAGAAAAGACCTGCTGATACTGCCACTGACCCGGCAACCACAGGAAAAAGAAAAACATACAGCAGTCGAACCACAACCAAAGAGAACACCGGTTCTGACCGCTGAAGAAATAGTGAGTGCTAGTAGAATTATTCAGGCACTGCAACAGAGTACTCTGGTTCCAGTTGAGAAGCGGCCACATACGCAGTCCTCAGGTTCTACCCTGGTTCTTTGGAATGTGGAGTAGAGCTCTTTGAGATGGAGGAGGAGGAGGACCACCGATTTGAACCGAATATTTCTTCTGATCCCCACCATCCTGCTTCCCCTGACAAAGGGACTGAGGACTATATTTCCTCACTTCACTTTTATTAAGCAGGTGTCCCAGGCACTGGACCTCCCCACTCAGGAATCCGCCGATGAGGAACAGGATTATAGATAGATGATGGATGTCCCAGTATATAAGAGACTACTGGTGCCCATCCATAAATCTTTTTTTTTTTTTTAAAGGTCCTGCGGACCCCCACTTCTGTACCACCAGTAGACAGAAAGGTGGATAAGAAATACTGGGTCATTGGGGTGGAGCCGAGTTCCTTTTTGATCACCCTAGCCATGAGGGAGTGGTGCAGGCTGCAGCCTTTGATAAGGCTGGCATACCCTTGGCATCTCAACCTCCAGACAGACACCAGGAAAATGGACTCTATTGCCAAGAAAGTTACTAACCTGACCCAAGACACACAAGCCAAGGCCTTGGACTTTCCATGCGAGTGTACTTCTCTGTTTTGTGAAGAGACAGAGGCTTACACGAAGAAAATGGATGACTACAAGACAGTATGTAAAAGTGCTGCGGCGAGAGAAAAAGCATCTGCACCCCAGAAGCAGCAAGCCAAAAGGGGTAGACGTGCCTTTCTTCTAGCCTCAAGCTTTTCCCAATACCAACCTCAGAGGGGCTACTTCAGAGGCAGGGGCAGGAGAGGTGGCAACCGAGCCAGCCCCAGCACTTAGCACCCCAACCAAAGCAGGCACCCTGAGGTGTCTGCTTGAGTCACCTCCCCATACCCAGTAGGGGGCAGGTTGGCCCACTACCTCCAGGAATGGCATACCATCACCACAGACAAGTGGGTCTTGGAGGTGGTGGGCCAAGGTCTGGCTCTCTGCTTCAAACTCAGACCAAAACTGAGGGCAAGGGTGTTCAGACCCTCTTTCCCATCAGAATCATTGCTTCTGGAGAAGGAAGTATCGGACCTTCTGTCTCAAAGAGCAGTAGAACCAGTTCCTCTATCACAGAGTGGAAAGGGCTCTATTCAAGGTACTTCCTCACAGTAAAGAAAACAGGAGTGGCGACCCATATTGGATCTCTGGTACCTGAACAGACATTTGGTAAAACCAAAGTTCAGGATGGTGACCTTGACAACAGTCCTTCCAACCCTAAGGCAAGGGAATTGGCTGACATCTCTAGACTTAAAGGATGCATACTTCCACGTCCCAATTAGGCAGTCCCACAGAAAATTTCTAAGATTCAGACTGCCATCAGGCCACTGCCAGTTCAAGGCAGTGCCTTTCAGACTTACTTCTGCTCCAAGAGTGTTCACAGAATGCTTGGCTGTGGTTGTGGCACTCCTGAGGAGACAGTAGGTTACAGTATTCCCTTACCTGGATGACTGGCGAGTCGTGGGCCAATCCCTTCAACAGGTAGGGGAATCTCTGACACTTAGACAAGAGTTACTCCAATGACTAGGGTTTCTGGTCAATTTGAAAAAGTCTGTACTGGAGCCACTACAGCTCCTGGAGTTTATAGGAGCAGAGCTGGACTGTGAGTGGAATGGTTTGTCTTCCACAGACACAGGCAAAACAGCCTGATGCCGAAGGCCTGCAAGACACTGTATGCAGTTACTAGGCCATATGGCAGCTTCCACAGCTACAGTGTTAGGGGCAAGGTTCCAAATGAGAGATGTTCAGTATCATCTCAAACTGCATTGGCACCAGAAAAAAGACCCACTGTCAAAACTGGTGCCAGTAACAGGAACACTGACTGCAAGCACTTCAGTTGTGGCTAGATATGGACAGCCTCAGACAGGGGGTGCCATTCCTGCAAGAGAATCCTTCCCTAGTGCTCAACATAGATGCCTCCCTAATGGGATGGGGAGCACACTGCTCACGGCACATGGCTCAAACAGGAGTCATTGCTGCATATCAACCTGTTGGAGCTCAGTTCAGTTTTCCTGGGACTTCAGGCATTGCCAGCATGCTACAGGGAAAGGTGGTGCAGGTCAGGACAGACAACACAACCACCGTGTACTACATAAACCAGCAAGGAAGCACAAAGTCTACCCTCTTATGTACAGAGGCTGTAACAATTTGGAGTCTGGCCTTCTCAATGGGAGTTTCACTGTCAGTAGTCCACCTTCCAGGGAAGGACAATGTGCTGGCAGATGCCCTCAACAGAATCAATCAGAACCACCACGAGTGGTCTCTGAACAAGCATGTGTTACAAATTGTGTTCAGAAGGTGGGGGACTCCAGAAATAGACCGCTTTGCAGCCACAGACAACTACCAGCTTTCCCAGTTCTGTTGCAGGCCTCCAGTGAGGGGCTCAGTCCCACTGGATGCACGGTTTCTTGATTGGACAGGGACGTTTCTGTATGCCTTTGCTCCATTCCCACTGCTGCTCAGAGTCTTGAACAAGCTCAGATCCAGCCAGCTTCAGTGATCTTCATTGCCCCGGACTGGGCCAGGCAGCCATGGTACTCCCTGGTTCAAGCACTGTCAGTCACCAAACCGATCAGCCTTCCCAGGAACCAAACTTGCTGACTTCCTCCCAAGGCAGGATACAGTACCCCAGCCTTCGATCTCTCCGGCTCAAAGCCTGGTTCTTGAGAACCTAGAGTATGTTAATCTGCATCTCTCCGAAGGGGTCATGGAGGTCCTTAGGGTTTCCAGAAAGCCCTACACATCAAAATGGAAAAGATTCTCCATTTGGTGCCAGGGCAAGAATCTGGACCACACTCAGGTGGGTTTGCCAGTTGTACTGGATTACCTAACGCACCTTCATTCCCTGGGTCTGAGACCATCCACTCAAACGGTGCACTTGGCAGCTGTCTCAGCTTACCTGTCAGCAGGTAAGGCATCATCCCTGGCTTCTAACCCAGTGTTCAGGAAATTCTTTAAGGGGCTGCTAGACTTACATTCACCACGTAGGACTCCTACCCCAGTGTGGGATCTGAACATATGTATTGCACAGCTCATGCAACCATCCTTTGAGCCTATTTCTTCAACACATCTCAAGTATGTAACTTGGAAAACTGTGTTCCTGGTGGCAATCACTTCTGCCAGAAGGATTAGTGAGCTACAGGCTTTGTCCATGGAGACTGACTATTGCATTCCACAGGGACAAAGTGGTCCTTAGGACTAATAATAAGTTTCTTCCTAAAGAAGTGTCGGACTTCCATATTAAACAGTTCATTACACTGCCAGTCTTATTCACTGATCATTCTACTTCAGGGAACGTAGACTGCATATTCTAGATGTAAAAAGAGCCATCAGCTGCTACTTGGAGCATACAAAAGGCCACAGAGGAGACAGATCCCAGCTCTTCTTGACCTACGGGGAAGTAGGCGAAGGTAAGCTAGTCAGAAAAAGATCCATTGCAAGACGGATTGTGGCTTGTATCCAGTTCTTTTACAGTAAAATTGGCAAGCAAGCCCCACAGGGTCTCAGGGCCCACTCCTAGAGGTACAGCTGCCTCTATAGCAGCTTCAAGAGACATTACTCTGCTGGAAATCTGCAAAGCAGCTACTTGGAAAACTGTTCACACATTTACCAAACATTTGGTATAGCAGTCCTGCAGAGCCTGTTTCCCTAAATAGGTCCTCTGCCCACCTCCAAAGGCACTGCTTGGGCAGTCTGCATTAGTCAGAATATGGTAAGATGTCCTGGGGTTTGAAGAAAACATTACTTACCATAGTAATCTTGTTTCTTCCAAGGCACTGTTACTGTATTCTGAGCTCCTACTCTTCCTCCCCTACTAGGACCTGCAGGGCACTACATACCAGCTGTACATGTTAGTGGAAAACCTGTGAGCATACCTGTAAATTCCTTAGGCATCTGTTGACTTGAGTCTTGAAAGATGCCTTTACTGTTTGAGAAGGGTTTGTCCAAAATAAGGGATTATTATGTAAATATATAGTTTAGCTTCAGCATGCTTCGTAAGAATCTTGACGGTTGTATGAAGTGCAACCAGGGACAGTGGCTTGAAAACGGAGCTCAAACCTAACATTCCACTATTAGCATAGGTTCTAGTAACCATTTTGGCTCCCGGGGCATTCCTGTGGTGAGATCATACTGCATTAGTCAGAATACAGTAAGATTCCCTTGGAAGAAACAAGATTACTATGGCAAGTAATGTTTTTTTTTTTTCTTCCCGGTGATGCTCAGAACATCCTTCCCTGCCTCCCGTTCTAGAACCAGTAGCCTCTGCACTCTTAAATGCTGTGCGCTCAGGGGTATGAGTGCCACTTCCTGGCACTGCTTTTTCTAACTGTGTTCACATTGGTTCCCCCCTTTTTCAGGTGAGTCTGACATTTTTGGGGTGCCTCAATGTTTTACCCTCCTGTTGGAGGGTTTATTTGGAGGTTACAGGTATAATTATCATTATTATTATTATTATTATTATTATTGTTGTTATTTAATAAACTTAGTCCTCAGGGGGCCTGTCTTTCCAGGCATCCAGGAAATCTGAGGGGTTTAGAACGAAGGCAGTTAGTTCAAGGCAGCATTTAAAAAGTTGTCATGTGCAAAAAGTTCCATCATTTGCATGTGTTCCATTCTCTCCTGGCAGTTTTGTCTTACAGGGTCACTGCAGAAGTTCTTAATACCCGAGTATCACTGGGAAGAAACAACATAGCTATGGGAAGTAATTTTTTCATCTCGGTGTACTCTATAGAATGCTTATGTTTTGATACAAAAATGTTTCTTGCAGTGAAGCACAGTTTTTTTGTTTTTTTTTTTTTAAACATTTTATTTGTTAAGCTGTCAAAAGATGAAGGGAAAACACCCAGGTATTTTTTTCTCCTTAGGCAAGTGATACAGAGAAGGATTCAAGTGAACCGAAGAAAATCACTAAAGATGTAGAGAAGAAAAGGGAGATGTCACCGGAAGGATCCAGATCACCTAAACGTTCCAAACATCGGTATTCTGAATCACCAGAACAGCACAAGAGTTCCAAGCACCGGTATTCTGAATCACCAGAACGGACCAAGTCCCCCAAGAAATCCAAGCACCGGTATTCCGAATCACCAGAACGGGCCAAGTCCCCCAAGAAATCCAAGCACCGGTATTCTGAATCGCCAGAACGGGCCAAGTCCCCCAAGAAATCTAAGCACCGGTATTCTGAATCACCAGAACGGGCAAAGTCCCCCAAGAAATCGAAGCACCGTTATTCTGAATCACCAGAACAACCCAAGTCCCCAAAGAGTTCCAAGCAACGGTATTCTGAGTCGCCAGAATATCCCAAGTCCCCCAAGAGTTCCAAGCACCGGTATTCCGAGTCACCGGAATGGCCCAAGTCCCCTAAGAGTTCTAAGCACCAGAGTTCAGAGTCTCCAGAACAGCCCAAGTCCCCTAGGACTTCCAAACATCGGTACTCCGAATCACCAGAACGGCACAAATCCCCTAAAAATTCCAAGCGCCGGCATTCTGAATCACCAGAACCATCCAAATCTCCAAAAAGTTCCAAACGCCGGTATTCTGAATCACCAGAACGGCCCAAGTCCCCCAAGAGTTCCAAACGACGGTATTCCAGATCTCGATCACGATCAAGGGATAGAAAACGGAAGTCAGGTATGTGGATAAAAATTTTTTGTGTGTATTATTAAAGTAGTAAAATCACGTATTATAATGTATATTTGATGGACGTCGGTAGATAAAGGCCTGCTGGCCAATCCAGTATGTGTACCCTGCCTAACTGCTCTAGCCCCAGTGGAAGTCTTGACCCTCAGTTTTGGCCCCCAACCCGCTTTTCTGATTAAGCTCCTATGCTGTCGTCTCCAAAAGAAAAACTGCTTACTGATTATGACCTTTATTTCCTTTTTTTTCTATAAAGTTTTTCTCCCTTTGGGGCTCAGATGCAGACACAACTGCTAGGAGTTTGATCCACCCTCTTGGTTTCAGGGCTTCATTTATCGTGCCTCTGTGCACCATATCTCGCTTTTTCTCTCCATTATGCCCCGGGACCCTAGAACATGGGCTCCGTGGCTCCGGTGATGTCCCCTACTTCCCACCTGGCCTAATGCTTCGTTTCTTTGGGGGCTTGGCACTGCCACCTAGCCTACACCAGGTGACAGCCAAGAGTTGGGGTGGGGGGGGGAGAAGAGACCCATGTCCTTCCCTGAGGGAGGAGAGCTGCCTTGTGGCCACTCAATCCAACTCCTTGTACCACCCAGCTGACCCCCGACTCTTTTATGGGCTCTTTCCTGAACACGGGTCGCCGGCATGGGAGGAGGTAAGGCATCCAGTGCCTCAGCCCTCTGTGCCACAGGGCCAGCCTGGCCCTTATTTCCACCTGTAGCTTGTTCCATTTGTCCTCCACTCCTTCCATGAAAAACTGTTTCTGTTTCTATTGAATCTTCCCGTGCTAGTTTGAGTGAATTCCCTCTTATCCTCGTAATTTGAGCTCAAGGAAAACATTTTCTTGGAGTTCACCCTATTTATTCTGTGCAGTTAAATGTACATTACTATCATGTCGCCCTTTTCCCGTCTCTTGTTGAGGGAGTACCCGTCCCACGTCCTGCGGTCTCTCCTCCTGACATGCCCCCTGGTGTTTGGCCCCTCTTGGTTGCCCTGCACTGTGCTGCTTCCTTTTTGTCACAGTCTTTCCTCAGATATGGACTCCAGATGCAATCTTACCAACGACCTGTATGACCTCCCTCCTGTATGACCATTCCAATGTCGTTTGCCTTTCCATTATTTCTGTTACAGTATGCTGTGTATGTCCTGCTTTCTAATGTCATGACCCCTAGGTCCTTTTCCTCCTTGATGCATTTTAGCGCCCCCCTCCACCCCCCAATTTTGTATACACCTTTGGGTTCCTTTTTTTTTAATACGCATTTAAAGTTTATTGAAGTTTTTCTGTAGGCGCTCAGGACATACGACGGGAGATATTACATTCTACATATACAGGCAAAAAGTAATAAATGACAAACACCTGGAATGACATAGATTAGAGTTTGAAAGAAAAAAAACTCTTGAATAACACCATAATGGTAGTGGAAGGTTTCCTTTTTGTCTTTGGTATCTCAGGGAGAGGAAGGGTAGAAGTCTGCTAATAATCGGATAAAGGGAGGCAGGACAGATCTCGGCATGGTGCCATGTAGTAAACAGTTAATATGCTGGCAAAGTACTGTGGAAAGAAAGAAATATCACAGTTCACTATGTACGTGACCGACTTTTGCCAGTGGGCCTGGAAACTGGGTTAATGATAGCACATTCTGTAAGATCTTAGACGATATTTCTTGCATCAGGCCACACCTATAGAACTATAGCTGGGGTGCTAGGACCACAGGAAATTTTTTTGCTAGCTGTCTACCAGGGGCCACCTAAGACTTCTTCCGTCAACATCCTCTCTGTCTAAATGGGGCGACTTTGTCCCTCCTCAGTTCTTTTCCTGCCATCGACCATACTTGCCAGACTCCACGGAAATGCTGCTGCTACAGTTGACTGCTAAAGCTTATGATTTTCCTAAATTTTATTGTTTTTCTCACCCTAGTAGTTATAACTTTATTTTAAAATAATTACCGTTGCCATAAGACTCTACTAAACTCTTCCGTTACTGCGAGTGTGGTGGAAAAATGTACTCCAGTGATGACCACGATGTCTGTGTGCAGAGGAGGCCCTCAGTGCTAAGGCCTGGGAGATCTGCATGAAGTTTAATCAAGCTGCCCTGCAGAAGTTCCTCCTAGAGCGGCAGGTAGCCAGAAAGGAGAGAGAGCTCCAGGTGAGTAGCTCCACTGTGTTGCCAGCCTGTTCCTCTAGTTCCCTGTTCTCCAGGGCCCGAGAGAAGTCTTCAGGAAAGCACAAATGCCGGCAGAGGGAGTGGAGCAAAAATGAGCCCCCCTGCCCCCCTCTGTATGCTCCTGGTCACCGCTGTGTTTGGTGCTGACTACAGCAAGATGGGCTTTTATCCTTTATTAATGTTCCTATTGTATGTGCTGTAATGTACTTTTACAGTTAAGACACTGTCCCTTTAAAAGGTAAGGAAGAGGTGAACAAAATAACGAGAATTTCTGTTAAAGCCAGGGTAGGCCTGGCATTTACTTGGATTAGGAACTTAAAGGTTTATGACCGTAAAAGAAATAACTCTTGGATTGGATGATCAAACTGGACATTTAGCCTCCACTAGCAGTAAAGGGCCAGCAGGAGGCCAGCTTAAGGTCATAAAGTATAAAAAACCAGCACCGGGTTATGCAGAAACCAGATGCAGGGGTGGGTGTGGCTTGAAAATGACCATTCACACTGTATTCATCGCAGACACATTTTTGATCATCAGGGCATTTGTAGCTTGGAGACTAAAGCTTGAGTACTTAGAGGGTCTCGGAGCTGAGAAAACTGAAGCTGTTGTATGCTTTGGTTTAAGTAGATGTGGGTCTTGGACTACTCTTAGAACAAGACCTGTGTTTTTGTGGACAACTGATTTTTCACATGCAAAACAGAAATTCTGATTTTAAGTCATAATTTGGGGAAACAAAGGCTTTTCACCAGGAACACACCTTGATTCTAAAAAGGACCTTCAGAGAACTGACATTGGTCACAAACTTGCTACAAAATCCATTGCTTGAAGAACTTTACCTGCAGAGAGAGAGTTTTTCTTTAAAGAAAGGACATTTGATGTTTCTGGACTCTGAAGCCTCAGAATAAAGTATAGTTTAGAACAACATTATATAGTGTTTTCTGTAAACCGTCCAGTGTTATTTTTGATATTGTCTGCATTTCAAAAATCTTTCAAATTATAGAATTTACTGTTTTTATTTAAGTAAACCTTTATAATTTTCTTAGCTCTGTCTGGGGTCTGATTCCGTGATCTAACATTTTAAACAGAAGGGTTTTGTAAAGACTGTATGCCTTGTTAAAGATAATGACCACTCTGCTACCCTACAAACTACTTGGGCAAGAACGTAGTACAGAGTCAGGAGGACTCAGAACTACAGTTTCCACCCTCCCACTGGGAAAAGGAATGTTGGTGAAGCTTCTGAACCCTACAGCTGCTCACGAGTTCTGTTAAAAGGGGGATCCTCCCTCCCAACAGGTGGTCCTGCTGCCCCCCCCCCCCGAGGTTAAAATCGTGACAGATTGGGTGCCAGCTACTGGGTTTTTTTTTTAATGCATGTTTATTGAATAATCAGGCATCATTTACGTAGTACATATCTGAATTCACCAGGTACAGATCAGAGTTCATATTGTGAATTTTATGTATTATATATTTATTAAAAAATGATAATCGGGAAGGGCACACCGAGCCGGAGCTCGTTTCCAGGTGCGACACAGATACAGAAGCATACACAGAAATGAGAGGAGTTACACAAAGTAATTCCAAAAAGAGACAGTAAACACAACCATTTTTCTTACAGAACACAACATTTTACATTCATTATAAGGTACACCAGTACACAGAAAAATGTACTGGACTGCTGCAAGCTTTCTATTTTCAGGTGGTACGGCTTGGGGCGATCTGTGAAATGTTGGGGCAGTTGGGGCAGAAGGGGGTAGGGAGGAGCATCACGAGTTTTTTTTTTTTTTTTTTTTTTTTGGATGAGAGAGAGAGGAGGCCTGGTGCAGGTTGGAGTGAAGGCTGTTCCAGAGAAGGGAGAGATGGTACGAAAAGGCAGCTTGGCCAGTAACATTTTGTGGGCGAGGGATGTGAAAAGTGCGCAAGTCCCCGTGTCGGAGAGGGTAATCAAGGGAGTTTGCTGGGGTCAGGCGAGAAGTGAGGTGTGGGGGAGGGAACCGAACCAGAATTTTGCTAGGAGAGAGGTGCAGTGGATGGTTCTTCTGTGGGAAAACGGGGCAAGGGAGAGGGGTGCGTAGAGGGTGCAGCGGTGAGTGCTTGAGGGGAGTCGGTGGCAAAGCGGCAGAAAGAGTTGAGTAGGATGTCCAGTCTGGAGAGATACGAGGTTGGGTCTGTTCCATAAACAATATCGGAGTAGTACAACACTGGCATAACTGTTTTACATGCAAGCTCGCACCGAGTGGGGAGGGGTAGGCTGGCTTTGTGCCGATAGAGGATGGCAAGTTTTGGCTGGAGTTTGGCGCAGATGGTCTTAATATGAGTAGAGAAGCCAGAGGTGGCTGTCAAACCCGACACCCAGGTATTTAAAGGCTGGGACCAGTTCACCGGCAGAGCCATCGGGGGAGGGGGCCGTGAGGGAGGCGAGCTTCTGTCTTGAACCAAAAACTATGGTGACTCTTTTATTGGTATTTAGTTTTAGCTGGTTTTCTTTGAACCAGGACTGGACTCTGTTGAAGTCGGTCTGGAGATTGGGAAAGATGCTATTGTAGGAGTGACCAGAGGCGAAGATGATAGTGTTGTCTGCATAGAGATGCACATTAGAGAGGCGAGGCAGACAGAGGGAAGATCATTTATGAAAAGAGAGAAGAGGATGGGGCTGAGGATAGAGCCTTGGGGGACACCAGATAGGATTGGGAGAGGAGAGGGTGTCTCCTAGTTGAACTGACTGTAGCCTGTTTTGGAGGTATGAGCGGAACCAGTCTGCAGCAGGTTGGACGATGCCAGAGGAGCTGAGTTTACGGAGAAGTAGTGCGTGGGGGATGCAGGCAAAGACTTTTGCCAAGTCGATAAAGATGGCGACAGAAATTTGGCTATAATCCGTGGGTGAGAGGATGGAGTCAGTAATGTGCAGCAGAGAGGTAATGATGGAGTGTGTTTTTTTTTTTTTCCTGAATTCTGATTGCACGGTTGAGAGGGAGTTGTTGGTGGAGATAGTCTGACAGTTTGGACAGTATGAGGGATTCCTGGACCTTTGCAAGGGAGGGGAGGAACGAGATGGGCCTATAGTTTTCTGATAATGAGGGATCTCCGCCTTTGTGTAGAGGGATGATCTTGGCCTGTTTCCAGGCTGCAGGAACTGTTTGGGGGAGAGGTTTTTTTGTGTGTCAAGGGGGAAACTATGGCAGTGGCAGAGATATGGAGCAGTCGGGGGTGCAGGCCATCAGGGCTGGCTTTGGATTGGTTTAAAGTGGCAGTTGTTGTATACTTCCAGTGCTGTGAAAGGAAGGAAGAGGAAACCAAGGTTATGGGAGGCAGGTTCAGTAGGGGTCATGGGAAGGGGCGGGAGTTGGGCACGGCACAGGAGATGAAGAATTTATTAAACAGTTCGGCTACTGACTCTGGGTCCGAGGGTACATATCTTGACATCTCACAGACAGCAGTTAATTCTGTCTTTAAACTCTTTCATCCCTACTCATACTAGTAGTCTGTCTACCCTTAAATGAATAGCCCCCTTTTCCACCTCCCCTGTTCCCCAGTCTCTGATAGACGCAACAAAAAGATCCCAGTCCCCAGCCTTTCTAAGTGCGGGGTATTTTGTTTTTATTTATCCTTGTTATACAATACAGTTTCTCTCTCTCCTGCAATCTCTCTAGTTCTCTCCTCTCAGCGTTTCCCCTACCTCTTCACCATCTCCTCTGTACCCAGTTCATCTGTATACAAATAGTGGGAGTCTAGCATTGATCTTATGTGTCAGTTCCTCCATTTCCTGTATCTCGCCTATTATCTCATGCCAGCTTCTCCTTGTTGGTAATTCTGGTGAAAGCCGCCCCCTCGTGACAGCTTTGTGGGCGGCTCTTGCCAGAATATTGCAGAGGTATACCTGGTGTCTTTCTGGCACCCCTTCCGGGACCAGAATGAGCACCAGATGTTTTGCTGTTAGTGTTTCTGTGAGAGAGAAGACTGTCCCAGCTGCCTCCGTGACTCCCTGCCAAAATCTGGTGAGGGAAGGACAGCTTCCTAGTATGTGCAGGTGACCCGCCTGTGCTTCCCCACACCCCCTCCAGCATTTTGCCGGATGTGCCTTATCCGATTTGTTTTTTACCATCGGGGTAATCAAAAACCTTGTTTGAGACTTCCACTCAAATTCTTTCCATTTCTGGGAGTAGGTAGTTTTGTGGGCTTGTGTGTGGATGTTTTCCCATTCTTTTTCAGTGAGGGATTCCCCCAAGTCTCTTTCCCATCTGCTCTTGATGGGGGTAGTATGTTCCCTACCTAAATCTGAGGGCTCCATAAATAGCTGATATGAAGCCTTTATTCTTCTGGAGTGTCAGTATATCTCTTATGGTACCTTGGATTGTTAGGGGTTCCCATTCCCGACCATACTGTCTTTGTAATTCCCGAATATGAGTGCGAATTTGAAAATATTTGAAGTGATTGGTTTGTCTTAATTAGAACAATGTTTTAAGGTCTGCAAAGTCCCCGATCACTGCCCCATCTAAAAATTGACCATAAGTCATCAGGCCCAGTCTGCCCCATCTCTGGAACGTAAGATCCTGAGTAGCCGGGCAAACTCCCCATCCCAGGCAAACCAACGATGAGTCCACATATGTCCCTGAATTTTATGCTTAACCCAGATTCTGTGTCCTACTTCTATTGGATTTTTAACTGATTTCAAGGTAGATTCTTTGTACTTAGGCCCTATAGTGGGGGTAAATATTCTGGTCAACAGGGGGGCCCCCTCTGTGTCCTCTCTTTCAGTGGCCTTCCAAAGTGCCTGGTGATTCGGTCTTCCCCACAGCAATGCATTCTTTAATTGTGCAGCTAGATAATAGTCTTCCAGGTTTGGGGACTGTTCTGCCCCACCATGGTTTGTTAGTTTGCATTATTTAGCTCTTTATTCTTGGTTTTTTGTTTTCCCAAATAAATTTCATCAGCGTGGCTGGATCTTAAATTCTACTAGATACATTTTTATAGGGAGGCACTGAAAAAGGTAAAGGAACCTAGGTAAAATGTTCATGGTAGTTGCTTCTGTCCTGGAATAGAGGGGTAGTCTAAGGCACTCCCATTTTGTTATATCTCGCTTGATTTGCCCCACCAGAGGATCAAAGTTTTCTGTGAGTAGGCAGGTTAGGTTTTTAGGTATATAGGTACCCAAGTACTTTATTTTTTTTTTTTATACTTAGTTTATTATCCATAGCAACAGTACATTTGCCAGCATTTGTTCAATCTTAAAACTGATACTTAACAAGGTTCAAACCTTTTATACATTCATGATAAGTTCACTTCCTTTTACATATGTACTGAGATACTCTTTGTTCCAAATATCATAACTAGTAAACCTTAACTATAATAATAACTATCTGGGATGTGTTCCTTCAGCATCGTGTCAAAGATCTTACTTTTATTTCAATATGTCCTATACTTCAGAGAACGGTGTCTATTCAACACAGGGAAGGGGAGCCCTTTTTCCTCTACAGGGAAATCCAAACTTTAATTTCCTATCCACTGTCATGGAGTATCCACTTGGTCCATCTCTGTTGGTATATTTGTGGTTTTTGGTTAAGATTGATTGTTAACCTTTCCATCATATGTATGGCTTCAACCACCCCCTTCCAATCCTCTATCCCCGGGGCTCTCGGTAGTAGCCAGTTTCTAGTAATGGCTTTTAACGCTGCTGCCACCAGAATTGCCCACAAATATTTAGTATTTTTATCGTCTAATTCTCTCGGGATTAGTCCCAATATTAAAAGTTCGGGCCCCAGCTTTGTCTGGAGTGATAATATCTGCTCTAGGTAGCGAGTCACCTCCTCCCAAAATGAGGCGATAATTGGACAAGACCAAAAAATATGTGCTTGTGAGGCAAAGTGTGCTCCAGAGCCCTCCAACACTTTGCAGTGGCCTCCCCCTTAAATTGAGCCATCTGAGTTGGCACCAAGAAATAGCGGGTCCTCAGCTTCCAACAAAAGTCTCGCCAGGCGAGTGAGCTGGTTGTTGACCATGTACTTTTCCACATCAGAGACCATTGTTTGTCCGTGATGTGGATCATTAAATCTTATTCCCATCTGTTCTTTATATAATGGGATGAAGTTGCCATATCCGCCATATAGCTATTATACAACAGAGAGATGGCGTGCTTCATTCCCTATGGGCCCCATAGCCTTAGGAACAACCTGCTCTCTTCCAGTGCAGGTTCCTCCAACATTGATTTATTAATTTGTATATTTAGGTAGTCTCTTAATTGATGGTATCTGATTCTATCTGTCTGCTGCAAACCGTATTTTTCTAAGTACTTTATTTTTGGGGCATTCCAGTTTAAAGGAAATAGTTCTTTTATCTTAGGGGAGGGGTCGTAATAAAACTTTAACATTTCCGTTTTATTTTTGTTGAGGGCATACCCTGATAGATGTCTGAATTTGTTGAGTAGATCCCACACTTCAGGCAAGGATTCTTCTGGCTTTGATATGTAGAGCAGAACATCGTCCGCATATGAGGACATTTTTTATTCCTCTCTCCCTGTTAGTATGCCCTTAATTTCCATATTTTCTCTTATTGCCTGTGCAAGGGGCTCAATATATACTGCAAATAGCAGTGTTGATAGAGGGCATCCCTGCCTGGTACCCCTCCCCAATGTAAACCTTTGTGAAACACCCCATTTATTCTAACATAAGCTTGTGGTGCCACATACAGGGCTTTAACTGCAGCCAGAAAATTCCCCGGGAAATTCAACCTCTGTAGCACTGCAAACAAAAAGTTCCAATCGACCCTGTCGAATGCCTTCTCGGCATCTAACCCAAGAAGGCATGTGGGGGTACAAATGTCTGTGAATAAGGTCAGTAGCATTTATTGTTCTCCTAACCTCCTCCTGAGCCTGTCTCCCCTCCACGAAACCTGTTTGGTCTAATTTTATGATCTGGGACAGGAGTGGATTAACCCTTGTTGCCAAAATGGCTGTAAAGATCTTCTAGTCTACGTTCAATAAAGATATGGGTCTATACGAACTGCATTCTTTGGGATCCTTCTTTTCTTTAGGTATAACTGTTATAGTGGTGTAGTTCCAGGAGGGGGGCAGGGTCTCCCTCTGACCAAATCAGGTTGTAGACATTCCCCAGTAGTGGGGCCGTCTCCAGAGCAAAGTTTTTATTGGACTCCCCACTGAATCCATCGCTTCCCGGGCATTTACCTGGTTTTAGGTTTTTTTTATTGTGGTATGTATCTCCAGGCCATCAAGATCTGCTGCTGAGTCTCACTTAATCTTGGTAACCCTGGGCCACTCAGGAAGACCAGTGTCTGGTACATGGGTGCCCCTTCCCCATTCGGTATAGGGTCTTGTAATAGGTAACAAATGATTGAGTTATTTGGTCCCATTTCTGCCTCTGGGTGCCTGATCGTGGGTCCCTAATCCCAGTTATCATGGCCATAGTGGCCCTTTGTCTGAGGCAGTATGCTAAATGTTTAGCTGCCCTAGCTCCCCCCCTCATAATAAGTTTGTTTTAAGTAGTGCAGGGCTCTTTCAGTTTCTGATTTACTTAATTTTTGCCTTTTAGTTTTGATAGCCTTCATTTCTACATCCCTTTCTCTGTTCCAGAGTTCTTTCTGTTGTGTTTCCCGTACCCTCAGTTGTTCTGTGAGGTTTTGCATCTGCTTTATTTTCTCTCTCTCTCTCTCTCTGTATGCAGCCAGGGAAATCAACTTTCCTCTGACCATGGTCTTTGTGTCCCATAAAATCTGGGGGGTTGTTTCTGGTCTATCATTGAATTCCATAGTTTTTTTTTTTTATCACCTGCCGTATCTCTTCTTCTACTGCCTCTTCCCTTAGTAGGCTTATGTTCAGCCTCCAGTGAGTGGGTTTCTTCGGGAGGTACAGATCAGGCTCCAAAAAAATTGGTGGTTGGTCTGATATTGGGGTGGTACCTACCCACATTAGTTAAGGGAGAGATCCCTACCATATGTAAAAAATCTTATCTAATCTGGAGTATATTTTGTATCTACTAGAGTACTCCTTTGCTATGGGATACTTCTCCATCCAGACGTCTACCAGTCAGCTATCTTTCATCGGTTTAGCGAATTGAGCTGCTACCCTTCTCTCCTGAGGGGGGATATTTGAAGTGGAGTCTAGTCTCCTGTTTAATATTAAATTGCAGTCCACTTCACCCCGCCACTAGCACTCCCTTGGCCTTCTGTGCCACTAGCTGAACTAAGTTCGAGAAGAAGACTGTTTAGGATCCAGGCAGTGCATATACATTAAGCAATGTGATCCAGCTATCCTGGACCTTCCCCACAACTATTAGATAACGTGCCTCCGGATCGGTCACCACCACCTCTTTCTCAAAGGTGAGGTTCCTTGGCAACAAGGTTACCACACCTCTCTTTCTCCCTTTCACTAGGGAGGCCTGGTAAAGGACCGGGAAGCCCCTTGTTTTAAGTTTGACTGCTTCAGTAGAGGACAAATGCGTTTCCTGCAGGAAATTAATTTCACATTTTTGTTCTCTAATAAATTTTTGTATTTGCTTCCTTTTAATGGGATGGGTAATCCCATTAACATTGTAGGATAGAATTTTCGTTGTGATTGTAGCCATTTTGGTCATTAAGTGGGATTATTAATTGTAAGAGACTTCCTGTCCCCAATCCTACTCTGAATATCAACGTGTCTTTTCGTATCAGATCTGTACCTATTTCTGTGTCTGGCTGTATACTGCCTTCGATTCCATCCAAAAAGTACTATATCCATTGTTTTCCTTATACAAAGATGCCTGTAATTTATTTGTAACAACTGATAAAAGACCAGGGTTCAACCTTGCGTTCTTCACATTTTAAGTCAATATAAGAATGCCAGCTATCTCCACCAGAGGGGGGTATAACCATACAGAAATGACTAACCTTTTGCCCAGCTTTAAAAACTTTAACTGGACCACTAAACTGAGTACAGCCTTTTATTGCTGCCCTATGGGGGTCGCCCTTTGTTGTTTCCTTCTGCTTGGTTGAGGGGAGGATCAAGCTCCACCAGCACCAACAGAGGCAGAGAAAGCTTCCTACTCCATAGGAGGAACAGCGGAGTTTATAAAAGTAACACCAACTCTCCGACTGTATTCCACCCCAGTACCAACCATTATTATTCTGTTGAGGGAGAGCCGAGTTTGTTTCTTGGTCAGCAGGGAGATGAGTTTTCCTACTGAGCGTAGTCCCATTCGGGACATTTAACCCTTGTTGGAATCTGGGTCTGTACCATTTCTTGGGGAATTTATTGGGACATAGCCCATCCCCATGGTATAAGACCAGCGTCAGCGACATCAGTAAGGCCCATTTCCATATCAGATATTATTTTAATAAGTGCCTCCATCTTGCCCCTCAACATATTTGCCTAGAGGGCAGGGGAAATAGTTATATAATTCTTCTGTTCAGAGTTGGTCATGAACCCTCCCCTCTGTACATTACTGCATCCACTCTGTGCATTACTCCTTTTGGTTTCTTGTATCCTTTTACATGCTTTCATTTGTGACTTATGTTCCCCCTTACAACCTCCCCACCAGTCTGCTTATTGGCATCACATTTATTCTCTTTTAGGTTAGGAGTCCTTCGGTTGACTGTTTTCAGCCGAATCAACCAGTATTCAGTTCTTGGGTGTCTTTAGGCTTCTGTCTGGTGTTCGGTGAACGCTTGCGGGTGAGTGCAGGAAAATTCACTTCCAGATACCCCGGCTGTCAGTTTTCAGGTCCTTCCAAGGTGACGCCTTTGGTGACTTCTTTGGGGCGGGAGAGATATATCGGAAACTGAATTGAGCCCATTTTGGTGTTCTCAGGCCTTTCCGATTCCATCTACCCCCAAATCAACATCCCCACCTTTCACCACCCTTTTTACAGTACCTTATATGGATGTAGAAATGTTTGGGGGGGGGGGTTCCAGTTCACCTCTAGGCCACATGAAATCCTGGGTTGTTCAGGTGCATGAAGCATTTGTAGACTGTCCCTGGTTGCTCCTCCCTGTTGCTAGGATGGTGTTAATTTGGACCGTGGAGCTGTAAGATTTGAGAGTTGAGCAGATATCAGCTCGCAGAGTTGGAGTGCAGAGGCCATCTTGCTGTTGAGAGAGGAGGGAGCCCTTTTGAGCCACTGCCCATGCTGAACATATGAGTTCTTTCTCCAGTCTCTCTTTTACCAGATGTGGGACAGCGATTCCAGTACTTTCTAGATAACTGCGAAGCAGCTACTAAGTCCTTGAAGATTTTGGTGCCTCCCTCTGTCTCTATGCACAGTCGGGCTGGATACAATATTTAGGCCTTCAGGTTTTTAGTGCGAAGCTGTTTCATGATGGGCCACAGAGCTTTTCTGCTCTCCTGCACCAGGTTAGTGTAGTTGTTCTCTGTCTGAATCTGATTTTCTCTGTATTTAATGGCACTCCTTCTCTAGGCAAGCCTTAAGATTTTTTTTGTTTGAGTATGAGGTGAGCTTTGATACGAAGGATCGTCGTCTAGCCCCTGGGTTGGTCGGCCTGTGAACTAGTGAGCGGTGAGCTCTATCCATAGAGAGATAGAAGTCCTTGGGTAGATTGAGGGTTTCTCTGAGCACAGTTTGTAGGAAGGAGATCGGGTCTGTAGCACTGTCCTCTGAGCCCTCTGGAATTCCGTATACACGGCTGTTTTGGCAACGACTTCTGCCCTCTAAATATTCTAGTTTGTTGGTTAATTCTCGTTCTCTGGCTAGAAGGAACAGAAGTCGGTCGTGGAGATCTGCCTGCTCTGTGACATTCGTTAGTCCAGTTTGTCTGGTCCGCTCTGTGCTCTATTTTTTGTATATCCACTTTAAGCTTAGTTAAGGTAGTGTCTATTTTTTGAACTGTCTTAGCTGTTTGCGTGATAGAGGACACCAGCTGTGAGCAATCATCCTCCGTCGAGACGGCCATCTCCATTCCTGAATCTTCTCCCATGGTGTCTGATGTAGAACCCCTTCTTTCTTGCTGGAGCATGGTGTAGATTTTTTTGTACAGTGGTCTGCGAGTTCCCACTCAGGAGTACCTTCAATCAGGTCGCTTTAGCAGGGGATTGCATGCAGATGTTTTGTGGATGGTGGTAGATTTCTGTGAGGGCGAGACGGAGCTCTAAAACTAAGCTGCCATGTTGCCGCTGATCTCACCGGAAGCAGCTACTGGGATTTTGAAGTGTCTTAGAAAACCATCACACAGTAGAGGGCAGAATTTGGAAAGTGGGGGGGAATTTGTTTGCAGACAAGACCCTATCCTTTTGAAATTTTTTTTTTTTTTTTTTTGAGCAAGTAAAATAGCATAGGAGAAAGATGTCTTCTCAGTACAAAGCTATGAATTTGGAACAGATGAGAAAGATCTGTGGGGAAAAGGGCATTCCCAGTGAGAACAAAAATAAAAAGCAACTCACAGAGACCCTTATGGCAGCTGAGACTGAGGAAGCACCACCGCACTTAGTCACAGGTGGTGACTTCAGATGCCTAGAGGAGCAGGAGCCTTCCACAGACAAGGAGCTGGAGCTGAGGAGGCTGCGGATGCAGGAGAAATGGCTTGAGATGGAGCAAAAAAGGTTTGAGATGGAATTAGATGAATGACAGTGACAGAGAGAGGCCCAGGTGGAAGAAAAGCAGCTGAAGAACGACCACGAAGAGAGGACGTAGAACAACAGCCCCAAAGGGATGAACAGCAACACCAGAGGGAGTTTGAGATGGAAAAGCTGAAGCTCCAGCAGACAGCAACCCCAGCAACACCTGAGCAGGTAAGTGGTGGGGGTGGGTCTGAAACTCCAGGGCAGGGGTACAAGTTTAAATTCAGAATTGATGGCTGAGTTTAAGAGGGGAAGGATATTGACATGTTTTTAAATTCATTTGAAAAATCTGTATCCAGGCCAACTTGCCCAAAGAGACCTGGAGTTTTCAACCATCTCCACTGCTTGCTTGCCAGGGGAGGGAGGCATTGGGACAGATGGACAGTCTTGACAGTAAAGATTTTGATAAGTTAAAAACTGCATTATTAAAAAAGGTATCTGAACCCTGATGCATACAGAACAAAATTCCAGAAACTCCAAAAAGGTCCTGCAGTGAGCTTTGAGGAAGTAGCCACTAAACAGCATCAATATTTAAAACGGTGGGAGGGGGTGAAAGCAGATTCTGTTGAAGCTATTGAAGAGGTGGCATTGCTTGAACAGTTTTATTGGATTTGCTCACCCGATCTAAAGCTTTGGCTGGAGGACCGAGATCCTAAGACTACCAAAGAGGCTGCAGAGCTGGCAGATCGCTATGCTCGAAGCAGGGCTGCTCCCAAAGGGAGTGCAGTGACAAAGGGGAAGAGTGGGTATTTGGACAACCAAAAAGCACAGCGCCTCTGCACAAAGAAGGGAACCACCGGGTGCCCAAAAGGGAGTTTGGGGACAAAAAAAATTATGAATGCTGGTATTGTAAACGGCCAGGTCATCTTTCTAGTCAGTGTCCTTAGAAGGCCTAGAAGGTAAAAGGGGGCCTGTACAAACTGAGACAGTTGCCCACTGTATCTCTGATGCTATCCCTGACAATATGAGGGTGACACATTCACCCAGTCACAGTGAATGGGGTACAGACAAGAGGGCTAAGGGATACGAAAGCATCTCTTACCCTGATGAAAGGGGATCTGGTGGGAGTTGAACAAATACTGCTAGATCAGTTTGTGAGGGATTACACGGGGCCAAAGAAAACCTACCCCTTAGCCAGTGTTAACCCTGGATTGGGGAGATGCAGGTGAAGGGGTAAGGAAGGTGGCTGTAGCTGACAAACTCATTATGGACATTATTGTGTGGAATGATGTTTCACAGGGGGTGGTTTGTGTTGTGACTCAGAGCCAAAAAGACAATGGCTCCTATGATCTTCGTGACCCCCAGAAATTCAGACAGGAGAGGCTGGGAGATAGGCCAGCCAACATGTGTCTCTTGAATAAAGAGAATGATAATAGGGGGGTAAAACTTCCCGTAGGGGCAGTTAACCAAATTGCTACTGAAGGTTGCTCTCAAGAGTAAGGAGTGAAACATAGCCCGGTGGAGAGGGAAGGTTGTGATACTGAATCCCCTACTGCCACAGCTATGGACCTCAGCCTGGGAACTGATGGGGGGCATGCCCCATGTTCTGGGTAAGTGGGAAGACGTTGCAGTAGCACAACGGACAGACCCTAGCTTAGAGAAGCTGAGGGCATATGCAGAGTGTGATGGGACACAGAGGTGACGGAAAGCATAAGGTGTATTGGGACAGTGGAGTGCTATACACACAGGACATCGGGACAGAGGGAGGGAGGGATGATGGGCAGGCAGTTTGTTGTTCCCCAGGAGTATTGTGGGTTATTGCTCAAGGCAGCTCATGATATTCCCATGTCCGGACATTGGGGCTTTGCTCGTACTGTGCAGTGCTTAGCTCACCGTTTCTGTTGGCCCAATATTACCAAGCAGGTGGAGGAATACTACAAATCCTATCACCAGTGTCAGGAAATGGGGAAGGCCAGAAGCAAAGCCAAAGCTGCCCTGATTCCCCTACCACTTGTGGAGGAGCCATTTCAGAAGGTTGGAATGGATATTGTGGGTCCTTTTGAATACCCCAGGTTCCTCGTGGGGGGGGGAGGTATAAATTGACAGTCAGTTATGCTACCCGTTATCCTGAAGCCATCATGCTGTCGATTTTGCTACCCGTTATCCTGAAGCCATCACGCTGTCCTTCATTAAGGCGGACAAAGGTGGCAGATGCTTTGTTGGGGATTTTCTCTTGTGTTGGGTTTCCACAGGAGTTTATCTCTGCTAGAGGGGGTAATTTCATGTCTGACCTAATGACATGTTTGTGGGAGAAGTGTGGTGTCGTACAGAGCCACACAGTGCTTTGCCTCCCACAAGCCAGTGGTCTCGAAGAGAGATTTAATGGGACTCTAAAAGCTATGCTTATGGCATTTGCAGAAGAGCATGGGCAGGACTGGAAGAAATAACCTGCCTCACCTGCTGTTTGCCTACAGGGAAGTGCCACAAGAGTCGACCGGGTTTTCACCCTTCGAGCTCTTGTATGGATGTAGTGTGAGGGGGGCCCTAGATTTAATACGAGAAAACTGGGAAGGTAAGCATGCCACCCAGGGGAGTCCCATAGTGGAATATATGTTAAAATTTAGGGAGGCACTGAAGGAGATTATGGGCATGGCCCAGAGCAACCTGGCTGCTGCCCAGCAAAAACAAAAGACCTGGTACGATCGTGGAGCCAGAACTTGCTCGTTGGGGTAGAACAGGAGGTAGTGGTTCTGATCCCGGTCGGGAAGGACAAGCTGCAAGCTGAGTGGGCAGGGCCAAATAAGGTAGTCTGGCAGGTAAACAATGTTAATTGCACTGTAGAGTTACTTGACCGAAAACACACACACAGGATGTATTATGTAAACATGATGAAGGCATATTTTAATAGGTCTGACCTGGTATTTGCGGTGTGCAGTCCTGGGGAGGAGCTAGGTGGGAAAGACCCCCTTCTCAACTTATTAGCTGAGAATAAGCAGGCGTCATCTGTGGAGACCATCACGCTGTCACCCCAGTTGACACTTGGACAGGTCCAAGAATTGAAGACCATTTTGCCTCTGTTTACAGCAAAGCTTGGATGGACACCACTAGTGGAGAATGATGTAGACACTGGGACCCAGGCACCCATACATAGGACAGCTTACCGGGTGTCAGAGACAGTCCTCAAGGACATTAGGAGGGAGGTGAGGGAGATGCCGGATCTAGGGGTGATCCAAAAATACCACAGCCCCAGGGCCTCACCTGTAGTCCTTGTACCAAAACCAAATTGGTCTACGCGGTTCTGCATAGATTATTGTGGGTGTAACGCCATCACGAAATCTGATGCCCACCCAATGCCAAGCACAGACTAACTGCTTCACAAACTGGGAGGGGCGACATACTTGACTATATAGTAGACCTGACAAAGGGGTAGTGGCAGGTGGAACTCACTAACAGGGCTAGGGAAAGGTCAGCATTCATCACCCCAGTCGGCCTGTTCAGAGTTCAAGGTCATGCCCTTTGGGATGAAGAATTCCCCTGCTACCTTCCCGCAGTTAGTAAATCAGGTGTTACAGGATATGGAGGACTTTGTAGTTGCCTACCTGGATGATATGGCTATTTTTAGCCATAGTTGAGAGGAACACCTGACACACCTCAGGGAGGTGTTTGGCTGAATACAGGCTGCAGATCTGACTATTGAGGCAGAGAAAAGTGCCAGGTGGCCATGGCAGAGGTCCCTTATTGGGACATGTGGTGGGGCGAGACCAACTCCTCCCAAATCAAATGAAAATAGAGGCGTTTGTGTCATGGACCACACCTGACACCCAGAGACAAGTCAGGAACTTTCTTAGGACAGCAGAGTATTACTGAAAATTTGTTCCCAACTACAGTTCTCTGGCCGCTCCTTTATCTGGGTTGTTGACAAAGAATAAACCTAGGAGGGTAAAATGGGACGTAGACTGTGAGCAGGCCTTCACACAGCTGAAAACCTTGCTGTGTAGAGCCCTAGTGCTGGCTAGCCCAGACTACAACAGGCCTTTTGTGGTGCAGATGGACGCCTCAGATATGGGAATAGGGGCAGTCCTCAGCCAGGTATCCAATTGGGAGAGAGCACCCCATTGTATACTTAAGCAAGAAGCTGCTTCCACAGGAACAAGCCTATTTGACAGTTGAAATGGGTTGAAAAGGAATGCCTCGCCTTAGTTTGGGCATTAAAAAACTGGAACCATACATTTATGGGAGGCATTTTAAGGTCCAAACTGACCACAGCCCATTAGTATGGTTGGGCCAAATGGGGAAAACTAATTAAATAAAAAGAAAAACAAACAAAAAAAAAACTTATGAGATGGAGTATCGTCTTGCAGGCTTATGACATGGAGATTTTGCATAGGCCTGGATCTAAGAATGGGAACGCTGGTGGCTATCTTGCATACTGGATCAATAATAGAACTGGGAAGAACTGCCTTCCATAGCAGCTGGTGCTGACCAGTGCAGAGCCATCTGCAGACAAGATTTTAAGAGAGTCATGGATATTGGCCTCTTGATCGGTGCGGTTTTCATCGACTTGACCAAGGCGTTTGACCTAGTCAAGCCACACCGTACTCCTTTCAAAACTACGCTCCCTTGGTTTCTCTGCTGATGTGGTGGCATGGTTTAACAGCTACCTGTCAAACAGGAAACAGGCCATAGTTTTCAATTCATCAATGTCGGATCTCTCTTCTATCTAGGTTGGCGTCCCCAAGGGCTCTATTCTGGGCCCCCTGCTTTTCTCTATCTTCATTAACGACCTTCCGCTGCTTACTCCTACCTGCTCACCTCTCCTCTATGCGGATGATCTAGTCATCTACTACAGTGCCAAAAATGTCTTGGACATAACCAGTCTCTTGGCTCTGACTGCCTAAGCATACAGTCCTGGCTGACAGTTAACAACTTGGTTCTCAGTATCAACAAAACACACACTCTGCTCTTTGGCTTATCTGCCAAACTTAAAACAAATCATGACTCCCTTAAAATCTTGTGTGCAGATGGCTCCCCATTGGTCAGCACCAGCTCCTTCAAATACTTGGGTGTTCTCCTGGATGAAACCCTCGATTCTGATCTCCATATTACCGCCACCTGTAAATTGATAAATTGTAAAATTGGTGGGGCCTGCCGCACTAGCTATGCCCTTACCCCATCCGATACACTTGCCGTTGCACAAGGCCTTCTGTTCCTGGCCCTGACCTATAGCACAGTCCACTGATATTGCAAGATTGGATTAATAGAGTTAAAAATGTGGCGATAATGGAGTCTTTAACAGCTAAGTTGAGACGTCAACATGACCGCCATGTTCAGCGCTGGCAACCATGGGAGTCATGGCTGCTCCAGAGGAGGAGAAGCGCATGCAGGGCCCAGATGTTTCATAAAATCTGACTCAAAGGGTTGCCAATCCCCGAGAGGCGAGACAGGTGTATCCTGGATCAACCATCTGGCAGTAACACATTTTAGCCCAGTTACTAATAGAATGAGCGCCACTTTGCGTGTGTTACCTTTTAACTGAACTGTCGTAGGGGCCCTAGGACACAGTCTTCAAAAGTATGTGGGATAGAAACACCCATCATCTTCTGAATAGCTGTCTCAGTCTCCCTCCAAAATGGGAAAGCACTGGACAGTCCCATTGGATATGCCAGTGGCTTCCCTCTCCACCACACCCCCTCCAACATGAGGCCCTCCCCCCGGTATAGTGTTGTGACACCAGAGGCACCCTGAAATAACGAATAAATATTTTCCAATAAAACACCCCCGCCATACTGGGGAGGAAGTCACCTTCCAGCCGAATTTTAACCTGCAGTTCCAGTCTGAGTCACTGATGGTTAGACCTGCCTCCCTCTCCCAAGCTATCACGTAGCCATGAAGGGAATCATCTCTCTCTTCCCCCTTTCATTAACAGCTTATATAAATTTGTCACGACCCGGACCTTAGCCAGAATCATGACTGGCCCATACAGGAAGTTCTTTCTGCCAGTGTAAGGTCGAATTGGACATAAAGGATTATCAGAGGAGTGTATAAAATGCCTGACCTGCATATATCTCAGAAACTCAGCATTGGTCCAACCGAACTTATCTTTCACTCTTTGAAATTAGATGCATTTCTCATTTTCTGATAGTTGTGTAAATCTGGTGATCCCTTGTACCTCCTACCTGGCAAACCCAAAGTCCAACATAGGTGGAAAAAAGGTTAACTTGAAGCGTATAAGTGACAGAGGTCCCACATCTTCTTGGGGGGGGGGGTGCCTATCAGTTTTCTGACCTTCGAAAGGGCATATAGACCTTGAATTACCCATCTATTTTTAATAAGCTGTGCATATTCTGGGGTTGGCAGGCTGAGGGCCAGTGTGAATAAAGGCCTCCCCTCTTGTAGATCATTCTCCATCTCATGGCCTGTATACTAACATGCCAGCAGGATAGGCCTAACAGTCTTCTGAGTCTGCTCGATTTTCAGCACCTGCACTGAGGGCCGATTTTGGTGTCCTTTCTCCCCTACCCCATTTGGGTTACACTGTTCCCAGTCTCAGATGTTTCACCTGTACTGGGCCTGGTCAGATTTACCCTTCCCCGTTCCATCCCCTCTTAAACCCGTCCACAGTCTCCACCTCTACCAGCTCCCTGGGCAGTGCATTCCATGGCTCCACTGCCCTTTCAGTGAAATAACACCTCCTCCTCTCCCCTCCCCTCTGAGCCTGCCCTTTTCCAGCTTACACCTGTGACCTCTCATTGCTTCGCCCTCTTTCCTTTGGAGCACCCTGACTGTGCCTCCTTTATTGATCCCTTTCATGTACTTAAAGACCTCTATCATGTTCTCCCCGTCCCTCCTCTCCTTCAGGGTGTACTTGTTGAGCTCCTTGAGCCTCTCCTCATAGGTCCTCTCCACCAGGCCCCAGATCATTTTGGTTGCCCTCTTTGGACCCTCTCTAGGAGTGTAATGTCCCTCTGTAAATGTGGTCTCCAAAACTGCACACAGTACTCGAAGTGTGGCCTAATCTTTATTAATGTTCCTATGGTATGTGCTGTAATGTACTTTGGAGTTAAGACTGTTCCTTTAAAAGGCCAAGAAGAGGTGAACAAAATAACAAGAATTTCTGTTAAAGCTAGCGTAGGCCTGGTATTTACGTAGATTAAGAACTTACAGGTTTATAACCATAAAAGTCAACTCCTGGACAGGGGTGTAGCCAGGAATTTCTGAGCTGCACACCAAGTGTGGAGTCACTGCTACCCACCCCCCTTAGGGTGAGCTACCCCCTTAGGGCGAGCTACCCCTTCCCCATCCATACCCCCTTCCCCAATGCGTTATGTATTATGCCAGCACACCACTAGCCAGACAACCAAAAAAGTGTAGACTGGTTTTTGGTCACAATATTGCATTGTGACAAGCCTCTGTACCACATCAAGGTAGCCAGTCCCACAGAGGTCCATTCCCACCACGCCAGACATATCACAACAGGTTTCAGACATGCACACTGGCTTTTGGTTACAATATTGCATTGCGACAAGCCTCTGTACCACATCAAGGTAGCCAGTCCCACAGAGGTCCATTCCCACCACACCAGACATACCACACCAACAGGTTTCAGACATACTGGCTTTTGCTTCCAGTACTGTAACCATCACCTAAACCGTTCACACCACAGAGCCCATACCTCTGGGTTTGGTTCTGGATCCATTTTAAACCGCTACGCCCCAAAGAGCCCCGTACCACAAAAGCATAGCCATGTTCACTACTCCACTGAAAACCACACAAGCAGACACACACACACAGAGCCAAGCTCCCAATCCAATCAAAATGTAGTCTTGTACTGCTGCAGCCCACACACATTTTTATTGACAGGAGACACATTTTTCTTTGAAATTCAAATAGATTCCCATCCCAGGCCCAGTAAAAAGTAAGTAACTGAACTTAAGAACAGACACATGCTGTAGCTTGAAAAGTGAATTAGAATGGCCCCTGCTTCCCTGAGACACTCTCTATTGCAGTCGAGCTGCTGCTTTTCAGTACTGTCGGCCTGTTGCAGTACAGTCCAGACCACCACAAACTGACAAATTCCTAGGGTAAACTAATTAACTGGTAAAGAGCTTGCCCTTCACAAAATGTCACTGTCTGTGGTTCTTCCCGAGTCACTCCCCCCACCAAAGAACTTCATGAAAATGAAGTTGGTATGGGTCTTAGTTTTTTCACTTTTTTTTTTTTAAATCATTTCTCAATGTCTGATCACGGTTTTTACATCCTAACTATGCTGGCTGGGAGATTCTTTCCTAGTTTTCTCCCTTCGCAGTCTCACCCTCTTCTCCCAAGTCCGACAACCCTCATTCCCTGGCTCATTTGCACTGGACTAGTACTAGCTCTTATTATAAGAGCTTCTGTTCTTTTTTAAATTTTTTTTACTGCGGCTCAGAAATGTGTTTTAAGTTTTACCACAGCTCAGGAGTTTGATCATGATCAGAGATCTCAATTGCTGTGGGCACTCCTCCTCCATAGCGTGGCATGACCCAACAGTCTAATTCAGTGGGATTGATAGAGGGTTTTATCCTTGCCAGGTATTGGAATAATGGAAATGGTTGTGGAGTCCCATGGGGGTGGAGTGTTTTTTTACTCCAGCACTTCTCCACAGACACCAAGAAGGGATGGTACCAACAGATCCTTAAACTCAAATTTCCCCGTGTACCCATCTAGGCTGGGGCTTTTTCTAGATTTCAAATTTTTAATGGCCACTGCCACTTCTGTGTAGTTAATTGTAGCCTACAATAAGAAAATTTGGTCTGGGTTCAGTTTGGGAAGATATAGCCCATCAAAATATGCATTAATGTCTTGAGGACTGGGATTAATGTCTGAGGAATATAAGTTTTGATAATATTGTTTCAAAGCGTCCAGTATCTCCTGGGGTTGTTTTCAGTAGGGTCCCAGATGAAGCACAATGGATTTATGATTTTATGTAATGACTGTATGACCCAGGCACTGCCAAATCTGATTAGCCAAGGTGCAGACAGCAAGAGACCCCCCAAGTAATTTTTTTGCCTTAAAAATTGTAAGGCTAATTGTGTTTTAATGTTCAAGATTGCTTGTATTCTTTATTGGGTTGCTTTGAGGAGAGGGGCCATTAAGCGGTCCCCTGTAGCATATTGATCCTGTAGGTCCCTCAACTGAGTCTGTAATGTGCCCAGTTGTGCCACCTGCATTTTTTTATAGTCTGAGGAGAACTTAATTTCTTCACATTGGACTGTTTCAACCATATCCTACAAAATACTGAACGTCACTTCTGACCATTTCCCATTCTTGACTCTGCTTGATCGCTCTCATGGAAAACTTTCAGCCAGCCCTGGTAGACCAGGGATTTCTGACTTGGGATACTCCCTACAAAATATGCCTGGCTCCTTTATCCTGTCCATCACAGAGGTCCAAACAGTACATGGCTTCAGACAAGCAGAGTTTTACAGCTACCTTCAAATCTGACATAATATGCAAAGGCTTCCAGTCAGAGCACACACTCCTGAAGCTCACCCAGCCATTATAACCTATTTTATTACTTTTTAAAGTCTGGAATGCAACCATATATACTATCCAATATTTATAATTCCCTGACGGATTCTACTGGTGACAGCTCAGTTGAGGTGCCGCTTAAGTGGGAGGAAGAGGTGGCCTTTCCACTTCCACCTCCAGCCTGGCACTCTGCATACCAGGCTGCCTCTAAAGTAACCAGCTGTCATCCATGGTGACAGTATGCATGGAAACAATTGATTTGTTTTTTCTGAATGTGAGTAATCTCAGTCCACTATCTCCCCACATGAAACTTCTCTTGTTGAGGTAACTGTGGGGAGCCCCATGCCACACACACACACACACACACACACACACACACACACGTGATGTGGGCTTATTCTCTGTTGTGACCCTTTTTTCAGCAACTCGAATTGGAGGAACTATTCTGTAGACAATTACCATTAACACCCGAGCTTTATCTACTCCTACAGTATCCACCATGCTGTTGGAATCCTAATTCTAGATACCGGTTAGGCTAAGATTCCTATCACTGGACTCTGGCTCCCCCAACCCCCAGATCTGAAGTCCTGGAGAGATACCATTAACCTTAGCTGTTGTATGGAAAAAATGTTGCACTTCCTGAATAATTGCATGGAATGCTGTTACTCTAGGTGGACTAGCTGGCTCCTGCATGTAATAAGTAAGGACCTGGACTGTGTCCCATAATAAGTAACATAAGGATTGCCTACCCATCTGACATAGTGAGCCACTTGTTCTCCCCCTCTCTCCCCATACCATAGTGCTCCATCTGAGATGATCAATAAATGTGGTCAGCTCTCCTTGGTCTGCCCCACCACCACGGTTCTCTATTCAGTATACTGAAATTGGCACTGTCATGGGTTAACAAATACTAACCATTAGCTTACCCCCCCAAGAAAGAGGAAAGACCTCTTCATGACTGGAATCTGTATCCCTTCAGCGCGCCTGGAGTCATGGCAATGAGTCCCAAGCCCCAAAAATTCCTCAGAAAAGAGGCTTCGTTTTTAATATCCTACAGTCACAGGGCAGCAAGCAGCTCCTTCCTCTCTTGGAGTTTAAACCTTGGGGGCCCAGGCAAAGAACACGTATATAGAACGGATATGGCTGGTGCCGTTTCTGTAATCAAACATGAGTCTTTAGACTTCAAGATGCCTGCCTGGTGCTATGTTTTTCTGAATTCTGAAGAACTTGGAATTTAACCCGCTTATCAGCCAGCTTCGACTATTTGCTTTGTTCATCCTCATGCCCAGTGATTCAGTCTGAGCATCTGTTCTTTCTAAAACCATGTTTACATTATATGACCATCCCTGTTCTTTGTCTATGATGAAAAAATCCAATCAGTTGTCAGTACCAGGCTCAGAGAATGAAACTGCACTTCAGCTTCAGATTTAATGTTTACTTTAATTTATGACTGCCTTTAAAATGTAATACATATCGTTTTGCACTGTTACAATACTTAATTCTAAACAAAATTATTCACCATTTTCTTACATCAGATTTTAAGCTAAACAAGAAACAGACCCCAATAAGTAGTCAAAAGCTGCAGTATGTTGTAAAAAGGAGATAACTGAGTAGAAATGCCAGTCTGACACTTTTTCAGAATTTGTGCAGTAATGCTTATGAAAGGTGCCAGTGGATCACTGGAGACTGAACTACTGTGATATTTACAGGCCGTACACTAAGATCAAATGCAATGCCAGCTTTCTCACAATACTGCTGGAATGTGTTTAAACCCTATACCCAGGAGGAGTTAAAGGATACTGCATTTCAGACAGGCTCCCAAATTGGAAAAAACTGAAACCAGTGTGACCAGCAGCTTAATAGTACTTTGAAGTGCATAAAGGCCATAGAATAAAGCCAATATCTGAAATTTAGCTACTACTAACTACAACTGCTAATTAGGTATTAGTGATGTGGCCAGAAATTGGAATTTACTTTGTAACAGCAGATTCTCTCAGCAAACAGCCCAAGCCTTGTAGTTTCAGAAAAGGGATGTTCAAGCTCCATAAACAAAACGAGCCAAAACAAAACCATTTTAGTTCCATTACTGGCCTGGGCTGTTCCTTTCCAGCTATTCAGATCAACAGGTACCGAGGGCCAGTCGCCAGCAACAAGTCAAGGAAGCAAAAAACACACACACACTGCAGCTACGAATCTGAAACCAGGGAGCATTCGACACAGACTAAAAACAAAGCTACTCTTGCTGCATACTGGACCAGCAGCACCAAAACTTTGAGAAGCAGAGATGCCATAAACATTAACACTGCTGGCACAGGATTTGGAATGGAAGACAGAGAGGTCTGATCATTCAATTCACGCCCGGAGGCCCCCGAACCCTTACAGTTTTCTATGAATCCACAACCGCCTTAACTGCAGTCTCTCCAGTCAGGAGCAGCTTTTGCACTTACCTCTCTCACCGGCGCCGCTTGCTTGAATGAGTGTCCGTTTGTGCGTGTCACAGACTCACAGGCTACCTAGCTCTCTTGTCTCTGCATGATACCCTCTTGGCCTGCTCGCACTACTGTGTTGCTGCCTGCACCATGGTCCACCAGCACCAGCTCGCTGCAGAGTCCAGACTAGTACGGCTCTCCCTCCATTCCTACGCCCGAAATTTCTCCAATCTCCTCTACACTCCACTACAGTGCCACCCAGTTATTCAGTCCAAACGCCCAGCCGAACGAACTCCTCTCCATCTCCACCTCACGACCCAGACTTTTCACCGCCGAACCGAATCGCTCCAATCAATGACACGATGCGTCTCTTTTAGCAGCACAGCCTGAGCCAGCAGCAACACCACACAAGCTAAGCACCTGCTGCAGACTAGGGACTGTGCAGAGTTCAGCTGACATTTAAGCAGCCCGCTCGCCCCTGTTCCGCCCCTTTCTAGCCTTGTGCCACGCCTGCTACTGTACGCGGACCTGATTGAGGTGTGCAAGATATTCCACAATCAGGTCCGCTGGGTCATGGGACTTGCCCCCGCCCCATCAAAAAGCCTCGGAGTGCCGGGAACAGCCCGCAAAAAAAAAAAAAAAAAAGTAAAACAAAAGAATGCAAGGGGACATTGGGCTTCTGTGCTACCCCTCAGCTTTACTACTACACGCCATGGCGTGTCTGGCGTATCGGTAGCTACGCCCTTGCTCCTGGATCGAATGGTCAGACTGGACATTTAGCCTCCACTAGCAGGAAAGGCCCAGCAGGAGGCCAGTTTAAGGTCATAAAGTATAAAACCAGGGCCAGGTTATGCAGAAACCAGATGTTACAGGGGTTAGACATGGAACCACGGTGACACCTGCAGGATGAGGTGAAACTGTTGCACCTCAAACTCTGTATCCAAAAAAGGGTGAATGTGGCTTGAAAATGGCCATTCAGACTGTATTCATCTGACACATCTTTGAACATCAGGGCATTCTTAGCTTGCAGTCTAAAGCCTGAGGACTTGGAGGGTCTCAGAACTGAGAGAACTTAAGCTATTGTATGCTTTGGTTAAAATATATGTGGGTCTTGGGCTACCCTTGGAAGAAGACCTGTGTTTTTGTGGAAAAAACGGAAATTCTAATTTTAAGTCATAATTTGGGGAAACAAAGGCTTTTCACCAAGAACACACCTGGAGTCTAAAAAGGACCTTCCGAAAACTGACTCTGATCACAGACTTGCTACAAAATATGTTGCTTAAAAGAACTTTACATACAAGGAAAGTTTTTCTCTAAAGAAGACATTTGATATTTCTGGACTCTGAAGCCTCAGAACAAGGTATAGTTTAGAACAACACTATATAGTGTTTTCTGTAAACCGTCCAGTTTTGTTTGTTTTTGTCTGCATTTCAAAAATCTTCAAATTGTAGAATTTACTGTTGTTTTTATTTAAGTAAACTTATCAACTCTGCATGAGGTCTGTTTGTGTGATCCAACATTTTAGACAGAAGGGTTTTGTAAAGACTGTAACAAAGATGGTGACCACACGGCTATCCTACAAACTACTTGGGCAAGAGGCTGCCAGTGGCAGTGGTGGGGTTCAAACCCAAATGTGGTTCAGGGTCAGGGGGACTTGAAACTACCCTTTCCACTCTCCCACTGGGAAAAGGAAGGTTCTGTAAAAAGGGGGACCCCCCCCTTCAAACAGGAGGCCCTGCTCTGCCCCCTGAGGTTGGGCTCGTGACACTGGCCACTGCAGCCATGTTTACCGCTTCGGTGACGCCTCTTGCAACCCAGACCTTCAGTATCACAAGGTTGACTCTGGCAGTGAGTTCTGCTGGACCTCCCATGGATGGTGAAAACCCATCGACGTCGGGTCTGTCAGCACCACCGTCAGTGTTGCAGGTCCTGCCGCTCGGACCTCCAATCCCTCCCTTTTGAAGCCTCACTGAGAGGCGAAGCACTAGGGGTTATGTACCTCACGGCAGTGACTTTGAACTGCATTTGCTATTAGAAATATATTCCTTGAAATGAATTTGTTGGCAGTGGTGCTGCTTTATTTTCAGTAACTAATGTGTAGCATTTGGGCATTCTCCAGTCCCTTCGGGTCAGCTGGCAGTGAGTTCCGCTGGAGCTACTACGGACGGCGATGGACTGTCTACAGGGCTCCAGTCACGGCAGTCGACATCACAAGGTGCCCCTGCACAGCAGGTCATCATCAACGTTGATAAGGTGCTCACCTCCTTTGCTGAGAGAATACAGTGCCTTATACATCCTCCTACACCAGCCATGATGATGGTGGTACCTCTCAGACCAGCCCCTGTGTTGATGCATGCCCTGTCGATACACCCTACATACTTCAGGGCATTGACATCCTCTATCCCGTCCTTCCTTGCGGAATTTGGAGCTCGTTGATGAGGATTAGGAGTTCAACCCTGACCTCGTACTACAAGAGGAGGAGGAAGACATGGATGGGAGCCCCTTTGACAGGTTGGACTCCACCATTTCAACCAGGAGTGAGGACTCCGCAATGCATACTCCAAGTCCCCTCCTGAAGACCTCTCCTTCATCTCTGTGATGAAGCAGCTCCAAACTGCATTGGGGTTTGACGTTGAGGAGCAAGACATCACTGGGAGAAACTTGGTAGAGTTTCTAGATGTACAAGATTCTCCTCCCCGTATTTATTTATTTATTTTTAGTTTTTGTTGACCGGGAAAGGAGGACTAGACAGTTCTGCCTTGTCCCAGAGGAGAGGGATACAGGTGGATGCCAACTGACATTGAACCATATTAAGTGGGTGGTGGTATTTTTAGTGATCATTCTTCCTTTATTGGCTGCACTAGAGGATGCCACCCTGGCTGCCTGGCACAGACCAAACCTGATCTCTACCATGCTCAGAAAAGCAGACAGGTTGTACCAGGCCCCCTCAAGAAAGCCCCCCCCCCTTTTTTTTTTCTTTTTCTGCAGGTCATCCTGAGGCTGATTCAGTGGCGATAAAGGCAGCAAACGGGTCTAAGAGGCCTAAACATCTCATTCCAGGGACGTGGATATGTTGTTCAATCCACACTTATCGACAGGTTCCTTGCCACTTTAAATGTTGCCAGAAGGTCTTCAAGCTGGCTCCTCCCACCCACGCGGGTGGTAAAACTCTCGGCTCCGCCCCATGACGCCAGAGCTTCCTTACCGCTCTGCGTTTTAGGCTGGATTCACACTCTTCGGTTTATCCGAAACTTATTTTGAGATTTACAAGACTTCGGTCTGTATCTTCCCTCGCGGCTGCGATGGACAAATTGACTCCTGGATTTTGTCGGTGCCCCTGTGGGCAGAAGATGTCCCGGACTGATCCATACGTCACATGCGTTTATTGCCTCAGACTAAACAGCGACTCACAGGCTTGGCCAGGTTGTACCGTCCCCCAGCTTTGGTCTTGGAGGACTGCGCTGCCCGTTTACTGTTGGGGCGACCCGAAAAACATTATCCTCCGGTGAAGTGTAAGAAGGCTCGTTGGGCAGTGTCCGGCGGCAGGCTCGGCGGAACAGCCGGAGCAGATGATCACCCTAGAGGAGGAGGAGGCAGCCCAGGCCGCATCATCATCATCCTCGGTCATGGCATTTGTCTTGCTCTCCTTGGAATCCTCCTACACAGCTTCTTTCAAAGAGCTTTGCCAGTCCCTCTCCACCAAGGGAGAAGGCCCTTTGGGACATTCCTCTCTGTCCAAAAAGAAGGACCCCAAGGGTAAGTCCCACTGTCGACGTTCGTTGGAGTGGGAGAGGTCCCCTTCCCCGGAGAGTCGACACACTATTTCGGTAGAGGTTGCGGCTAAGGCCGCTGGCTTCATGGTGTCCCTGTCAGGTCAGCCGGCCGAGACACCCGTCGATGTGGTCGAGGTTTTTCTCGACCCGTCGGACGGTCTGTCGACTGGAGAAGCCGACAGCACTTCTTCACCGGTTCCCCCGGTGGAAACCGAGGACTTGCCTGTGCCTTCTGTGTCGGAGTCCCTGGTTAAGTTCCCTGAACCGAGGGAGGAGTGGGTTTCCCTTGCCCCCTCTCAGACCCACCCTCGGAAACACTGAAGGTCTCTGTCTCTGACCTCTTCTCAGTCCAGCCGATCCCACCGACATCGGCGGTCTCGGCACCGTGGAAAGTGGCGGCACCGCCCATCCTCGTTTTCGTCCTCTTCGGAGGATAGGCTCCAGCGAAAATTGTGTCGGCGCTACGAGGAGCTAATGTGGCAGCAGCTCTTTTTGACCGGGAATAGGCCGACTTCGTCACCTTCCCCGGCCATTAAGTGGCTGTCACCGGAGCGGCCGGAACAACCCCTCGCAGTGGTCGAGGAGCCAAAGCCGGCACCGGTTGTTCGGCCGAAACCGGCTGCGTCACCCATCTTGGTGGAACCCCCGCCTCCACAACCAAAATTTGGGACCCAGATCAAGAATTCTTGGTCGGGTCAGGGCTTGCCCCATCGGTTGTCTGTCACCCTCACTCCTGATCGACCTCGGCAGGTGGAGGGTGGCTCAGGCGCTCGGCAGCTGTTTGCAGACTCTTCAAAGTCTGATGATGATGACTCCTTGTTCTCCAGGCTGCTTGACTTGGGAGTCCACCGGGGGTCAGTCAGTGGACGAGAGCCCATCCTCGTTTTTGAGAATGCTTCGGCTCATCTCAGAGTCCACTGGGATGAAGCTCAAACCCGTTTCTAAACGGGCCAAGTATCCCCTCACGGAGATGCTGGACCGAGGGGATTCCCCCACGGAGGCCTTTCCGGTGGCCGAAGACATTGTTGGCCCAGCCCTGGAGCTATGGCAGCGGCCAGCTTCTTGTCCAGCACCTTCAGCGAGGATGGCTTGGAAGTATGCTGTCCCCAACGGTTCACTCTCCGGTTTCTCGGAGCACCCCTCTGCGGAGGGGCTCGTGAACGATGGTGTTTTCCGGCGTTCTGGGAATGCTCGGGACGTGGACAAGCCTCCCGACAAGGAGTCCAAGAAGCTGGACTACTCTGGGCAGAAAGTTTACGCCGCTTCTTCCCTAGGCCTTCGTCAGGCGAGCTTGGCCATCCTGATGGCACACTTTTCACACGCCCTTTTGGGCTCCCTGGCTGAGGTGATTCCTCATCTCCCGGCTGACCTCCAAACTACGGTCAAGCAGATGCGGGATCAGGGAAGGGTGGTAACCAAACAGCAGCTCCAGACCTCCCTGGACATCGCTGATTCGTGTGCCCGGTCAGTAGCGGCCGCAGTGGCTATGCGCTGCAGAGCTTGGCTGCAGATCTCCACTTTCACGGCAGATACCCAGCACAAGCTGGCAGACGTTCCCTTCCTGGGCACCGACTTGTTCGGTCCTGGGGTGGAGAGGCATCTTCAACTGATTGAGAAGTCCAGTGCCACCTTGGACACTGTCATGTCTGCCCAGAAGGACAAAAGCCGCCAGCAGCAGCGTAAGCCCTTTCGTCCTTCAGCCTCTGCGGCACATCCGGCCCAGCAACACCAGCATCAGGGCCAGCAAGCTTGCACTTGGCACCCCAAAGCCAAGCCTGCTGCTTCCTCCAACAGGAAGCCGGGAGGGAAAGGTCCGGGAGGCTCCTCGGCAAGTCCTTCCTCCAAGCCTGCCCAGTGACGGGTTGAGGGGTGTCACCCCCAACCTCGTCACTCCTCCTCGGGCTCTCCCTGTGGGGGGACGGCTCCGTCACTTCATTTCCACCTGGTACGATATCACCACGGACCGCTGGCTGTTGGAAGTGGGAGGAAAGGGTCTGCCGCTGGAATTCGAGCAGTCCCCACCCTATCGAGCCGTCGCCCCACTGGGGGGTCCGCAGCCTCTCTGTCGGCCCATCGAGCCGACATTGCCCTGCTCCTCCAGAAGGAGGTGATCAGGGAGATGGCGGATCCTCCACCAGACCCAGGGTTTGTGTCCAGGTACTTACTGGTCCCAAAACGGACGAGGGGTTGGCGCCCCATTCTAGACCTCCACGACCTGAACAAGTTCCTAAGGTCTCGAACCTTGAGGATGGTCACTCTGGCTCAGATCATCCCATCCTTGGAAGGAGGCGTGTGGTTCTGTTCTCTGGACCTTCAGGACGCGTTCTTTCACGTCCCAATCCGTCCGTCCCACCAGCGATTCCTTCGCTTCAGAGCGGAGGGATCCCTTTACGAGTTCTGGGCCATGCCCTTTGGCCTCTGTCCAGCTCCTGGGTCTTCACCAAATGCATGGCAGTGGTGACAGCATTCCTGCGGCACCGAAGGGTCCGAGTGTACTCTTACCTGGACAACTGGTTGATTGCAGCCTCCTCCAAGTCAGAGGTGGAGCAGTCCAGGAATCTGGCCCTCCAGGTCTGCTCTCAGATTGGCCTCCTCATCAACAAGGCCAAATCGGAACTCGTGCCAATGCAGGTGATTCAATTAATCGGGGCAGAGCTCGACTCTCTTCGAGCCAGAGCACGACTTCCGGTGGACAGGGCCGAGAGTCTTTCCTCCTTTGCCCAGTCATTTCTGGTTGGGCAGTTGTGCCCTGCCTGGGACTTCCTTTGCCTCTTGGGCCTCATGGCGGACTGCACCAGCGTGGTTCATTGGGCCCGCTGCCACATACGTCCCCTTCAGTGGGGACTGGCCCGCCACTGGTCACAGCGCTCCAGTCCTCTGGACCAGCCAGTGATGGTGACCCAGGAGATGGGGAATGCTCTCCAGTGGTGGATCGTTCCAGCCCATCTGCAGGAGGGTATCCAGTTTGTCCGCCTAGAGCCGACGGTTACTTGTAACGACCGATGCCTTTCTGATGGGTTGGGGTGCCCATCTGGGGGAGCTCAGAGCGCATGGCCTCTGGTCCCCCCAAGAGTCTCGATGCAACATCAACCTGCTGGAGCTTCGAGCGGTCCAACTAGCCCTCACCGCCTTCGCTCCATTTGTACGGGGTCAAGTGGTCCAGGTCCAGACGGACAACACCACAATCATGTACTTCCTAAACCGCCAGGGTCGGACGCACTCCTTGCCGCTATGCAACGAAGCTGTCCGCATTTGGTCTCTCGTGGGCAGACTGGAGGCAGATCTGCTAGCCATTCATGTGGAGGGAGTCTCCAACACTCTGGCCGATGCCCTAAGCCGGATAGGTGCTGCATCTCACGAGTGGTCTCTCCTGCCGGAGGTAGTACACAATCTGTTCTCCCACCGGGGCACATCTCAGGTGGCCCTGTTTGCCTTCAGGGAGAATGCGAAGCTGAGGCTGTTTCATTCCCGGCCCCCTCAGCAGGTCTCGCTGCAGGGGGATGCCTTTTCGAGGCCGTGGACCCCGGTCCTCTTATACGCCTTTCCCCCATTTCTCTTGATCCACAAGGTATTTCACAAGGCAAGGAGGGATAAGGTGCAGGTGATTCTGGTAGCCCCAGACTGGCCCTGTCAGTTCTGCTATCCATATCTCCTCAGCCTCAGCTCCAGGCTCCTGAGACGGCTTCATCCTGCCCGGACTTGATCTCAGTCAGCCAGGGGAAGGTATTCCACCCGGACCTTCAATCCCTGCACCTGACGGCCTGGTTCCTGAGCGGCTAGAGTTCCAGGCCTTGGGTCTTTCCGACGAGGTCCTCAACGTCATTGAGGCGTCCCATAAGGAGTCGACCAGAAAATGCTATGCCTTCAAATGGAAGAGATTCTCCATTTGGTGTCAGGACAAGGGGTTGGACTCTTCTTCATGTTCCTTGGCTAGCATTCTGGACTACCCGTGGACCCTTTCTCATCTAGGGCTTCGGTTGACAACCCTTAAGATGCACCTGGCAGCCATCTCTGCTTACCGTGTGCGGGCCGGGAAGTAGTCGGTGGCGCAGGAGAAGGTTGTTGGGAGCTTTTTCAAAGGCCTTGATCAAATATCCCCTCCAGTGCGAGAACCTCCATCTCCGTGGAATCTACTGCTGGTATTGGCTAAGCTCATGGGCAAGCCATTTGAACCGATGCACAAGTGCTATATATCCCACCTGTCATGGAAGACCACCTTCTTGGTGGCTGTTACATCAGCCAGAAGGATGGGAGAGCTCCAGGCGCTTTCCATAGAGTTTTCTTATTTGGCCTTCCACAAGGACAAGGTTGTCCTGCGCCCCCAACCGAAATTCCTTCTGATGTTGGTGTCTGAGTTTCACCTTAACCAGGTGTTGACTCTGCTGGTGTTCTACCCCAAACACACCTTGGAGGCCGAAATATAGGCTCCATACTTTGGACCCTAGAAGAGTGCTCTTATTATAAGGAGCGAACGGCTGAAGTTCGGGGAGAGGTTCGCCAGCTGTTTGTCACCTACACTGAAGCCGCACCTGGCAGACCTGCAGCCAAGCGGACGATAGGTGGGTCACCTCCTGCATAGATCTCTGCTATAGGTTGGCGGGCATGGAGCCTCCCAAAGGGATAAGAGCTCATTCTACCCGCCATACCGCTGCTTTGGTGGCTGCTTCCAGGAACGTCCCTATCCAGGAAATCTGCAGGGCTGCTACCTGCAAGTCAGCACACACCTTCATTACCCATTACCACATTGACCTCGAGTCACGCCGGGATCCTGGTTTGGGACCTCGGTTCTCAGTCCTTATTCCTAAGTAGAGGTGCGTGCCTTGCCTCCCTTCTCCCGGAGAACTGCTAGGAGTCTGCCAACAAGTGTGGATTGAACAACATATCCACGTCCCTAGAAATACAGGTTACTCTCCCGTAACAGGAGTTCTAGGAGTGGTATATGTTGTTCATCCACACAACCCACCCGACCTCCCTGGCTTCGACGCGCAACCTGGCTTCCAGTGGGCTAGATCTGGCGTCATGGGGCGGAGCCGATAGTTTTACCACCTGGGTGGGAGGAGCCAGCTTGGAGACCTTCCGACAAGATTTAAAGTGGCAAGGAACCTGCCAATAAGTGTGGATGAACAACATATACCACTCCTAGAACTCCTGTTACAGGTGAGTAACCTGTATATCTCCCGCCATGGAGTCGAGAAGACTGGACCTCATGGGCAAGACGACCTTTGCTTCTGCCACACTGGATCTCAGAATAGCAAATTATCAGGCCTATATGGTCAAATACCAGAATGTTCTCGAGAGAAAGCATAAAGCAGCAGCCCAGTCCCTCCCTGATGGTCCCCAGAGGCAGGAGGTGCTCAAGGCCCTCCAGATGTGGGCTGATGTGGGTAAATGCCTCTTAAAGTCTGTCTGTGATATTTTGGATGCTTCAGCCAGAGAAGCTGTGGCTGACATCTGCATGAAAAGGCATTCTTTTTTGAGGGTGTCAGGATTTACTAGTAATGTCTGACAGTCCATTTTGGATGCCCCTTTCAGAGGATACAAGCTCTTTGGGGCAGATGTGCTGGATATACTTTCTGTCCTGCAAGCCTTGGGAAGGACTCTTAAGGTTGGTCTAGTCCCTTTACCGTACACGACTGAAAATTGTGCAGAGGGTGCCCTTTCCCATGGCACCCAGTAGACCTAGGTCAGGGGCCAGGCAACAGAACAAAAATAGAGTAGCTTTGTTGTCCCCAACCTCCTTCACAGGTGCCCATTCCAAAACCCCTAGAGTAGATGTGGCTGCGGAATCTGCTTCAGGATGACTCCTTATCTGGGAACCCCACCCCCCCCATACAAAATCTGGAGGTGGTGGTAGGGGGTCACCACTCCCTCCACCTGGAACAGTGGAGAGAGGTTGCAAAGATGCTTGGATCCTGCAGTTAATAGAACAGGGCCACACTCTAAAATGTCTGGAGTTGCCTCCAGGCTTTCCACTAGTTCCCTCAACTTATCCTCCAGACCACATACCAGTGCTTTTAGAGGAAATACGTACACTGCTTCGCATGAGGGCCATAGAACCAGTTCCCTGGGAATAGAGGAAATGGGGTTCTATTTCCTTTTCATTCTTATCCCAAAATCCAGAAGGGACTTGAAGCCCATTCCGGATCTGATAGATCTGAACTTCTGTATTCAGTTAAAGAAGTTCAGGATGGTCACTTTGCAAGGTCTGCTGCCCCCCCCCTGCAAAAAGGGGGCTGGATATGCACCCTGGATTTGCAGGATGCTTACCTGCATATCAAGATTTGTCAACCACGCAGGAAGTGCCTCATGTTCCTGTTTTAGGGGGAACACTTCCAGTTCAGGGTTTTGCCCTTTGGCTTGTCATCTGTGCCACAGGTATTTACCAAATGCGCGGCAGTGGTGGCTGCAGCTCTCAGGAGAGGAGGACTGTATATCTTCCCTTACCTGGATGACTGGTTGCTCAAAGCTCAATCTAGAGAGCAACTGTCTCACACCCTAGTGTGTGCCAGACAGCTGTTTGATGCCCTAGGGGTCATGGTCATCTGCCCAAGTCTTGACCCCTTGTCGTTGTCTACAGTACAAGACAGAGCTCAGGACTCTGCCTTCCTGCCCCAGGACAGGGCAGACTGCCTCATGGCACAGGCCCGGCTGCTTGACAACAGCAGGTATGTCGCAGCCAGGACATTCCTGAGATTGTTGGGCCTGATGGCAGCAGCCATTCACTGTACTCTTGGCCAGGCTGCACATAAAGATCTCTCGATGGACATTGAGTCCAGTGGGATCAGTGCACCGACGACCTAGAACAGCAGGTTCTAGTTACTACTTCTGTCCAAAAAGTGCTTCAGTGGTGGATGGAATCCAGCAACTTGCTGAAAGGGGTTCCTTTCCTCATTCTCTCTCCTCGGCAAATTTCCACAAAGACTCTTCGGGGATGGGCTTAGGGGCACATCTGGGGTCTCATCAGACACAAGGAACATGGACCGGAGTGGAGACTTCCCTCCACATAAACATCTTAGCATTGAGGGCCGTTCTGTATGCTGTGCGGGCCTTCCAGGATCATCTATCCCTGGCCATCTGCTGATGCAGACTGACAACATCAGCATAGTCCACTACATAAACAAGCAAGGGCACTCATTCTTACCCGATGCAGAGAAGCGATGAGAGTTTGATACTGGGCTGTTGACCACGGTCTAAAGCTGTCGGCTGTCCATGTTCCAGGTGTCAAAAAAACATTTTGGCAGACAAGCTAAGCAGGTTGCAGTTCAGAATGCATGAGTGGGAGCTGCTGACTTCTGCAGTTGAAGACTTGTTCAACAGATTGTGTCGCCCAGAGGTGGACCTTTCTGCATCCCCACTCAATGCAAAACTGCTGCTTTTCTGTTTGACCGTTCCAGGGCCTGGTGTTTCCTGGCAAGACACGTCCCTCTGTCGAAAAGGGAGATTCCTTCACACCTTCCCCCTTTCCTCTGATTCAGAGGGTGCTAATCAAGCTCCAGATGGAGGGAGGTACTCTAGTTCTTGTGGCTCCCTTTTGGCCTCATCAGATCTGGTTCCCCTTACTGCAGTAGTTGGTAGTAGAACCCCTAGTACCTCTGCCGTTGTGCAAGGGCTTATCACAGGAACGGCACCCTAGTCCATCTGGACTTCATATCACTCCACCTTCGAGCCTGGCTCCTGATGACGTAGCAATTGTAAGGGTTGGAGTATCCCCAGAGGGTGGCTGATGTCCTGTTGACTGCCAGGAAACCCGCCACCTGTTCCATGAATGGAAGTGGTTTGCTTTGTGGGTTGCTTCTCATCACTTGGGTCCATTACTTACCCAGTGAATCAAGTTCCAGAGAGTTTATTGTCCTTGTCAGACACAGGATTGCAGTACTTTTCTATCAAAGTGCGTCTTGCTGCTGTTTCAGCTTTTCGTGTGCTTATTGATGGCTGTATGGTGGCTCAGCTGGAAGTAGCCTGTACGTTCTTGAGAGGCATCTTGCACTTGAAGCCTCTCATCTGCAATCCCAGTCCCGACTTAGGACCTGAATTTTGTGCTGGAGAAACTCGCTTTGGCTGCTTTTTAGTCATCTGCAACTTGTGGCTTACATTTCGTTTCTTAGAAAGTGTTATTTTTAGTTGATATTACTTCTGCTCAGAGGATTTCAGAGCTTCAGGCTCTTATGTGTGAGGCTCCTTGTTTGATTTTCTGTAAAGAGGGAAGGGATTAAAGCAAGCGAAGTAGAGAGTAAACATGAAGTAGAAGAATCACTGTGGGTCACACTGGAAACAGGAAATGACACCACAATCCGAGTGGGAGTTGTGTACAGACCCCATCCCAGGGGGAGAGCATGGACAACGAAATGATAGGAGGCATCCTTAAAATGGCAGAAAAAGGGGAGATACTGTTAATGGGGGACCTGAATATGCCAGATGTTAACTGAAGCACCTTTGTTGCAGACGCATCCAGGAGCAAGGTCATTCTTGATGCTCTACAAGGGGCATGCCTCAGGCAGCTAGTGTTAGAACCCACTCAGGAGGGAGCAATCTTAGACCTGGTACTCTCAAATGAGGACGGAGAAAGGATCTTGGATTTAGAAGTGGCTAGCCATCTGGGAACAAGTGACCACCAGACAGCGTGGTTCACAATAAACGCAGCCATACAAAAGCAAGAGTATTGGACTTTAGGAGGGATGGCTTTGGGGAAATGAGAGTGTGCCTCAGAAAAGCACTAGCAAACGGGCAAGAAGGAGGAGTGGAGGAACAATGGGGAATAATCAAAACAGCCATCACAGAGGGAGCAAGCCTTTATGTGAAGCGAATCAATATAACAAAACCAAGGAAAAAACTACTGTGGTTCTTAAAATAGTCTTTTTGGCTAGTGCACCTACCCGGTTAACAAAAACCAAAAAAATAAAAGGTGGCAGGGAAGGTTAAGGAGAAAAGGATAGCATTCAGGAAATATAAGGAAACACAGAAGGAGCAGGATAAGAGAACTGTATCAGTTAAAGCAGGAGGAGCCAGGGAAGGCAGTCAGAATAGCAAAGCCCCAAACTGAGGAAATGATAGCCCATTCTGTTACGAAGGGGGTTAAAACCTTTTATAGGTACACTAGGGAGCGAAGAAAGACCCAAGGGAGGGATACAAAGACTTAATAAAGGGGAGGGAATGTGGACAGAGGGTGATAGTGAAAAAGCAGGGATACTGAACAAATATTTCTGCTCAGTATTCACAACAGAAGAGGAGGGGGAGTTACCTAAACCAAACAAGAGAAACTCTCTGGATAGGGGGTCAATATCAGTCCATTCACAGAAGAAAGGGTTTTGAAAGAACTCTTGAAACTGAGGGTGGACAAAGCAATGGGGCCTGATGGGATTCACCCAAGAATTCTAAAAGAACTAAGGGTAGAACTAGTGACATCACTGACTACCCTCTTTAACAAATCATGGGAGGATGGGGTGGTACCTGAGGACTGGATGAGGGCGCATATGATTCCACTTCACAAAAGTGGGAGCAGGGCAGAGGCAGAAAACTATAGACAGGTTAATTTGACCTCAGTGGTAGGGAAAATGATGGAATCACTTCTGAAGGAAATAATTATTGAGTACCTAGAGGCCAGTGGGGCACAGGACCCAAGGCAGCATGGATTCACAGTGGGAAGGTTGTGTCAGACGAATCTAATAGATTTTTTTGACTGGGTGACCAAAGTAGTAGACCAGAGAGGGGCTGTGGATATGGCCTACCTAGATTTTAGCAAGGCATTTGACACAGTCCCACACAGAAGATTAATATACAAGTTAGCCAGCCTTGGAGTGGGTGCCAAGGCGATAGCCTGGATAAAAAATTGGCTGGACAACAGGACACAGAGAGTAATAGTAAACAGAGTTCACAGTGAAGAAAGGAGGGTAACTAGCGGGGTACCACAGGGTTCAGTACTGGGACCGGTCCTCTTTAATGTCTTTACAAGTGACATTGGAGAGCACCAGGAAGGAAAAGTATGTCTCTTTGCAGACGACACACAGATCTGCAAGAGGGTTGATAAGCAGGGTGGGGGTGGAAAGGATGAAAAGGGATTTAGCAAGGTTGGAGGAATGGTCAAATGTATGGCAGCTCAGGTTCAGTGCAAAGAAGTGCAAGGTAATGCACCTGGGAAACAAAAACCCAGGGGAAGAGTACACAATGGGAGGTGAGATACTAACAGCAGAAATCGAAAGGGACCTGGGAGTAATTGTATCAGATGACCTTAAGGTGGGCAAGCAATGTGAGAAGGCAGTAAGGAGGGTTGGGGGGATACTGGGATGTATAGGGAGAGGCATCAACAGAAAACAGGAAGTTGTTATCCCTCTATACAGACAGTTGGTGAGATCCCATCTGGATTACTGCGTGCATTTCTGGAGACCCCATCTCCGAAAAGACATAGAGTGGAGGCTGTTCAGAGGAGGACAACCAAAATGGTGCAAGATCTGTACCAGAAGACATATGAAGACAGACTAAAGCAGCTTATTATGTATACCCTCGAGGAAAGGAGGGAAAGGGGGCATGATAGAAACTTTCAAGTACCTCAAGGGAATTAACAAAGTCCAAGAGGGTAGCATCTTTCAGAAAAAGAGATGTGCAAGAACAAGGGGGCATAATTTGAAGATAGAGGGGGAACGGCTTGGAGGTAATGTTAGAAAGTATTTTTTCACGGAGAGGGTTGTGGATGCATGGAACAGTCTTACTGAGGAGGTTGTGGAGTCAAGAACAGTGGGAGAATTAAAGAATGCATGGGACAGACATAAAGCAATTCTAGAGGAGGGGTAGGAGGAAGTAAGCTGTTGGTTCACTAGAATCTGCAGCTTATCCATCGGGTAGGGAAATGGGCAGACTAGATGGGTCAAGTGGTCCATATCTACCATCAGATTCTATGTTTCTAAGATCAGGGTGTCTTTACGAACCAACCCTAAATTGCTTCCTAAGGTAGTGTTGGAGTTTACTTTGAAAGAAGATTCAGACTATCCACCTACCAGTTTATTTTTTGAAGCATGCCAATCAAGGGGAAGCATTGCTCCATACCTTGGATGTACGTAGAATACTTGGATATTATGTTCATCGTAGGAAGGACTGCAGAAAGTCCTCACAGCTTTTTGTTTCCTTTGCCCCTGGGAAAGAGGGCGTACCAGTTTCTAAACCGTGCCTGTCCAGAAGGTTGGCCAACTGTATTACTTTTTGTATAGGAAGTACGGTAAGGAACTTCCTGGTGTTCGTGGCCATTCTGCCAGAGGCATGGCCACTTCAGTTGTCTGTTTCAGGAATGTTTCAGCTGCAGAAATTTTGTGCTGCTGCAACCTGGACTATTGTCCACACTTTAACTAAACACTGCAGTCTGGACATTGCCTCTAGAAGAAGGGCAGGCCTTGACCTGGCTGTGCTTCAAGGACTCCTTTCTTGGGTCTGTAGCCTCCAGCCACCCAGACTGTCCCTGTCAGTACTGCTTGGGACACGTTCCATAGGTGTGGCCTGATGCAAGTGATATCCTTGAAGAAGATAGAACAGTTACGTACTTACTGTAACAATTGATATTCAAGAGAATCTTTTGAATTAGGCCATGCCGTCCCACCCTCCATCCCCCTTAGATTCGGAATCTCTTTGCTTCCGTCTCTCTCTCTCTCTCTCCAGGATGGACTACCTGCTGTTTCCAGCCTTGCCTGGTAGCTGGAACTTCAGCTGTCTCCTGATTCTCTAGAGGGAGGTCCTCTGAGTATGATCTTTAGTGGGGTACTGAGGAGAGAGAGGGGCCACCATTGCTTATGGTGGAGAGGACATCAACATAAGAGATCTATTGCTTTCCTAAACTCTGGTCCTCCCTTCCCCTCTCTATTCGTTCTGACTCTTCTCCTTCCTCTCTAAAGACTCTTCTTTCTGATTTTTGTCATTCTTCTTGCAACTGCCCTTAACCCTTCCTCCTTCTTTCTGTTTATACTTGTGTGTTTTATTTTCTAGATCCCTTCTCTTGCTATTCTGCCAAATGTATTTATAATTATGTGTTTGATTAAAATTTTATTGTATTTAGTTTTTGTGACTGGATATTTTAATTTCCCCTTCCCCAGGACATTTCTGGAAACAAGCTGTTCTTAGCTCAGTATATATTTCCTGGTTAATCGTTTCAATGAATAGATAAAATATTGTTGTGGGATATTCAAGAGAATCTTTTGCATCAGGCCATGCCATCCCACCTTCCCACCCCCCTTAGAATTGGAACCTCTTTGCTCCTCTGTTTTTCTCTCTCTCTCTCTCTCTCTCTCTCTCCAGGATGGACTACCTGCTGTTTCCAGCCTTGCCTGGTAGCTGGAACTTCAGCTTTCTCCTGATTCTCTAGAGGGAGGTCCTCTGAGTGTGATCTTCAGTGGGGTACTGAGGAGAGAGAGGGACCACCGTTGCTTATGGTGGAGAGGACATCGACATAAGAGATTTACCGCTTTCCTAAGCTCTGGTCCTCCCTTCCCCTCTCTATTTGTTCTGACTCTTCTCCTTCCTCTCTAAAGACTCTTCTTCCTGATTTTTGTCATCCTTCCTGCAACTGCCCTTAACCCTTCCTCCTTCTCTCTGTTTACACTTGTGTGTTTTATTTTCTAGATCCCTTCTCTTGCTGTTCTGCCAAATGTGTTTATAATTATGTGTTTGATTACAATTTTTATTGTATTAAATTTTTGTGATTGGATATTTTATTTCCCCCTTCCCCAGGACATTTCTGGAAACAAGACGTTCTTAGCTCAGTATGCATTTCCTGGTTAATCATTTCAGAGAATAAATAAAATATCGTTGTGGGCAGTCCCTGGTAGACTGCTAGCGAAAATGTTTCTAGGGACATGGATATGTTGTTCATCCACACTCATTGGCAGGTATCCTTGCCGCTTTAAATCTTGCCGGAAGGTCTTCAAGCTTGCTCCTCCCACCCACCCGGGTGGTATAACTCTCGGCTCCGCCCCATGACGCCAGATCTTCCTTACCGCTTGGAAGCTCAGGTTCCCTCCTTAACGCTCTGCGTTTGTGACTGGTTCCTATTCTCCGTTTGAGGATTTAAAAATAAATTTTACAAAAAAGACTTCAGTCTTCTATCCCTCGTGGCTGCGATGGACAAATCGACTCCCGGTTCGGAGATGCCCATGCGGGCAGAAGATGTCTCGGACGGATCCACACTCCACGTGTGTCTACTGTTAGGCCTTGAGCACGACCCGCAGGCTTGCGACCTGTGCTCATCTTTCTCGACCTACATCCTCGAAGAGCCGTGCTGCCCGATTGCAACTGGGCACGTCCCGAAGCGTTCCCTCGGTGAAGTCAAGGAGGCCCGGTTAGCGGTGTCGCGGCGGTTCGGCGGATCAGCTCGGCGGATGGTCGCCCCTCGAAGAGGTAGGCGAGCGTATCTTCCTCGGCCGCGGCATTTATCCCGCCTCTCTGGGTTCTTCCTACCGGCTTCTTTTAAGGAGCTTTGTCTGTCCCTCTCCACTAAAGAAGGGCCTGTGTCTGCTGGACCTTATTCTCGGTCCAAAAGAGGGACGGGGGTAAGTCCCTCCGTCGGCGCTCTTGGGAGCGGAAAGGTCCCTCTCCCGGCGTCGTAACCGTGAGCCGTCCACCGTCAAGCTGCCACTGGCCTCACGGTGTCCCTGGCCAGGTCAGTTGACCGAGACTCCTGACCGGCGAAGTCGAGATTTTCTCACCCATTGACGGCGCTGTCGCCTTTAGCAGCCGAGATCCCCTCTCCCGGTTCCCCGGAGGAGTTGAGGATCCGTGGGCTCGCCTATGCCTCGGTTCCGAGCCCTCGGATGGACCATCCGAGCGAGGAGGTGCGGTTCCGGCCGACACCTCCCGCACCGACCTCGGAAATTCCGGGACTCTCGGTCCTCGGTCTCGGACCTCTTCGCGATTCAGCCGATCCCACCGTCATAGGCGGTCCGGTCTCGGCACCATGATGGCGCGTCGCCGTTCGTCTCGTCCTCCTCCTCGGATGAGGAACCGGCGTAAAATGCGTCGGTCATACGAAGACCTTATGTTGCAACAGCTCCTCCTGGCGGGGAATAAGCCGACCCGTCGCCTTCCCCGGCCATTAAGTGGCTGTCACCGGAACGGCCGACACAACCCCTCGACTTATCCGAGGAGCCTATACCCAGGCCGGTTGTTCGGCCAAAACCAGCTGCTCCACCGATTCCGGTGGAACCTCCGCCTCCACAGCCACCAATTGGGGCTCCGACCAAGGATTCTCGGTCGGCTAAGGGTCTACCCCATCGGCTGTCAGTTACCCTCACTCCCGACCGACCTCAGCAGGTGAAGGTGGCTCAGGCCAGAGGCAGCTCTTGAGGATTCTTCGAGTCGAAGATGATTCCTCCTTTTTCTCCAAGCGACTGGACTTGGAGTCTTCAGGAGGTCAGTCAATGGACGATAGCCCGTCGTCCTTCCTAGGACTGCTTCGGCTCATCTCGGAGTCTACTGGGATGGAGCTCGAACCCGTTTCCAAACGGGCCAGGTATCCCCTCACGGAGATTCTGGACCGAGGGGATTCTCCGACGGAGGCCTTTCCGGTGGCCGAGGCCATAGTGGGTCCGGCACTGGAGCTTTGGCAGCGCCCTGCTTCCTGCCCTGCGCCTTCGGCCAGGATGGCCAGGAAGTATGCGGTCCCTACCGGTTCCTTGTCCGGTTTTTCGGAACACCCCTCTGCTGAGGGGTTGGTTACCGACAGCGTTTTCCGGTAGCGCCCGGCAGCCAGGATGTGGACAAACCTCCTGACAAGGGTCCAAGGGTGGACTATGTCGGGTGAAAAGTCTACGCTGCGTCCTCTCTCGGCCTTCGTCAGGCCAGTTCGGCCGTCCTCATGGCACATTTTTCTCATGCCCTGTTGGGCTCCCTGGATGAGGTCATCCCTCATCTTCCCGCCGATCTGCAGACTACGGTTAAGCAGGTGCGGGACCAGGGCAGGGCAGTGGCCAAACAGCAGCTCCAGACTGCTTTGGATATAGGGGACTCATGTGCCAGATCGGTGGCGGCTGCAGTGGCTATGCGTCGGCGGGCTTGGCTGAGGATATCCACCTTTACTTCGGATACCCAGCACAAGTTGGCGGATGTTCCCTTTTTGGGGACTGACCTCTTGACCCTGGGGTGGAAGGTCTGCAGGATCGAGAGTCCAATGCCACCTTGGACTCGGTCTCTTCCGCTCAGAAGGACAAAGGCCGCAAACCACAGCCTAAGCCCTTTCGTCCTTCTGTGCCCCCGGCGCGCCCGGCCCAGCAACGTCAGGGCCAGCAGGCTCGGCCTTGGCATCCCAAACCCAAGCCGCCGGCTTCCTCTAACAGGAGGCAAGGAGGAAAGGGCCCAGGAGGTCCCTCGGCCGGTCCCTCCTCCAAGCCTGCCCAGTGACGGGCTGAGGGGTGTCGCCCCCATCCCCGTCACCTTACCCCTGGGTCCCCCCGTGGGGGGACGGCTCGCACTCCACGGTCCGCCTGGTCCGCTGTTAACACGGACAGGTGGGTCTTGGAGAGTGGTGGGAAGAGGCCTGCCTCTGGAATCGAGCAGGCACCACCCTTCAGGCCGTCGCCCTCGGGGCTCCGGGATCCCCAGCCTCACTGGCGGCTGTCGAAGCCGACGCCGCTCCTCCTCCAGAAGGAGGTGGTAAGAGGTGGTGGACCCTCCTTCAGACCCAGGGTTTGTGTCCAGGTACTTCCTGGTTCCGAAGCGGACGGGGGCTGGCGCCCCATTCTCGACCTACACGACCTAAACAAGTTCCTAGGTCTCGAACCTTCAGGATGGTCACTCTGCTCAGATAATACCATCCTTGGAGCGCGTGGTTCTGCTCTCTGGACTTGCAGGGCCAGCGTTTTTCACGTCCCTATCCGTCCGTCTCACCAGAGATTCCTTAGCTTCGGCGGAAGGATCCCTCTTGATTCAAGCCATGCCCTTGACTTGTCTCCAGCTCCAGGGTCTTCACCAAATGCATGGCTGTGGTGCAGCATTCCCTCGGCGCCGAGGGGTCGGGTGTGCCCTTACCTGGACGACTGGCTGATAGCAGCCCTCCAGGAAGGAGGCGGAGTGGTCCAGAGATCTGGCCCTCAGGTCTGCTCTCAACTGGGCCTCCTTATCAACGAGGCCAAGTCGGAACTCGAGCGAAGCAGGTGATTCTATTCATCGGGCGCAGCTCGACTCTCTTGAGCCAGGCGGCTCAGCCGGACAGGGCGAGGTTCTTTCCTCCTTTGCCCGATCATTTCTGGTTGGGCAATTGCATCCCTCCGGGACTTCCTCGCCTCCTGGGTCTCATGGCGGCCTGCACCAGCGTGGTCCGTTGGGCCAGGCTGGAGCGTCGTCCCTTCAGTGGGACTGGCCAGCCAGTGGTCCAATGCTGCGATCCCTTGGACCAGCTTGTGTCGGTGACACAGGGGATGTGGGCAGCTCTCCAGTGGTGGACCGTTCAGATCATTTGCAGGAGGGCATCCCGTTCGTCCGCCCGAGCAGGCGGTCTCTCTGTCGACCGATGCCTCTCTGATGGGTTGGGGTGCCCATCTGGGGAACACAGGGCTCATGGCCTCTGGTCCCCGCGGGAGTCCGATGCCACATCAACCTGCTGGAGCTCCGAGCGGTCCGCCTAGCTCTCACCGCTTTGCTCCGTTCCTCCGGGGTCAAGTGGTCCGAGTCCAGACGGACAATACCACGACTATGTACTATCTAAACCGCCAGGGCGGGGCGCGCTCCATGCTTCTATGCAAGGAAGCTCTCCGCATTTGGTCACTCGTGCGCAGCCTGGGCGGATCTCCTAGCCATTCACGTGGCAGGGCCTCCAACACCCTGGCCGATGCCCTGGGCGGATAGGGGCTGCATCCCACAGTGGTCTCTCCTGCCGGGTAGTACAGCATCTGTTCTCCCTTTGGGGCACACCTCAGGTGGACCTGTTTGCCTCCAGGGAGAACGCGAAGCTGAGTCTGTTCCATGCCCGCCCCCCTCAGCAGGGCTCGCTGCAGGGGGATGCCTTCTCGAGGCAATGGACCCCGGGCCTCTTTTACGCCTTTCCCCCATTTCCCTTGATCCACAAGGTGCTTCTCAAGGCGAGGAGGGACAAGGCGCAGGTGATTCTGATAGCCCCAAACTGGCCTCGCCAGTTCTGGTACCCAGATCTCCTCAGTCTCAGCTCCAGGACTCCGCGGCAGCTTCCAGCTCGCCCGGACCTGCTCTCAGTCAATCAGGGGAAGGTGTTCCATCCGGACCTTCAATCCCTGCACCTGACGGCCTGGTTCCTGAGCGGTAGAGTTCCAGGCCTTGGGTCTTTCCGACGAGGTCCTCAATGTAGTTGAGGCGCCCGTAGAGTCGACCAGAAAATGTTATGCCTTCAAATGGAAAAGGTTTTCCATTTGGTGTCAGGACAGGGCTTGGACCCTTCCTCCTGTTCCTTGGCAAGCATCTTGGACTATTTATGGTCCTTTCTAGTCAAGGGCTTAGGTCGGCGACCCTAAGGGTGCACCTGGCAGCCATCTCTGCTTACAGGCGCGGGCCGGGAAGCAGTCAGTGGCGCAGGAGAAGGTGGTCTGGCGCTTTTCAAAGGCCTTGATCACATTTCCCCCAGTCGGAACCCCACCTCCGTGGGATCTACTGCTGGTACTGGCAAAGCTCATGGGCAAGCCATTGAACCTATGCAGGTGTGCTCTCTCTCTCACCTGTCGTGGAAGACCGCCTTCTTGGTGGCTATCACGTCAACCAGAAGGATGGGAGAGCTCCAGGCGCTTTCCATCGAGTCTCCTTACCTGGTCTTCCACAGGGACAAGGTTGTCTCTGCCCCACCAAATTCCTTCCGAAGGTGGTGTCGGAGTTTCACCTTAACCAGGTGTTGACTCTGCCGGTGTTCTACCCCAATCACACCTCGGAGGCCGAATATAGGCTCCATACTCTGGACCCTAGAAGGGCGCTCGCTCATTATAAGGAGCGCACGGCTGAAATTCGGGGAGAGGTTCGCCAGCTGTTTGTCACCCACGCTTGAAGCCGCATCTGGCAGACCTGCAGCCAAGCGGACGATAAGCAGGTGGGTAACCTCCTGCATAGATCTCTGCTATAAGTTGGCGGGCACGAGCCTCCCAGAGGATAAGAGCTCATTCTACCCGCCATACTGCTGCAACGGTGGCTGCTTCCAGGGGCGTTCCTATCCAGGAAATCTGCAAGGCTGCTACCTGGAAGTCAGCAAACACCTTCTTACCCATTACCACATCGACCTTGAGTCACGCGGGATGCTGGTTTTGGGGCCTCGGTTCTCAGTCTCTCTTTCCCAAGTAAGTATTGGGGTGTGCGTCTTGCCTCCCTCCTCCCGGAGAACTGCTAGGAGTCTGCCAATGAGTGTGGATGAACAACATATCCATGTCCCTAGAAATACAGGTTACTCACCTGTAACAGGAGTTCTAGGAATGGTATATGTTGTTCATCCACACGACCCCACCTCTCCGGCTTCGACGCGACAACCTGAGCTTCCAGCGGGCCAGATCTGGCGTCATGGGCGGAGCCGAGTTATACCACCCGGGTGGGTGGGAGGAGCAAGCTTGAAGACCTTCCGGCAAGATTTAAAGCGGCAAGGATACCTGCCAATGAGTGTGGATGAACAACATATACCATTCCTAGAACTCCTGTTACAGGTGAGTAACCTGTATTTCCGTGTAGTCCTAGCACCTTGCAGCTATCGTTTTATAGGTGTTGCCTGAAGCAAGAGATTCTCTTGAAGATGTGCTGTTATGGTAAGTACGTAACTGTTCTTTTTTTTCCCATTATGTAATAAGGGGATATGTGATGGGGAGGCATATAAAAGCGGTTTTATCAGTACGAGTAGCAAGTGAGCCCAGGGTTATCACGAGAAGCAGAGCCACAAGTGATTTAACCGAGCTCATTTGCCATGAGTGTTGATAAAATTGCTAACGTATGCCTTCCCATCAAGTATCAATTTTATATAATAGGGGTTGACCTGTTAGTGTGCATTGTTTAATAGTTTCATGTTATTTAGGTTATTTTTTACCTTTCTGTTGCGGAATTCCATTTTCTTCCTCTGTTTGTGCGCTAGGTTCTGGTGACATGTACACAGCTGTAACAGCTCCTACGTAATGACAGTGGTGATGACCTTTATTCTTTTCCCCTGTGTACGTGTCATAAGAAGCGATTTGACTGGGAGTGCTGATAGCACTTTTTATCTAATATGTTATAGGTCAACCCCTATTATATAAAGGTTGTTCTCAGTAGAGCTCCAATGTCCCAGTGTAGGTGGTGGTTTCTGTAGTAATGGATATGTAATAGGTGTTTTGCTTTATTTGCCCTCCTTCCTGTGCCCCCCAGCCACTGGTTCTTTTGGCAGCGAAGTGTCCATGCTGCCCTCCAGTTCACCACTCACTGCTGACTCCCACTATCTGAATCCTTGACCTTACTGGGTTCCGGAGAGCTCTGGCTTGTCCCTGCCTGTGGGAGGCAATGGAGGGGAGTAGCAGTATCTCCAAGTTCTCCATGCAGACAGGTGTGGGGAGACGGGAAAGGTGCGTTGGGGGGACTGAGGCATAGTGGGACATGGCTGCTTTCATCCGGCTTGGATGGGACAAGTGAGTTTTTTTTCGGGGCCCATCCACCTTCTGCATGCATGCAGCTGCAACGGTGTGCTGGGGATAGGGACATTCTGCAACCTCTGGTCACCCACGCCAAGAATGCGTCTGCTAGGCCACCACCAGGTGCTACTATAGGAGGAAGTTGGGGCCCCACCCCACGCAGAAAAACGGCCGAGAGTCCTCATGGCTCCTCCCTGCCAGCCTCTGCTCCTGACATCTGGGCTTGGGGTGCGAACCCTGATCACCTGTGTGCCACAGCGATGCCCCATTGCTTGGCACCATGGAGCCAGATAGTGTTTTTTTTTTTTTTTTGCAGCTAATAACATCAGCGGTTCACCCAGACAAACTCCATCCCCAGGGATTGAGGGTAGTACCGACATTGCATCAGCAAAGAAATGTCCTGGGAACAGTTTTCATTTCCTGTTCTTTGCTACGCTTGTATGCTAGTAGGGCTGTAGCACCGGACATTCCCGGAAGATATGGGAAGGGCTAACAAAAGTGGACCCACACTGTCTCCAAGATTTATCAAAAGAGTCCCGCATGAACTGTGCATGTATGTCTGGGGGAAAAAATCTGGCCCTTCATTTCTAGGCAAATTTTTGCCAACCAATTGATGAAATAATTTTCATAGCTGTAAATGAATATTTTAACCTATGATTGTATGAGCAGTTAGTATTCATGCCCCCCTTTCCATTTATCCACTTATATCCTGTGTGGTGTGGAGTTCCAGCTCCTGAAGCCTCGATACAGATGTCCAATTAAGGGTCCCCACTTGTGCCCTTTCATAGTATCTAATCTAATAGCGGCTAGTTTGTGCACTGGATCATGGATCCGGACCAGACTTAATTCTCTATGTAGTGTGTATGCATGTATATATGTGCAGATATCTACAGTGTTCTCAGGAGGGAAGACCAAATGTAGCCTACAGCTCCGCAGATGGGGCAACCGCTGCACATCCAGAAATTGGTGAAGGTATCGAAGTCCCAGTCTGGTCCATCTGTGAAATGTATGGTTTATATTAGCTGTGTAAAAGTTGTGTCATAGGCCAGAACTCAACTTAAAAAGGAAAAATGATGCAGTTGTGGAAGTTTGTAGTAGTTGCATAGAAACATAGAATGTGAGAGTGAGGGAAGCCCTCAGCTCCCTTAAGACGGAGGAAGCACCGGGGCCGGATAAATTACATCCCAGAGTGCTGAAGGAACTTGCAGATGTCCTGGCAAAACCCCTGGCAGAGCTTTTCACCATCTCTCTGAGGACAGGGTGGGTGCCCCAAGACTGGAAGGTGGCGCATATAGTGCCTATCCACAAGGGGGGATCAAGGGAGGTGGCAGGGAACTACAGGCCTGTCAGCCTGACATCGGTGGTGGGCAAGGTGATGGAGGGCATTGTCGAGGAGAGGCTAGGGGGGGACCTGGATAAGTCAGGGTGCCTGGACGATAGACAGCATGGATTCATCCCGGGGAAATCGTGTCCGACAAACCTGGTGGAGTTCTATGACTGAGTGACAAGTGCCTTGGACCTGGGTAGACCAGTGGATGTCCTCTTTCTGGACTTCAGCAAGGCATTTGACTCTGTTCCTCACGTGGGTCTGTTGGATAAGCTGGGAGAAATGGGGGTGGGGAACCAGATGATCAAATGGATAGGCAATTGGCTCCAGGACCGGACCCAGAGGGTCGTAGTTGGTGGGATGGTCTCATCCCCAAGGAGGGTCATTAGTAGGGCCCCACAGGGATCAGTCCTTGGGCCCCTTCTGTTCAACGCCTACGTATCTGACATAAGGACAGGAATCAGGAGTGAGATGAGTCTCTTTGCAGATGACTCGAAACTGGGGGCGGTGGTGGATGGGGAGGAGGGAGGTAGCCCTACAGGGGGACCTGGAGGCTCTGGAAAGATGGTCTAGAAAGTGGAAGCTGAGGTTCAATGCAGGGAAATGCAAGGTACTCCACCTGGGGGCCAGAAACCCAGGCCAAGTGTACACCCGGGGGGATGCTACAAGTCTCGATGGCTGAGAGGGACCTGGGGTGGTGGTGGATGTCAAGATGAACAACTCTGAGACTTGCAGGAGGGCAGCAGCCAAGGCCAACAGGATGCTGGGATGCATCGCTAGGGGATCACCTCCAGAAGGAGGGAAGTGATACTCCTCTGTATAACTGCTTGGTGAGGCGCACCTTGAGTACTGCGTGCAGTTTTGGAGGCCACACTTAAGCGGGACATTAACCTCCTGGAGAGGGTCCAGAGGAGGGCAGCCAAAATGATTTGGGGTTGGGGACAGGACCTATGAGGAGAGGCTCAAGAGCTAAATATGTACACATTGGAAGAGAGAAGGGACCAGGGGACATGATAGAGGTCTTTAGGTACATGAAGAGGATAAATAGGGAGGAACAGTCAGGGTGCTTGAAGGAAGGAGGAAGGGGCCACTAGAGGGCATGGGTGGAAGCTGGAGGGGAAGATTCAGGGAGAAAGGAGGAGGTGCTACTTCACTGAGAGGGTGGTGGAGCCATGGAATGCACTGCCTAGGGGCTAGTGGAGGCAGAGACAGTGGAGGGGTTCAAGAGGGGGTGGGACAGGTACAGGGGAAGGGTTCTGGAAGCAAAATCCAATGCAGCAAGAATGTCCGGAACTGGGAAGGGAGAAGCCAGAGAAGGCGAGAGGGACAGCAAGGTCAGCACCCAGGCTGGGGACTGACCAAACGAGCAGACACGAAAGACCGTTAGGCCTATTCTGCTGGCATTTTAGTATGTTAGTATGTTAGATATCAGATGAGGGCCGCTTGCCCCACCCAGTCTGCCCAAATAATCATTTTGTTTTTTTCCTTCATTTGCTTGCTATAGTCCTCACTTGATCTATGGTTCCATGTCTTCCCCTCCTTTCCTTACAAATTCCTTTGTGCCTGTCCCAGGCATTTTTGAACCCCTCCACTACCTCTGCTGGAAGGCTGTTCCAGGGACCCACTTTCCCCCTTTCTGTGAAGTACTTCCTCACACCCCCTCCTCTGTTTACTCCCCTTAGTTTCATAGTATGCCCTCTTGTTATAGAGAACCTTTTTCTTTGAAAAATACTCCCTTCCTGTCCTTATTAACCCCATGTAAGGTATTTAAAGGTGTCTTGTCATGTTCTCCCCCCCCCCCACACGGATGTACATGCTTAGCTCCTTTAGCCTCTCCTCATATGACATTTGATGCAGACCCTGCACCATTTTGGTAGCCCTTCTCTGGACTGCCTCGACTCTACGTCCTTCCTGAGATGTGGTCTCCAGAACTGGACGCAGTACTCCACGTGTGGTCTTAACCAGCGATCTATATGGGGGCAGCATCACCTCCCTCTTCTTGCTGGTGATGCCCCTTCTTATGCACCCTAGCATCCCACTCGACCTTCTGACTGCATTGTCACACTGCCCAGCCACCTTTAGGTCATCTGATATGATTACTTTTAGGTCTTTTTCCTGCTTGGTCTGTCAGTACCACTCTGACCATTTTGTACTCTTCTAGTCTTTCAGAGCCTCCCCCATTTCCCTCCTCTTGAGTGTCCACTCTGTTGCAAAACTTGGTGTGTCCCGCAAAGAGGCAGACCTTTTCTTCTAGTTCCTTTGCTGTCACTTATAAAGACATTTAAGAGGACTTGACTTAAAACTGATCCCTGAGGTACCCCACTGGTCACCCTCTCTTCCTCAGAGTGGTTTGCAACTACCCTCTGTGTACTGTTCACAAATCAGTTTTTTTCCCAGGTTACTACCTTATTATCCACCCCAAGCTCTCCAGCTTTTTTACAGTCTCCTGTTTGGAATGGTGTTGAAAGCCTTGCTGAAATCCAGGTAGGTCACGTCTGCTGCCCCTACCTGATCCAACTCCTTGGTCACCCAGCCAAAGATATCTATCGAATTTGTTTGCCATGGCCTTTCCCCTGTAAACCCATGTTGCTTTGGATCCTGTAATCTGTTGGATACAAGATAGTGCACAATCCTTTCCTTCAGTAGTGTTTCCATTAACTTGCCTACCACCAGTGTCAGGCTGACAGGCTTATAATTGTCTGCCTCCACACTGCTACCACATTTGTGAAGTGGGACTACTAGTGCCCTTCTCCAGTCCCTCAGGACCACATTGGTCTCCAGGGATCTGTTGAATAGGTCTGTCAAAGGTGCAGGCAGTGTCTCCCTAAGCTCCCTCAGCACCCTTGGATGTATCCTGTCTGGTCTCATAGCTTTTGTCCACCTTCAGGTAAGCAAGTGCTTTATGGACTTTTTTTTCAGAAAATGCACCGGTGTCCTCTTCCCTTCCTTCAAAGCTGATGGTGCCTTTTCGAGGTCCCTCCCCATCCCCCTTCTACTTTGAATACTGAGCAAACGTATTTGTTCAAGATGCTTGCCTTTTCTTGATCCTCCTCTGTACAGTCACCCCCCTTCCTCTTTAATTGTGTAATCTCTCCCTGGGTCTTCCTTGTCTCGCTAACTTACCTAAAAAATGTCTTGTCCCCTTTTGATGCTCCTTGAGCTATTCTTTCCTCTGTTTGCACCTTTGTGCTCCTTACTGCTTTGCCTGCCTCCCTTTGTTTTATCAGTTACAGTTCCCTATCCTCCTCCCTCTGGATCCCCTTATACCTTCTGAATGCTACTTTTTTAGCCTTTACCTTTCCTGCTCTCTCTGTCTGTTCCACTCTCTAAATATAACCATTGTGTATCCGGAAACCATTGTGTATCTGGAAAGTCTAGCCTACTGTTGAAGTATGCAAGTCAGTGATGTAGACTTCAAAGTGTTTACACCAGGCTGTGCGTGAGGGTGAAATCCAGAGGCATAAAATGTGTAGGTGGGAAGCCAGACAGTAGAGGTTAAAATCTTCCCCCACCCCCCAAATAAAATCAGGACACCAACCTGTTCTAGGATTTAAAGTAAATAGGGCTGAGGAGAATGGGCAAAGAAGCCTGAGAAGTGTGTTCTTAGGTCTGATATCAACTCTGAAGAAAACCCCAAGGGGGAGGTAGGTCCATGATTCGAAATCTGCCACCAGTTTACTCGTGAGCTGTTCATAGTTAAGTAATCCTAGATTATCTAAATTTTGGGGTAGTATATATCTAAGTATTTAATAGCGAATCTTTTCCATTGAAATGGGAAATGGGTTTTAATATCCTTAAAGGGATTGTAACGAAGTTGGAGGACTTCCATTATTTTATTTTTTTTTTTTTGAAGATTTAGCTTAAAGGTTACCGAAACACAATTGTAATGAGGCACACTGTTGTGGAAACCCTCCCATGGAAGCAGAGCAGACAGGGAGAGATTTTGAATAATATAAGCCATTACCTTAAATTCTGATGTTTAATATGTTTTCGGTGACTTTCCTAAATGCCGAAACTAGAAAACATTTCTCCAGTACTGCGCCGATCAGAGGCGAAGGCTGCTGGGAACTTGCAGAGCGATGTCATCTTAGCGAGTCCGGTCATCCCCAGTATTCAGTCCCTGTGGAGCTATGTGTAATGTTAGCGCTATCCCCTCCTGTAGTTGCCCTCTCCCCTGTGCTTTCCTCTGTCACATCCATCCCTTTTTTCCTTTGTGCTTTATCCATTATCAGTATATCTAATGTTAATCTCATTGCCCTGTAACTACTTTGCTAAATACTAACTGTAATTTGATGTTATGACTCTGTTTAATCTTGGCATGGAACCTATGTAATGAGCCCGTTCTCAAAGGTTTAATCTGAGAAACTCAATAAATAAAATGTGTTCCTTGCCATCTTTATCGTTATTAATGATAAAGATGGCAAGTTACACAACTGCACATTCCAAGCAGCCTTAGCCTCCGATCTGTGCTGTGTTGGAAAAATGTTTCCTGGTTTCGGCATTTAGAAAAAAGTTGTCAAACATGTTAAACATCAGAATTTATTGTAATGGCTTATATGATTCAAAATCTCTCCCTGTCTGCTCTGCTTCCATGGGATGGTTTCTGGAACAGTGTGCCTCTTTATAATTGTGTTTTTTTGGGGGGGGTGCTGTGGAGCAGCAAACTGGCAAGACGCACCTGAATGCAGCGCTGCACATCTACTGATTTAAATTCCTAGAAATTCTAATTTGCTGTGGATGAAAGTCAAATCTAATAGCAGCAGTGAACAGTACAGGTTACCCGGTGTCATGGGATACCAGATGGTCATGGGTCGCAACCAGAAAGCCACCAGTAGTGGATCTAAGTATGCGGCAGTAACGACTGAGCAGGCCGCAAATTCCTCAACTACTATCGCCGGTGGAGAGCCCCTGTGGAGAGCTTTACAGACCTCTATGCAAGCGATAGACTCTAAAATAGTCTATCATCCAACGTTTTGCTGAGCAAGATGTGAAACTGGAGGCAGCTACCCAAGTGGCAACAACTGCAGAAAAAACGGCTGTATAGGCTCTAACAGCTACAACTGAGCATGTACAAGAAAATGCTCAACTTGGGTACAGATTAGAGGCATTGGAAAACTCGAACAGGGCTTCACATCTACGCCTAATTGGTCTCCCGGAGGGTAGCGAAGAGGAAGACAGCCTTACCTTTTTGTGCTCGTGACTACGTGCAGCACTCAAACTTCCCCAGGAAACTTTGGAGGGTCAGCTTTTAAAAGCTTTTTGGATTGCACCTTGAGCCATCGGGCCACTTGGCGAGGCCCCAAGAGTCATTTTGCTGGTGACTATAAGCCCCAGCGTTGGAGATCAGCTTCTACAGGCTGCACGGTCTTCGGGAAGGCTAGCCTTTAATGGATTTACTGTCCACTTGTTTCCAGACCTTTCATTTGCAACATGCACCAGACAGAAGAAGTTCGATGTGGTGAGAGCTCGGCTCCATGGGTTAGGTGTGTCGCACTCTCTCCTAATGCCGGCCCGACTACGAATCCACTGTGGTGGTAAGACTTTCCAATACACTGATCCTTTGGAAGTGGGTAAAAAGGTGGAATTAATAGCCCGGGAGTTTGTCGTCTGAGGTGAGTGAGTCAGACTCTGATAGGGAAACCTGCTTATAATTACACTACTTTAAATTTGCTCATAATAATGCCAGCTCTTGAGATTGCTGTATGCAAAAGTGAATCATTTGGCTTTACCTATGGCTTAAGAAATATTGCAATGATGTATGGAATACTGCATGTTTAGTGATACTTATTTTAGAAGTACCTTTTACTACAAGGAATGGGGTTCATATCAACACTGGATGTTGAATTACAATCTTCGGGCTCTGAACATTTTGGACTTGACCCCAGAAGCCTTACTTAGCTGTGGCTTATTTAGTTATATTATCTGAATAAATATTTTAATATATTTTCTCTCTCATCCTGAATCCAAACTGTCTAGGCTTTGTTTATCCTACTGTACATTGGATATATCTGTTAAGATAGTGGTTGATACCTGACAGATGATTGTACAATTGTAATTGTTTATTGTAAAAGCAATAAAAGAAAGTTTAAAAAAAGAATTGTTTCAATAGCCTTTAAAGAGCTAGTGGAGTGAAAACAGGCAGACAGGAAAATAATATAAATGTTAAGAAGTAGCCAGTTGTTTTGGGGGCTGTGGAGCCTGTGCAAGATGGCGCTGCTTTGATATTCTTGCTGCGGTTGCCAAACTACACTAAATTAATCATTTTCAGCAACATTAATTTTTCAGGAAAGAATTGGAAGGGGTAGCGGACAGCCTTCTAACTAAAATGGGGTAACCCAGGTAAAGATCGGCTATCTGAACCGGGATGTAGAAATGGAACTGCATTGGCACAGATGTCTCGATATACACAGAGCAGGCCTGCAGAGAATACTGGAGAAGAGGCCGAGAAAACCCTTCAAACCATAGGGAATAAGCTTTCAAAATTGATTAAATCAGTCATGGTACTCTGATAAATTTGATGGGCTTGCGATGAGGGTTACTAACCTGGAGGCAACAATGGAAGGCACTCCGATGACGGCATTAGATGCTTCAAAAAGAGCGGATGCAGCCACGGGTGCGGTTTCATCCCTGCTCAAAGAGAACTGGCACTGGAATGCCTGAATTGAGACTTTAGAGAACCAAATAAGATCCCCCAACATCAGAATCTTGGGCATGCTGGAAGGTAGTGAAGGCGATAGTCTTGTTTTATTTCTCCAGGATTGGTTTGGTCAACAGATGGGGAACGAGGCAAAACCGAAAACCCAGTTATTTCAAAGGGCCTACAGAGTAACGCCACGTGGGCGATCAGAGGATCAGGATCTACCTAGAACTGTTGTTTTGGTCACTGATGGAGCTGGCACCAGGGATTACCTTTTGGCACTTGCTAGGCATAAAAGGGACCCTTCTTCAGGATGGACAAGTGAGTTTATTGCCGGATATCAGTTATGCCACCCGCCAGAAGCGGAAAAGAGTTGATGGGGTCCGAGCAATTCTGCGGGAGGCTTCAGTTCCCCACGGCATGGTTTTCCCAGAGCGACTATGCATCGCACATCGTGGGAAGGTCTACTTGTTTTCAGACCTGGCTTAGCCCTTGAAGTGGGGCCGTAAAAATGCCCTCCCTCCTGCATGGCAATCCGACTCAGATCACCAGTCTTCAGAGGATGAGGAGTCCTGAACTAAAACTTGTTTTTTTCTTCTAAAATTATGGGCGAAGTCATATCAGGTACTTTCGGGAATGGGTAAATGGTACTATAAAGCTTTAATCATACCCGTAGGTTCACCGCCACATGTCTAGGGGTAACTAAGTTTGAGACATTTCCAGAAGGTTAATTAAATGACCCATTGTTAAGGGGTTACAGTTTATAGATCTCCTTATGTTCATACTCTTTCTGATATCTGGTTATAGTTTGTTAATTAAGCGCTGGTATATTACTAATCAAATAAGGTTTGGCACAGTATATGTGCTTTTACTAAAGATAGCATGGTATCCAGTACCATATTTTATGGTGAAGGACTTTGGATTTTAATTTTATATTGTACTGTATTATAAGATAGTATCCATGCAGCTCGTGGGCTCTTTTCAGCTTGGACATTTTTATTTACTCTAGTGATATGTGAGAAAATCATTTTTTATTTCTCTGTGGAATCCCTCCAAAATGTTGTATCTGTAAAGCATGAGACGGTTAATACTGATGTTAAGAGGAGCGGCGCCCTCTGTGGTTGTAACGTAAACATATATGTAATGTCTGTGCTTGATAAGAAACTAGATATGTTTCTCTACAAAATAAAAGTACGTGTGTATATGTATGTACGTGTGTGTTTGTATATATATGTGTGTGTGTGTGCGTGTATATGTGTGTGTATGTATGTGTGTATATATATATATATATATAATTGTGTGTGTGTGTGTGTGTAGCCAGTTGTAACTTTTTATTTCAAACAACATGAAGTCTTGCTGTATTCTGACACATGCAGTTAGGTCCTGCCTTTCAACTGCCCCGGAGAACAAAGAGTTAAACTTTCCATGGCCAGCATGGAAGGTTCACCACGAGCTCGGTTGAAGCCCCTGTCTGCTGCTGTTTAAACTCCCAACAGTCAGATTCTTTACTCCGCCTCACTGAACAGTCGCTCCGGAGATTTCTGCTTTGCTCGGTTCAAAAAAATCGGTGAAGTGTCATTTTTTCGCTTTCTACCGAATTGCTGTTACTGCTCAGTCGGTTCAAGTCTCTGTCTGTGGTACTGTGAATACTAGATAGGTTTTCTGTGTACTTTCTGTGTGGAACTTGTAAATTGTGGATTGGTTCAGCCGAACTGATCAGTTTCAGGTATAAAAAGTTTGTGATTTACTTAGAGTGTGGTAACCGGTCCGTATCAGTTCAAAAAAAACCTGTTTTTATTTATGTTTTTTTCCAAGACCCATGACACGGTCAGGAACCGATAGGGGAGTCCTGCCTGGCGGATTGCCGAAAAAAGGGTAAGTTTTGGTTAGGATTGGCTATGTCTGAGAAACCCAAGAAAAAAAACCGGCCCACTTGGTTTCAACACTGCAGTGTGTGTGGGGAAGTCTTTGCCAAGGCTGATCCCCACACCACCTGTGTTTATTGTCTGGGGTTTGACCACCTCGATTCAGACTGCCAAATTTGTAAGAATTTTCCCAAATCTACCCTGGAAAAGAGATTAGGTAGACTGAGGGAAAGGGAGGCCGAGAAGTCTGCTGACCCGGATGGCCAGCCCGGTTCGGTTCCAACTGAACCAGAAGGAGTGCCCTCTGACCAGGGCGATATTTCTTCGGGCAAAAGGAGAACCAATTCTGAGGAGTCTGTTCCGGTAAAAAGGAAAAGAAAGGATAAATCGTCTGGTTCGGACCCAGAAATTCATACTCCGACCACCGATGAGATAACCAAGGCAAAAAGGATAGTGCAGTCGCTTACTTCAGTTCCGACCAAACTGGCACCATCTGGCAGGGGTTCGGTTCGGTCGGTTCCCCCAGTTCCGGATTACACCTTGGAAGAATTTTATGAACCAGAGGAGGAGGAAGGAGAGTATGAGGATGATGATGGTGATTATGAAAGTCTGGATGTGTCTATTGACCTGGACAACTCCCCAGACAGACCTTCAGGTGTTTCTCCTCCTAGGCTCTCCGAGCCCCTTTCTCACTGTATGTTTTACAAAAAAGTGGCTGAGACCCTCCAGCTTCCTGTAGGGGAAGCAGTAGAGGATCAGGAGGAGCCTGATTTTGTTGAGATGATGGACATCCCAGAGTCCAGGAGACTGTCTATTCCCCTCCACAAATCCTTTGGGAAACGCACATGAAATTCTTAAGTCTCCCAATTCCATACCTCCTGTGACAGACGAATGGACAAGAGGTGTACTGTTTCAGGCTCAGACATGGAGTTCCTTTTCCAGCAATACAGCCATGTTGTGGTAGTGCAGGCTGCTGCCTGTGATAAGGCAAATATTCCCTTGGCATCACACCCCCCAGACGAGGACTCCAGGAAGATTGATGCCATGACAAAGAAACTGTACATGGCAGCATCTTTGGGACTCAGGCAGGCTAACTATATGGCCTACACAGCTAGATACCAGAAGTCCAGGTGGGACACTGTGCTGTCTCTGGCTAAACAGGCCCCTGACCAGCTTGCCAAGGAGCTGGAGCAGGTGGCTGCAGATGGGATTGAGGCATCCAAAGTACAATTTCATGCTGCTGTGGACTCCAATCTGGACTCCAGTGATGTTTCATCAAGAGTCATGGCTACATCTGTGGCTCTTCAGAGGATGGCTTGGCTCAGATGTACTAGCCTATCACAGGATACCCAGGCTAAGGCTATGGATTTCCCTTATTGGTAATTCTCTGGGGAGCAGACAGAGAACTACATGAAAAAGATGGACGAGTACAGGACCACTTATAGGAGTGCTCAGGCCAAAGAAAGGTAAGCAACTCCTCAAAGGCAGCAGTCCAGGGGCAGGCCTTTCCAAAGGCCTTTTTACCAAGCATAGGCCTCCTCTTCTTACTCTCAGAGGGGGTTCTTTAGAGGGAGCGGCAGACGGGGGATGAACAGGCCTGCATCCACTCCTCGGCCTAAAGCCCCTGCCAAACAGACACCCTGATGGGTCTGCCTGGGCAGATTCTCCCATACCAGTAGGGGGCAGGCTGGCTTACTTTGTCCAGGACTGGAAGTCTCGAACAACAGACAAGTGGGTCCTGGAAGTAGTAAGCCAGGGACTGGTTCTCCGCTTCAAAAAATTTCCCAAGATGAGAACCAGATCATTTCCACCTGCAAATCCATCAGAGACCCTTGCCTTAGAGGCAGAGGTTTCTTCCCTCCTAGCTCTCAGAGCTATAGAGAGGGTTCCCACCCTACACAAGGGCAAAGGATTGTACTCCAGGTACTTCCTAACCCCCAGAAAGACAGGAGAATGGCGGCCCATCCTGGACCTAAGATATCTGAACAAACACCTTTTAAAACCAAAGTTCAAAATGGTGACTCTGGGAATAATCCTTCCCTCTCTAAGGCCAGGGGACTGGCTAGCCTCCGTGGACCTCAAAGATGCCCATTTTGACATTCCCACTAGGTGCTCCCACAGAAAGTACCTCAGGTTCGAGTTGCCCTCAGGCCACTATCAGTTCAGAGCAATGCCCTTTGGCCTAACATCAACCCCAAGGGGTTTTCACAAAGTGCCTGGCAGTAGTGGTTGCTTTCCTAAGGAGAAAAAGATCTCCATCTTCCCATACTTGGACGATTGGCTCATAGTAGGTCAGTCTCCAGACCAAGTCAAGTCACATTTGCAAGTGACTCAGCAAGTGCTCACTTCCTTAGGATTCCTTCTCAACCTTCCAAAGTCAGTTCTCGAACCAGTACAGCTCCTCACCTTCATGGGGCAGAGCTGGATACGGTAAAGGCAAGAGCCTTCCTTCCCCAGGAAAGGGCAAGGACCCTCATGGAACTGGCCTCTTCATTCACCCTTCAGGTGTCTCAACCAGCAAGGCATTTCCTTCAGATTCTGGGCCACATGGCAGCTTCCACAGCAGTGGTCCAAGGAGGAAGATTCCAGATGAGGGACATTCAGTTCCACTTAAGAGCCTTCTGGTCCCAAAGAAAGGATTCCCTTACCAGACTAGTCCCAGTGACTCGAACCCTGATCCAGGCCTTGCAGTGGTGGTAGGATCAGACAAGTTGAGACAAGGGGTTCCTTTTGTCACTCAGTCTCATTCAGTGATACTCACCACAGATGCTTCCCTGCTGGGCTGGGGAGCCCATCTGGGGGATCTTACCACCCAAGGACTGTGGTCACCTCAGGAATCTCTGCTTCACATCAGTCTCTTGGAACTCAGAGCAGTGTTTTTGGCACTGCAAGCTTTTTCAAAATCTGTGCAAAACAAGGTGGTCCAGGTCAGAACAGACAACGCCACCACCATGTGGTACATCAACAAGCAGGGAGGCACTCGGTCTACGGCCTTGTGCACTGAAGCAATGAAGCTGTGGTCCCTGGCCTATTCAATGCAAACCTCTCTGATAGTTCACCTCCCAGGGAAGTACAATGTTCTAGCAGATGCTCTGAACAGAATATCCAAGGGCCATCATGAATGGACCCTAGATCCTCTAGTTTTGAAAGTAGTTTTCTCGAGATGGGGCACTCCAGAGATAGATGTTTTTGCAGCCCCAGACAATCACCAACTTCCTCTCTTTTGTTGTAGACCCCCAGTCTTGGGCTCAGTCCCCCTGGATGCTCTGATCCTGAATTGGGAAGGAATTTCTGTATACTCCCCTGTTCAAAGTGTTAGTCAAAATAAGGTCACAACCATGCAAAGCGATTGATTGCTCCAGACTGGGCCAGACAGCCCTGGTATCCCCTGTTGCTGTCCCTAGCAGTCCACCTTCCCCTGTCTTTTCCCAGGAATTACAGCCTGTTGACATCCTCTCAGGGGAGGATTTGGTACCCGAATCTTCCATCTCTCAATCTCAAGGCATGGCTCTTGAAGAGTTAGAGTTTGCTGATCTGCATCTTTCCCAAGGGGTTCTGGATATCCTTAAAGGAAAACTACACCCAAAACTTAAAAACATATATGTTGTGCAGAGTGTTTTAATTTGTATGTGAAGTTCTAGTGTTTCCTTCCCTCTGACTGGTATTAGGAGTTTTTCCCAAATTAGCCTGCTAGCTTTATGCTAGTTTTACGACCCCTGGGGATCTTCATCCCTGATAGTGTAATTGTATTTCTTGTTCCCACAGTGCATCTTGTCTCATGTGACTGTGATGTAAGAGAGATCCAACATTCAGCACACACATGCCAAACAAACTAAATATCTTGGAAGCTTTACAAGCTGCACAAAAATTACCAGCAGCAAAGTTTTTCAGGACAGTAAAACCTTTAGGATGAGGGTGGTCACCAAGCTGAACTCTACAGATTTTAAAATATAGCCATCTCTATTATTGTGAACTGATTGTAATGCAATGCTTTCTGCTGGATTTATGGACTCTGCTACATCACCATCACAAGAAACAAGGTGCATTGTAGGACAAAGAAATACAATTGAGCTATTTGATATAGAGATCTCCAGGGGTCGTAAAACTACCCTAAAGCTAGCAGGCTAATTTTGGAAAAACTCCTAATACCAGTCAGAGGGAAGGAAACACTAGAACTTCACATACAAATTAAAACACTCTGCACAACATATATTTTTTCAAGTTTTGGGTGTAGTTTTCCTTTAAGGCTTCTCAAAAGCCTTCCACCAGAAAGACATACAACTCCAAATGGAAAAGATTCAGCAGTTGGTGTTCTAAGAAAAATATTACTCCAGATTCTGCTGAGTTGCCTATGGTTCTGGATAATATGGTCCATCTTAATGGCCTAGGCCTCAGGCCAGCTACCCTTAAAGTACATTTGGCAGCTGTTTCTGCTTTCCTGTCAGTAGGCAAGCCATCCCCTCTGTCGGCCCATCCTGTGTTTTGTAAGTTTTTCCAGAGATTGCTTCACACCAATCCCCACTTTAGGGATCCTGCTCCTGCTTGGGACCTTAATGTTTGCATTGGCTCAGCTTATGCAACCCCCGTTGAGCCTTCGTCCTCTGCAGAGCTTAAGTACTTGACTTGGAAAACTGTGTTTTTGGTAGCCATTACCTCTGCCAGGCATATCGGTGAATTGCAAGCCCTGTCAGTGGAACCTGATTTCATATCTTTCCATAGAGATAAAGTAGTCCTAAGAACTAACAGAAATTTTTTGCCTAAAGTGGTTTCAGATTTCCACCTCAACCAGTCTGTGTGTCTCCCTGTTTTCTTCACTGACCATTCCTCCTCTGGAGAGGAGGCTACACAGCTTAGATGGTAAAAGGGCCCTGAGCTACTACATAGAGCGCACCAAGGGTCACAGGTTTGAATCCCTCCAGTTGTTCCTTACATATAGGTTGGTAAGGGCAAACCTGCCACTGAGAGATCTATTGCCAGGTGGATTGTTTCTTGTATACAATTCTGCTCTGAGAAACTGGGTAGAATGCCACCCTCAGGCCTGAAGGCTCATTCCACTAGAGGTACAGCTGCTTCCCTGGCTGCTGCCAGGGATATTCCTCTCTTAGAAATTTGTCAAGCAGCCACCTGGAAAACAGTCCATACATTCACCAAGCATTACTCTCTGAATATCCAGTCTAGGAGTGATGCTTGGTTTGGCACAGCAGTACTTAAGAGCCTGTTTCCAAAGTAGGTTCTGTCCCTCCTCCATGGAGGTACTGCTTGTCAGAATACAGCAAGACTTCATGTTGTTTGAAGCAAAAATGACTTACCTTAGTAATGTTATTTCTTCTAATGGAGTCTTGCTGTAGTCTGACCTCCCCCCCCCCCGCCTTCCCTCTCAGAACCTAGAATTTGGGATGTGGGTGGGCAGGAGCAGTGTTGGCACACTTTGGGGGGCATGTCCTTTTTTCACCCTCTTTTATTTTGGGTGAGTGATTGTGTTTTGGATGTGTTTTGTTTTTTGGGTTTCCTGACTTGAGTCTTCTTTTTGAAACCAAAAAAACCTTCTATATAGATATAGTTGCCAGTTGGCTAGTTTTGAGTTTTACAGTTTCCACACAGAACTTCTAGTGAGTATTGCTCGTAAAGATCTGACGGTTGGAGTTTAAACAGCAGCAGACGGGGACTTCAGCCGAGCTCGTGGTGAACATTCCATGCTGGCCATGGAAAGTTTAACTCTTTGTTCTCCGGGGCAGTTGAAAGGCAGGACCTAACTGCATATGTCAGAATACAGCATGACTCCATTAGAAGAAACATTACCAAGGTGAGTAATTTTTTCTTCTGAAGTATTTTTTTAAATCACTCTCTAATCCCCTACAACCTGCATACCGGACCCTTCAGGACTGCCAAGGAGTCATCCTCCTGCCTCGCTTGCCCTGCCAAGACCTACCTCTCCAGTCCCCATGTAGCTGTTGCTCACAAGCACCCAGATACTCATGTCTCGTCTCGACTGGAGGTAGCGGGCAGACGAGGGCATATTGGAGGCATGCCCCAGGCTTTCCTCCTTCCTGGGAACTACAGGTGTTTTTCCCATTTTCTGTGGGGGTGACTTGCACTCTACACCAGAGGCATCTCTGCTGGCATCACACTGCGCCTGTCCTCTCGTCTGCTCTCGGCAGCCGTGCCACTGGCTTCCGCCAGAGGCCAGTCAAGTGCCAGTGCAGACTCCCTCCCTCCCGGTGAGGAGGCTGTCCTCTGGGCGCACAGTCCTCCCCTGACCCCGATGGCCCAGGCTGGCTTCCGAACCCGGGTCGCTGGCGTGGCGCGAGGTGTGGCGTCCAGCGCCTCAACGCTTAGCGCCACAGGCCAGCTTTTTTCTTTTTCCTTTTGTACATTTGAAAGTCTTCTGTTATGAGAATACTGTGCTGGATGTATGGAACAGCTCTTAGCCTGGCAGCTGACAGATGTATATCTGTGCCCCCTACTACATCATCAGCATTGTGATCTCACTGACTGTGACATCACAGGTGACTGACCTGACACACACTGAGTGGCTGTTCCTAAGTAGCAGTGATGTCAGTCAGTGAGGTCACATTGCTGATGATGTAGTTGGGGGGGGGAGAGACAGAGCTAGATATGTCAGCTGCGAGGCAGAGTGCTGTCCAACACAACACGCCTGCTAACATCATAACAGTCTTCTAAGTAAGCAAAGGGAAAGAAAAAGTACCTCCGATATAAAAAGTGATGGTTGATTGCTTTTTAAAACTAATACTAGTTTCTTTCGTTTTTTTCCTTTTACCCCAGACCCCCAATAGGCTGATCCAATGCACCCCTGGTCCCTGACTTGGCCCCTGGGACTTACCTTGGGTGGTGATCCTCCCGGGCTTGCCCTCTTGGGCCTGGCTGCCAAGTGGCCGTGCCCCCAATGGAAGTCTGAACCAGGAATGTTCCCCATTACTGGGGTACCTACCTGGCTTGCGCCGCCCCCCCCCCCCAATAGAGGGTAGAGCCGCGGGGTCAGGCTGCCTGGATGCAACACGACACACTGTCGCCAGTCGTGTGCCAAGGCAGGCAGAGTGGGACCGGAGGAGTGGGACTCCATTCATGGAGGCCAGCATTTTCGTTAATGCTAGTAGCCCCAAAGGGAGGCGTGGTGTGCAGTGACATGACAGTGTCTGGCATGCCTCCCCTCAGTGTAGCTTCTGGCAGCTGCTCCACCCCGTTTTCCACCAGAGGCAAGTCTCGCGATGGACGATTAGTTCTCCTCTTCTGCCTGGCCCTCTGACTGCTGGGTCCATTCTCCAACCCGGGGTGTCGGCATCGCGAGTGGAGCGCCTACTGCTGTGCTGTCAGGTTGGCTAAAAATGATTAGTTTCAGGGAATGCACTGGCCCTTTAGTATGGCCAATTCCTCAAAGGTCGGACATTTGCCTTACATCCATCCAGTTCTTCAGAGGTCTACAATTCCTCCCATACAGATAGCAGTGAAGTTTTGGGGGACAATAAGGTCAACAGAATATGATCTGCATAAAAAGTAAGCTTAAATTTGGTGCAGGGACAGGACAGCTGGTATATGTTGGGCAATATAATCCATTAGGTGTAGTGTTCTGTGGATGTTATCAAAGATCTGTCGTTCTCTAACAAATCCCTCCTGGTTTCTCCCAGGTATCAAAGGGAGCAGCCTGTCCAGGTGGGCTGCCCAGTACTGCCTTAAAGATCTCACAGTCTGAGTTTAATGTAGAAGTGGGTCTAAATGACATCGAGAGACTGGGATCCCTGTGGTTTCAGGATCTCAGATATAGTTGCCCATCTCCAGGATTGTGGTGGTGAGGAGCCTAACTAGGCACATCAGAATGCTCGGAGGAGCACAGGGTGATAGAATCACCTTTTGGTTTCCTTTTACTGCATTGTATATTGTCTTGCATTTTTTTGTGTGCTAGATCCTTGACCAGTTTGCTAGCCTGCCTAGATCCTCCTTCAGTTACCTTATCCCTTCCTCTGTGTAAACCCTTATGCAGATCTTTGTGTCCTCTGTGAAGAGGAAAACCTTGTCCTTTATGCCTTCCCGTTTGTCACAGAGGAACACATTGGAAACGACAGGACCCGTCACTAATCCCTGCGGCACTTGGTTTATAAACCTCCCTTACCTCCAAGAACTCTCTTTTTACTGCATCCTATTGTGTCCTTCCCCCTCATTGAGCTTTCTGCCAAAGTTGCCAGCTTTTTTTCCATTCCATGTCCCAGAGCTCCTTGATTGTGGGAGACTGAGTCAAAGGCTTTACTAAAATCTAAGTGTACCACATCGACTGCTTGTCCCTTGTCATCTGCCCATCTGATGAAGTTAATACAATTCATCTGGCAGGATCTCCCTCTTGTGACCCCATGCTGCATGGTGTCTGTAGTCCTTTCCTTTCTAGGAAGTCTATCAGATCTTAGTTCGAGACTGACGCCACCTGGCGGCAGATCTGAGCAATTATTTTTCCAGCAGTACCGACGTGGGACCGCCCACCCGCCGTTGGCTCTACCCCCAATGTCACCCATAAAAAGGCAGGAGGTGCTAGCCTTGCTTGTAGAGCAGAAAGCAGCTAACTAAAAGAAGCTACATTTTCTTGTTAATTTAAAACTTATATCTCAGCAGGAGTCAGTGTCTGTTAAGATTAAGTAGACAGATAACTTTATTAGAAGTAGAAGGGGTCTTATTTAGGGTTAGAAAGAAAAGAAAGAAAGTCAGTGTGTGTTCTGTGCTGGGAAGGGTACTGTATCAGCTGACTTTGCTAAACCAGTAGGAGGAAAGAGAGCTTAATTGGGGGTGTGGTTTAGACACTGTAAAAGCAGGTGAGTCAAATTACAACTTCCTGTTGCTAACCTTTTTTTTCTTACTAATTGCCCTCCATCCCACCCACCCAAAGCCAGTTCTACTTTTATAGCAACTGGATTTGACTGTCAACAGGAACTTCCTGTTTGGCAGTAGGAAGGGTAGGATCATAGAGAAACATTGGTTTTGTCAAACCTAAAGGAAAAAAGTAGCTCACTCTCTCCCCCCAAGCTGCTGGTGGTCTGATATTGAGCAAGGAAGAAGGAGGCTACTGAAGAAGATAGGAAGTTGCTGTCCCAGAACAGGAAGGGTGAGAGTTGTGAGGAGAGAGTAATCATCCAGAGAAACAGCAGTGGGAACACAAAATAAGACATGATGAGTGGCGCAGTGCAATGGCTGTGGGGCGGCAGTGTTCTGGGAGACATTCTGGAGGCTGCGATGCTGCCCTATTTGCAGGCACCTCTCTGGTCTGAGAGAGGAGGTTGCCCGTCTCCAGGCTGACCTGGCTTGGATTCGTGAAACCTCCTCCCCCACCCAGGGACCACCAGGGCCAATGCCGCTACCTCAGAGGTTGCCAAGAAAGAGGAGAGGCTGGACCAGGGTGGGCTCAGGGAGGGAGAGGGTGGTGGAACAGAGTTGCATCCCTCCAGCTGTACCTTTCCACAATTCATTCGCTCTTCTGGTGGATAGTGGTTCCTGTATGAGGCACCTGCAGTGGAGACCAAGGAGGATGCTGGGAACCTTCACAAAGGAGACCCACAGGAGGGTGGCATGGGACCCCACAGGGGAAGGAAACAACTCCTGGTGGGGGACTCAATCATGGGGGTAGAAATGGGGGAGGAAGGGGAGAGGGAGGTAAGGTGCCTTCCTGGCGCCATGGCTTGGAGGGACAGGAAGCGAATCCTCAGGATCGTGGGAGGAGCTGCACGAGGGAGGGAGCTGGATGTCGTTGTCCACCTAGGGACAAATGACCTGGCTAGGAATGGGATCAGACCAGTGCAAGAGGAGTTTGTAGAGTTGGGAAAGGGTCTTAGACAAGTAGCGCATACGGTAATCTACTCGGAGGTGCTGCCTGTCTATGGCAAGGGAGATGCTAGGGCACTCCTCACCAGGTAATTCAATGAGTGGTTGAAAAACTCATGTGGAGCTCAGGGTTTGGCTTCATTGGGGACTGGGGAGCCACCTGGAGGGATGCAGACCTATACTGGTGCGATGGTCTACATCTGTCCGGGGAACCAGGATCCTAGGTGAGCAGTTTAAATGCTTCATTGGCAAGCATTTAAACTAGCCAAGGGGGGAGGCACTGAAAAGGAGCAGGGAAATCCCAGCCTCCCCCCACAAAATATGGTGATTAGTGAGGTAAACACCAAGGTACAGAAGTTATTAGGGAACAGAACAGATTTAAATGTAAAAAAAAGGCAAAGGCAGTAAGGACAGAAATGGAGCTAAAAGGGGTAAGGCTATCAAAAAGTGGAGGGTGATGAGTGCTAATGCCCGTAGTCTGTGTATCAAGCTCCCTGAACTAGTGGCCTTGATGGAAGAGGGTTGCCTGGATATTGTGGCAGTCACAGAAACATGGTACACAGAGAACCATGACTGGGATGTCAACATACCAGGATACACAATCTACAGGAGGGACAGGGATGGTAAAAGGAGGAGGAGGGAGTCTCTATGTAAAGGAAGGGATCAAAGCAACAGAACTAAAGAGTAAACAGGGAGCAGATGAGGCACTTTGGGTCACCCTGGAGACAGAAAATGGCACCACAATCCGTATGGGGTTGTATACAGACCCCGTCTCAGGAGGAATGAGACAAGGAAATGATGGAAGGCTTTCTTAGAATGGCAGAAAAAGGGAGATATTTGATGGGGACCTGAATATGCCAGATGTTAACTGGAGCACCTTTGCTGCAGGCACATCCAAGACAGGGTCATTCTTGGTGCCCTACAGAGGGGTATGCCTCAGACAGCTAGTATTGGAACCCACTCGGGAGGAGCAATCTTAGACCTGGTACTCTCAAATGGGGACGGAGAAAGAATCTCAGATTTAGAAGTGGGTAGCCATCTGGGAATAGCGACCACCCAACAGTGTGGTTCACGATAAACACAACCATACAGTCAAGCCATACAAAAGCAAAGTACTGGACTTCAGGAGGGCTGACTTTGGGAAAATGAGAGAGTGCCTCAGAAAAGCACTAGCAAACGGGCAAGAAGGAGGGTGGAGGAACAATGGGAGTGATCAAAACAGCCATCACAGAGGCAACAAGCCTTTGTGTAAAGCAAATCAATAAAACACAACGAAGGAAAAAACTGCTATGGTTCTCAAAAGAGGTGGCAGGGAAGGTTAAAGAGAAAAGGACATCATTCAGGAAATATAAGGAAACAGAAGGAGCAGGACAGAGAACTTCATCAGTTAAAGCAGAAGGAGGCTGGGAAGGCAGTCAGAATAGCAAAGGCCCAAACCGAGGAAGGGATAGCCAATTCTGTTAAGAAGGGGGATAAGAACTTTTATAGGTACATTAGGGAGCGAAGAAAGACCAAAGGAGGGATACTGAAGCTTAATAAAGGGGAGGGAATGTGGGTAGAGGGTGACATTGAAAAGGCAGGGATACTGAACGAATATTTCCGCTCAGTATTCACAAAGGAAGAGGAGGGGGAGTCACCTAAACCAAACAAGAGAAACACTCTGAAGACGGGGGTCGATACCAGTCCATTTACAGAAGAAAGGGTTCTGAAAGAACTAATAAAATTGAAGGTGGACAAAGCAGTGGGGCCTGATGGGATTCACCCAAGAATTCTAAAAGAACTAAGGGTAGAACTAGTGACACCACTGACTACTCTTTAACAAATCATGGGAGGATGGGGTGGTACCCGAGGACTGGAGGAGGGCAGATGTGATTCCTCTTCACAAAAGTGAGAGCAGGACAGAGGCAGGAAACTACAGACCAGTTAGTTTGACCTCAGTGGTAGAGAAAATGATGGAATCACTTCTGAAGGAAAGAATTGTTGAGTACCTGGAGGCCAGTGGGGCACAGGACCCAAGGCAGCATGGATTCATGATGGGAAGGTCGTGTCAGACGAATCTAATAGATTTCTTTGACTGGATGACCAAAGTAGTAGACCAGGGAAGGGCTGTGGACATGGCCTACCTAGATTTTAGCAGGGCATTTGATACAGTCCCACACAAAATATTAATACACAAGATAGCCAGCCTTGGAGTGGGTCCCAAGGTGGTAGCCTGGATAAAAAATTGGCTAGACAACAGGACGCAAAGGGTAGTAGTAAATGGAATACACAGTGAAGAAAGGAGGGTTACTAGCAAGGTGCCGCAGGGTTCAGTACTGGGACCGGTCCTTTTTAGTGTCTTTATAAGTGACATTGCAGAGGAACTGGAAGGAAAAGTATGTCTCTTTGCAGATGAGACAAAGATCTGCAACAGGGTTGATACACAAGATGGAGTGGAAAAGATGAGAAGGGACTTGGCAAGGTTGGAGAAATGGTCAAATGTATGGCAGCTCAGATTCAATGCAAAAAGTGCAAGGTAATGCACATGGAAACAAAAACCCAGGGAAGCATACACAATGGGGGTGAGATACTGACAACAGTAAAATTGAAAGAGACCTAGGAGTAATTATATCGGATGACCTAAAGGTGGTCAAGCAATGTGAGAAGGCAGTAAGGAAGGCTGGGGGGATACTGGGATACATGGAAGAGGCATCAATAGTAGAAAACAGGAAGTTGTTATCCCTCTGTACAGACAGTTGGTGAGACCCCATCTGAGTATTGTGTGCAGTTCTGGAGACCCCATCTCCAAAAGACATAGACAGAGTGGAGGCTGTCCAGGAGGGCAACCAAAATGGTGCAGGGTCTGCACCAGAAGACATCTGAAGAAAGACTAAAGGAGCTTAATATGTATACCCTTGAGGAAAGGAGGAGAGAGGGACACGATAGAAACTTTCAAGTACCTCAAGGGAATCAGCAAAGTCAAGAGGATAGCATCTTCAGAAAAAGAGATGTGCAAGAACAATGGGGCTAATTTGAAGTAGAGGGGCGGCTGTGTGAGGTAATGTGGGAAGTATTTTTCACAGAGAGGGTTGTGGATGCATGAAACAGCCTCCCTGAGGAGGTAGTGGAGTCAAGAACAGTGTTGGAATTCAAGAATGCATGGGACAGGCATAAGGCAGTCCTAGTGTGGGGTAGGAGGAAGTAAGCTGTTGGTTAACTAGGATCTGCAGCTTATCTGTTAGGTAGGAAAATGGGCAGACTAGGTGGGCCAAGCGGTCCTTATCTGCTGTCAAATTCTATGTTTCTATGTTTCACATGCTCCAGTTCTTTCCCGCCGTGCGTTTGTCAGCTCTCTAGCTAGTTCCTCAGCTTTAGAACTTTTATTTCTCCGTCTCGCTCAGCAATTCCTCAATGTACGTCGGCTCCACTGACCGGGCACCATAAGTAGTGCTGTTGTGGGAAGCAGATCCCTTCCAACGACAGACATAAGTCTTGCCTTTTTTGCCTGGGCCCAGACTACGACACCAGCGCCTGTAACCATTGCCTGGCCTTCAACAGCCGGACCAGGATTCGGAGACCGAAATCTCTCAAGGCTTACCTAGTCCAACAACGTATGGCCCAGATGCAGCAGGAGTTGTCTTCCGGGAGGGAATCTTGTTCCCCCTCTCCATCCAAGAAGAAACATAGAAAGAAGTGCCACCACCGGTACCGGGATTGCTCGCCCTCCACACCCAGGTCTTCCAGCTCCCAGTCCGCTGGTCGCTCCGGCCATGAGGCCTGGCTTACTTCCCTCAAGCCTTCCGCCTCAGCTTCTCTTGTCAAAGGGTCTTCTCTTCAGTCTATTAAAATCAGGCCCCCGGTTTCCAGTTCTGCAGCGGCCAAAAAGCCGTCGGACTCCGGTTGTTTTGAGACAAAAAGGCCCTCTAACTCCGGCTCCTCAGTGGCTGAGGCCCTTGGACGCTGGTTCTGCAGTGGCAAAAGATGAGTCCTCCTCCCGATCGGACTCTGCTGATCCTCGGGAGTCCAAACAGGCCGTGGGGCACTCTTCTTCCAGGGCTTCGTCCCTGCCTCCAAAGCATAAGTCTGACCGGCGTCAGCCCGCGGATTTCAACCAAAGTCCCTCAGGCAAGCCCCACAAAACAGCTGATAGGCCGGTCAAGGCCTCTTATCACTCCGACTGTCCCTACCCTTCCCCAGTAAAGGGACGTCCATCGGATAAAGCCTCTGGCCTGACGCTGGAGAACCGTCCTACGGTTCCTCCTCTGATGCCGGATAAGCCACCCACCGTACCTCTGCCGTTGTCATTCCCCCGATGCCCCCTGTCGGCAGCCCCGTGTCTCCTCAAGACCGTACGCTGGTCCACCTGGCATCGGACCCCGACAACGGTACCATGGAGGTACCACCGTTGTCGCCCACTAGACTGACGCCGGATCTGCCTGCCATCTGTTCGGGAGGAGGCCGACCGACGTTGCCCCCAAAGCCTGCGTCACCAAAACTAGGCATGTCTCAGGTTAAAGAACTGTTTACCTATTGGTGGGATACAGTGAAGCAGGATTTGATTGCTCGCCTCCCGCTCCCACTCCTAAACCTCCTTCCATCACCCCTGAACCAGATGTGCAGGTCACCCCTGTCCGATATGGAAATGAGGAGGATAAAACCCCTACCAGCCTCAGGAAGTACAAGGCTAAGCGCAGGAGGACCAGATCTCCTTCCTCTTTGTGCTCTCCTTCGCCCAGAGGACCTAGACATAAGAAGAGGAGACGCCGTTCCTCCTCCCCTTCTTCAGAGGACTATGGAGAGTCAGAACCTTCCTTCCCGGATTCTGACCCTGATTCGCTTCCTGGAGATAAAGAGGACCAGCTGAAATCTCTTCCCGATGACCCCAGCTTTATGGAGGTCATGAGGTACATACAGGAGAATATGGGATGGGATACAGAGGCCCTGGACCCTGAACGCTTGCGTCTGGCAAGGTATTTGCGCCGGAAGGACCCCAAGCCGGTAGTTATCCCCTCATCTGGGGACACTTTGCAAGATGTCACCCTTGCCACTTCGAAACATCCACATACTTCCTCTGCGCTGCCCAGAAAGGCAAATCGTTTGTACCAGGTCCCCAAGGACCACTCTTACTTAGCCAAACATCCCACAGCTGATTCCGTGGTCATATCGTCTGCACATGATCGTTCACAGAGGCCAAAACACCCGAGTACCCTGCCGCCAGACAGGGAGTCTGAGCATCTGGATTTCTTGGGTCGTAGGGTGTACTCATCTTCCTCCTACAGCATATGTAGCCTCAGTTTTGTGAGGCACATGGTCCAGTTCCAGATCGTCCTTTGGGACCAAGGACTGGACATTCTGAAAGGCATGCCCGACTGCCCTCGGAAGGCAGAACTTGCAAAGCTTTTGCAGATGAGCTCGGATGTGGGTACCCACCTTCTCCAAGTAGCGTACGACTGCGGACACCTCAGCGAGGGCAGCTGCAGCTGGAGGTTGTCTTCAGTGCCACTTCTGGCTCTGGATCTCAGGGTTCGACCCAGAGGTTCAGACTACCCTTCAGGATGCCCCTTTCAGAGGCTCAGTCCTCTTTGGCAAAGACACAGAGATGGTCATGGTTAAACTGCAGGACTCCGGAAAGGCCATCCATGCTGTGCAGTCCATGTACCGCCTGAAACTGGAGTGTTTTCGTTGGCCCCATTTTTGTGGCAGAGGGGACATCGGCTTCAGCAGCTCTGTGTTCAGTCTCACATGCAGTGGGGAGACTTTGGTCGAAGAGGTGGGTCCAGAGGTGTTGCCTAGACCTCCTCTAGACAGGCTAGACCTCCTACTGCCACTCTCCCTCCCCCTCTTTTAACCTGACTATCTGAGCGATCCTTCTCTCCCAGACCTGTCATCAGGAGAGCTGGTGGGAGGTCATTTTTCTCTTTACGCCCAAGCTTGTAGAGAAGTGACCTCCAACCAGTGAGTCTTCGACCTTGGGGAGTTTGGGCACTCCATAGAGTTAGAGTTGCTGCCCTCGGACAGACCTCAGACCCCCTTTCACTACCCGAGAGACCACAGAGCTCCCATCAGACAGGAAATTCAGTCTCTTCTGGCCAAGGACTCTGTGGAACGCGTCCCGGAGGCATAGATAGGCTCTGGGTTTTACTCCTACGTCTTCCTGGTTCCCAAGAAGTCAGGGGACTTATGGCCCATCCTGGATCTCAGTGGCCTTAATTGGTGGGTCTCCTATTGGAGATTCTGAATGGTGTCACTTCCTGATCTCCATCTCTTCCTTTCGGTCGGGGATTGGATGTCTTCCCTGGACATGCAGGATACATATCTGCACATACCCATCTGCAGAAATCATCGGAGATTCCTGGGATTCAGGTTTGAAGGTCGGTCTTACCAATTCAAGGTCCTCCCTTTCGGCCTTTCCTCTGCCTCCAAAATACCTTGCTGTTGTCGCAGCGGCACTGCGCAGAAATGGACATTTCCTATTTCCTTATCTAGATCATTTGCTTTTGTTGGTCTCTTCCAGGTCTCGTCTTTGGGAGACCATCCTAGACACTCCCTCTGTCGACACCTGGGGATCACAGTGAACCCAGAGAAGTCACAGCTCTTTCGCTCCCAGTGTCTACAATTTATAGGAGCCATACTGAAGGCCTTCCTACCTTCCGACAGAGCAGAGCACCTCAGGGCACTAGCAATCCAAACTTGTTCAGCATCTGTCGTCCTGGCCAGATTCATCCTTCGGCTTCTAGGACACGTGGCAGCCACCATAGTTTTGGTCCCCTTCGCCGGGCTGTGCATGTGCACCATTCAGTCGTCCAGTGGGACCAAACCAGGGATGACTTGGATTTATCTATCCGGATCACAGAACCAATTTGTTGAGAACTCCGCTGGTGGGGGTCCCCTCTGAATCTGTGCAGAGGTCTCCCATTCCAGCCACACACCTACCCAGACTCTCACTACAGATGCGTCTGGGACAGGATGGGGGGGCTCATCTGGGGATCCACAGTACTCATGGACAGTGGTCCCAATTAGAGGAGAAACCTGCTCATCAATGAGTTCGAGCTAAGACCCGTCCTGTATACTCTACAGGCACTGAGTCCATTCCTACTTCCCGGCCTCCTTTGTGTTCAGATGGACAACACCTCCGTGGTGTTCTGTCAACTAGCAGGGAGGCACACACTCTTAACCCCTATGTCGGGAAGCCATGCGAGTATGGGACTGGGTGATGAGGCATCAGCTTAGTGTATCGGCAGTCCCATGTTCCAGGTTCTCTGAATGTGGTTGCTGATGCTTTCAGCCAAGCCAAACCATTATCTCACGAGTGGTCCTTGCTACAGTTGGTAGCAGACACAGTGTTCGCCAGATGGTGGATGCCAGAGTTGGACCTTTTTGCGTCTCAGTGCAATGCAAAACTGCCCAATTTTTGCTCGCTTGGTCCCGAGCCTGGAGCTTTTTGGCAAGACTCATTGTCCCTATCCTGGAAAGGGAGGTTCGTTTTATGCATTTCCTCCCTTCTCCCTCTTGCAGTGGGTACTTCTCAATGCCCAATCAGGGAGGGTAGTCGTGATCCTGATAGCCCCTCTGTGGCCCAGACAGATTAGATTCCCACTGCTTAGGCTTCTGACAGTGGAGCCTCTGGGGCCCCTTCCACTTTCGGGTCAGCTACTCTCGCAGGAACAGGGAGCTTTGATCCATCCCAATTTACGCTCACTTCACCTGCATGCTTGGCTCCTCAGGACGTAGCAAAGCTCAGAATTGGAGTATCGGATGAGGTAGCTTAAATCTTGGTTACGGTGTGGAAGCCCACTATCAGGGCCACTTATGCCATGAAATGGAAATGCTTTTGTCTATGGGCCACAGCCAGGAGATTGGACCCTCTGGTCTGTCCGGTCAACTCAATCTTACAATATTTGTTATCCCTTTCGGAGTCGGGTCTGTTACTCCTCCATAAAAGTACACCTGGCCACTGTTACTGCGTATCATCATTGCGTCCATGACAGGACAGTGGCTCAATTGGAGGTGGTTAAAACCTTCCTTAAGGGGATCCTGCATCTCCGTCCCCATATTTGGAATCCTGTTTCTCCTTGGGATTTACTGCTTGTTCTGGAAAGGCTTAAATTTCCCCCATTTGAACTGGCCATGTGTTGTGAACTTCGTTACCTCTCTTGGAAGACGTTTTTGGTAGCAGTCACCTCTGCTAGATGCATTTATGAACTTCATGCTTTGGTGTGTAGAGAATACTATCTGATTTTTCATAAAGATAAGGTGGATCTTCGCATCAATCCAAAATTCCTTCCTAAGGTGGTCTCGGAGCTTACTCTTAATCAGTTGGTTCAGCTTCCGGTTTATTACCCGGAACACTCATATAGGGGTGAGGCACTTATGCACACTTTAGATGTGCATAGAGCTTTGCACTGTTACCTGTCCAGAACTAAGGAGGCCAGGCAGTGAGATCAACTTTTTCTGTCCTTTGTGGACAAGTCCTTGGGGCGCCCGGTTAACAAATGCTTTTGCGTTGGTTGGTCAACTACATATCCTTCTGTTGTGAGAAGGGTGAGAAAACCCTTCCAGGTGCAGTCAGGGTGCATTCCACCAGAGCTGTTGCTACTTCTTTTGCAGCACTCGAGAGTGTCGGCGGCTGACATTTGTGCTGCCGCCACTTGGCACTCTGTTCACACATTCGTCGGGCACTACAGCCTGGATATTGTTTCCAGGTGTCAAGCAGGTTATGGCTTTGTGGTTCTCCAGGGCCTTATCTCATGAGACGTCTTTTTCCGGATGTTTCTGTTTTTCCTTTCCCCCTCCCAGGGGTTGTTTTTAGTTTTATATTGCTTGGGAATCGGTCCTACATGTGTTACCTGCTGCAAGAGCTTCCTCTCAAAGTAAGATAGTACAGTTACGTAAGAACTTGCCATAACAGTAGATCTTCAAGAGAAGCTCTTTCAGCAGGTATGATTTTCCCTCCCTCCTTCCCCCGGGAATAAGTCTCTGCTCTGAGCCAACTTCATGTTTTCAGTTGTGGGTTTAGTTGTTTGCCCTTGTGTTTTTCTGTGGAGTTTATTTTATCCACAGCTGTCCGCTTTTGGCCTGTCTTTAGCATACAAGAACTGGAGCACGTAGGGACCGCCTCCTGCCTTTATACTGGGTGAAGTCGGGGGTGGAGCCGACGCTGGGTAGGCAGTCCAACGTTGGTACTGCTGGAGAAAAGAATTGCCGAGATGTGCCTTCAGGTGGCATCAGTCCTACATGTGTTACCTGCTTCAAGAGCTTTTCTTGAAGATCTACTGTTACAGTAAGTTCTTGCGTAACTGTACTTTCTCTCCCACAGTATAGACTCCATTACCTATAGACACCAGGCTAACTTTTATAGGTTCCTGTCTTATCCTTCTTTCTACTGTTGTGGAGAAGGACCATATCTGCTGTCTTCTGTTCCCTAAGAACGATCCCTGTGTTTAGTGAGCAATTGAATGTATTTGCAAGTAGAGACACTGTTACTTTTGCAGCCCCTTTGTGTACCTTAGGGTGTCTGGTTCCATAGAGGTATCTATATTTAATCCTGTTAATTTTTCAGTCACCCTTTCCTTGTTACATTGCCAGTAATGTGCCCAACCCCTTTCCTTCCTGTCTTACCCATATTCTGGCAGTGGTTATTCTTTTTCCCTATTAAATACTGAACAGAAGTATTTGTTCTAGGGATGTGGATATGTTGTTCAATCCACACTTATTGGCAGATTCCTTACCGCTTTAAATGTTGCCGAAAGGTCTTCAAGCTGGCACCTCCCACCCACCTGGGTGGTAAAATTCTCGGCTCTGCCCCATGATGCCAGATTTTCCTTACCGCTTGGAAGCTCAGGTTCCCTCTTTTGCACTCTGCGTTTTAGGCCTGGATGTAAACTCTAAGGTTAATCCGAAACTTATTTTAAAATTTTCAAGACTTCGGTCAGTATCTTCCCTCGCGGCTGTGATGGACAAATTGACTCCCGGATTTCGTCGGTGCCCCTGTGGGCAGATGATGTCCCGGACTGATCCGCACGCCACGTGCATTTATTGCCTTGGACTCGGCCATGACTCACAGGCTTGTGAGTTGTGCAAATCCTTTTCGACTTCGGTCTTGGAGGACCCGCGCTGCCTGGTTACTGTTGGGGCGACCTGAAAAACGTTATCTTCGGTTATGTCTAAGGAGTTGTTAGGCGATGTGTCCACGGCTCGGGCTCGTGCGGAACAGTTGGAGCAGATGATCACCCTTGAGGAGGAGGCGGCCCAGGACGCATCATCATCATCCTTGGTCGCGGCATTTATCCCGCTCTCCTTGGAGTCCTCCTACACAGCTTCTTTCAAGGAACTTTGCCAATCCCTCTCCACCAAGGGAGAAGGCCCTTCGGGACATTCCTCTTGGTTCAAAAAGAAGGACCCTAAAGGTAAGTCCCACCGTCGACGTTTGTGGGAGCGGGAGAGATCCCCTTCCCCAGATAGTTGACACTCTACTTCGGTCGAGGCTGCGGCTAAGGCCGCTGGCTTCACGGTGTCCCCGTCAGGTCAGCCGGCCGAGGCACCCGTTGACGCAGTCGAGATTTTTCTCGACCCGTTGGAAGGGCTGTCGACCGTAGAAGCCGACAACCCTTCTTCACCGGTTCCCCCGGTGGAAACGGGACTTGCCTGTGCCGGAGTCCCTGGTTATGGTCCCTGAACTGAGGGAGGAGTGGGTTTCCCCCAACCCCTCTCAGACCCACCCTCAGAAACACCGCAGGTCTCTGTCTCAGACCTCTTCCCGGTCTAGCCGATCCCGCCGACATTGGTGGTCTCGGTCTTGGCACCGTGGAAAGCGGCGGCGCTGCTCCTCCTCGTCTTCATCATAGGCTCTGACGCAAATTGCGTTGGTGCTGTGAGGAGCTAATATGGCAGCAGCTCCTTTTGACCGGGAATAGGCCGACTTTGTCGCCTTCCCCGGCCATTAAGTGGCTGTCACTGCAGCGGCCGAAGCAACCCCTTGTAGTGGTCGAGGAGACGAAGCTGGCATCGGTTGTTTGGCTGAAACCGGCTGCACCACCCATTGTGGTGGAACCCCCGCCTCCACAACCTAAATTTGGGGCCCCATCCAAGGATTCTCGGTCAGGTCAGGGCTTGCCCCATCGGTTGTCGGTCACCCTCACTCCCGATTGACTTTGGCAGGTGGAGGGTGGCTCAGGCGCTCGGCAGCTGTTCGCAGACTCCTCGGAGTCTGATGATGACTCCTCCTTGTTCTCCAGGCCGCTTGACTTGGAGTCCACTGGGGGTCAGTCGGTGGACGAGAGCCCATCCTCGTTTCTGGGAATGCTTCGGCTCATCTCGGAGTCCACTGGGATGATGCTGGACTGAGGGGATTCCCCTATGGAGGCCTTCCTGGTGGCCAAAGCCATTGTTGGCCCGACCCTGGAGCTATGGCAGCGGCCAGCTTCTTGTCCAGCACCTTCTGCCAGGATGGCTCGGAAGTATGCTGTTCCCACCGGTTCACTCTCCGGTTTCTTGGAGCACCCCACTGCGGAGGGGCTTGTGACCGATAGCGTTTTCCGGCATTCTGGGAACGCTCGGGACGTGGACAAGCCTCCCGACAAGGATTCCAAGAAGTTGGACTACCCCAGGCGGAAAGTTTATTCTGCTTCCTCCCTAGGCCTTCGTCAGGCCAGCTCGGCCGTCCTGATAGCACACTTTTCATACACCCTTTTGGGCTCCCTGGATGAGGTGATTCCTCATCTCCCGGCTGACCTCCAAACTACGGTCAAGCAGGTGCGGGATCAGGGAAGGGCGGTGGCCAAACAGCAGCTCCAGACTTCCCTGGACATCGCTGATTCGTGTGCCCGGTCAATAGCGGCTGCAATGGCCATGCGTCGCAGAGCTTGGCTGTGGATCTTCACTTTCATGGCAGATACCCAGCACAAGCTGGCAGACGTTCCCTTCCTGGGTACCGACTTGTTCGGTCCCGGGGTTGAGGGGCATCTTCAGCGGATCGAGAAGTCCAGTGCCACCTTAGACTCGGTCACGCCACCCAGAAGGACAAAGGCCACCAGCAGCAGCGTAAGCCTTTCATTCTTCAGCCTCTGCGGCACGTCCGGCCCAGCAGCACCAGCATCAGGGCCAACAGGCTCGCACTTGGCATCCCAAAGCCAAGCCTGCTGCTTCCTCCAACAGGAAGCTGGGAGGGAAAGGACCAGGAGCCTCCTCGGCTGGTCCTTCCTCCAGGCCTGCCCAGTGACAGATTGAGGGGTGTCGCCCCCAACTTTGTCACTTCTCCCCGGGTTCCCCCCACGAGGGGACGGCTCCGCCACTACATTTCCGCCTGATCCGATATCACCACGGACCGCTGGGTGTTGGAAGTGGTAGGAAAGGGTCTGCCGCTGGAATTCGAGCAGTCCTCACCCTGTCGAGCTGTCGCCCCACGGTGGGCTACGGGGTCCGCTGCCTCTCTGTCGGCCCGTCGAGCCGACATTGCCCTGCTCCTCTAGAAGGAGGTGATCAGGGAGGTGGCGGATCCTCCATCAGACCCAGGGTTTGTGTCCAGGTACTTCCTGGTCCCAAAACAGACGGAGGGCTGGTGCTCCATTCTAGACCTACACGATCTGAACAAGTTCCTAAGGTCTCGAACCTTCAGGATGGTCACTCTGGCTCAGATCATCCCATCCTTGGAATGAGGCGTGTGGTTCTGTTCTCTGGACCTTCAGGACGCATTCTTTCACATCCCAATCCGTCCGTCCCACCAGCGATTCCTCCGCTTCAGGGCGGAGGGATCCCTTTGCAAGGTCCGGGCCATGCCCTTCGGCCTCTCTCCAGCTCCCAGGGTCTTCACCAAATGCACGGCAGTGGTGACAGCATTCCTGCAGCGCCGAAGGGTCCTAGTGTACCCTTACCTGGACGACTGGCTGATTGTTGCCTCCTCCAAGTCGGAGGTGGAGCGGTCCAGGGATCTGGTCCTCTGGGTCTGCTTTCAGATTGGCCTCCTGATCAGCGAGGCTAGATCGGAACTCGTGCCAACTCAAGCGATTCAGTTCATCGGGGCACAGCTAGACTTTCTTCGAGCCAGAGCACAGCTCCCGGCGGACAGGGCTGAGTTTCTTTCCACCTTTGCCCAGTCATTTCTGGTTGGGCAGTTGCACCCTGCCCGGGACTTCCTGCGCCTCCTGGGTCTCGTGGTGGCCTGCACCAGTGTGGTCCGTTGGTCCCGCTGGCACATGAGTCCCCTGCAATGGGGACTGGCCTGCCAATGGTCACAGCGCTCCAGTCCTCTGGACCAACCAGTAATGGTGACCCAGGAGATGGGGAACGCTCTCCAGTGGTGGATCGTTCCGGCTCATCTGCAGGAGGGTATCCCGTTTGTCTGCCCAGCGCCGACGGTCACTCTAACGACCGATGCCTCTCTGATGGGTTGGGGTGCCCATCTGTGGGAGCTCAGAGCGCATGGCCTCTGGTCCCCTCAGGAGTCTCGATGCCACATCAACCTGCTGGAGCTTCGAGCGGTCCAACTAGCCCTCACTGCCTTCGCTCCGTTTGTACGGGGTCAAGTGATTTAGGTCCAGACGGACAACACCACGACCATGTACTACCTAAACCGCCAGGGCGGGACGCGCTCCTTGCCACTGTGCAAGGAAGCTCTCCGCACTTGGTCTCTCGTTTGCAGACTGGAGGCGGATCTCCTAGCTATTCATGTGGCGGGAGCCTCGAACACTCTGCCCGATGCCCTTAGCTGGATAAGTGCTGCATCTCACGAGTGGTCTCTCTTGCCGGAGGTAGTATACAATCTGTTCTCCCACTGGGGCACACCTCAGGTGGACCTGTTTTGCCTCCAGGGAGAATGCGAAGCTGAGGCTGTTTCATGCCCGCCCCTCCTCAGCAGGGCTCGCCGCAGGGGGATGCCTTCTCGAGGCCGTGGATCCCGGGCCTCTTCTGCGCCTTTCCCCCATTTCCCTTCATCCACAAGGTGCTTCTCAAGGCGAGGAGGGACAAAGCGCAGGTGATTCTGGTAGCCCCAGACTGGCCCCGTCAGTTCTGGTATCTAGATCTCCTCATCCTCAGCCTCAGCCCCAGGCTCCCGAGATGGCTTCCAGCCTGCCCGGACCTGATCTTAGTCAACCAGGGGAAGGTATTCCACCCGGACCTTCAATCCTTGCACCTGATGGCTTGGTTCCTGAGCGGCTAGAGTTCCAGGCCTTGGGTCTTTCTGACGAGGTCCTCAGCGTTATTGAGGTATCCCGTAAGGAGTCGACCAGAAGATGCTATGCCTTCAAATGGAAGAGATTCTCCATTTGGTGTCAGGATCAGGGGTTGGACCCTTCCTCCTGTTCCTTGGCCAGCATTCTGGACAACCTATGGTCCCTTTCTAAGCTAGGGCTTCGGTCGACGACCCTTAAGGTGCACCTGGCAGCCATCTCTGCTTGCCGGGCGCGGGCCGGAAAGCCGTCGGTGGCGCAGAAGGTGGTCGGGTGCTTTTTCAAAGGCCTTGATCACATATCCATTCTGGTGCGAGAACATCCACCTCCGTTGGATCTACTGTTGGTATTGGCTAAGCCTATGGTCAAGCCATTCGATCCGATGCACAGGTGTGATTTCTCTCATCTTGTCGTGGAAGACCGCCTTCTTGGTGGCTGTCATGTCAGCCAGAAGGATGGGAGAGCTCCAGGCGCTTTCCATCGTGTCTCCTTATCTGGTGTTCCACAGGGACAAGGTTGTCCTGTGCCCCCATCCAAAATTCCTTCCGAAGGTGGTGTCGGAGTTTCACCTTAACCAGGTGTTGACTGTGTCAGTGTTCTACCCCAGTCGCACCTCGGAGGCCGAATATAGGCTCCATACTCTGGACCCTAGAAGAGCACTCTCTTATTATAAGGAGCAGACGGCTGAAGTTCGGGGAGAGGTTCGCCAGCTGTTTGTCACCTACTCTGAAGCCGCACCTGGCAGACCTGCAGCCAAGCAGACGATAAGCAGGTGGGTCACCTCCTGCATAGTTCTCTGTTATAGGTTGGCGGGCATGGAGCCTCCCAAAGGGATAAGAGCTCATTCTACCCCCCATACCGCTGCTTCGGTGGCTGCTTCCAGGGACGTCCCTATCCAGGAAATCTGCAGGGCTGCTACCTGGAAGTCAGCACACACCTTCATTACCCACTACCACATCGACCTTGAGTCATGCTGGGATGCTGGTTTTGGGACCTCTGTTCTCCAGTCCTTGTTTCCCAAGTAAGTATAGGGGCTGCGCGCCTTGCCTCCCTCCTCCCGGAGAACTGCTGAGTCTGCCAATAAGTGTGAACAATATATCCACGTCCCTAGAAATGCAGGTTACTCACTTGTAACAGGAGTTCTAGGAGTGGTATATGTTCATCCACACAACCCACCTGACCTCCCCTGGCTTCGACACGCAACCTGGCTTCCAGCGGGCTAGATCTGGCGTCATGGGGCGGAGCTGAGAGTTTCACCACCCGGGTGGGTGGGAGGAGCCAGCTTGAAGACCTTCCGGCAACATTTAAAGTGGCAAGAAACCTGCCAATAAGTGTGGATGAACAACATATACCACTGTTGGGCACTTGTGATTATCTTAGTTGTGTGTTATCTTAGTTTGCTTATAGTGGCTTATGTTGAAAACTGTTATATATTTATGCATCTATGTATTTATGTATTTATTTTCCCCTCGATCTCATTTTTGAGGGCAGATGTATTTCTGTGGATCCTTCTCTTTGTACATGATTGATTTATATAGTATTATAGGTTTGATGTACTTTATTCCCTTCGTTGAGATGTCTATGTTGTATTTTTTGTGAAAATATAATAAAGATTGTTTGAAAAAAAAAAAAAAAAAGAACTCCTGTTACAGGTGAGTAACCTGTATTTCTGTATCTCTGCCGTGTCTTTGTCCTCCTCCTGCCAGTCTTCCTCCCACTTCAGGCTCACTATGGCTTGTTGACCGTGCGCTGTTCCTGATTGTATCTGAAGAACACTTTTTTTTTTTTTTTGCTTTACTGCACCATACCCTCGCAATGGAGCTTGCTGCTGCCTTTAGAATTCTTTTTTTTTTTGGGTTGTTTTTTGTGCTTCCCATTTTTCTTCTGCCACTTTGTCTGCACTATTCTCTCTGTACTTTCCCTGGAAAATTCTTGTAGCCTATCGAAATGTACTTTAAATCCCATACCTTTACTATACTTGCCCCTTGGCTCCCATTTGGACCTGCAACCTCTTGGTCACTTGCGCAGGTGTGTGACCGGTTTTATTTGTATTTATAAACATGCGGTGTATGAGGTTGTTCTGTTCTTTGTAGATATTTACTTAAGTATTTATTACTTTACTTGTGGATTGTGGTTTGAACGTTGCCCTGAACCTTCCGGAAATGGCACCTAGAAATAAAACTGCTTTGCCTTTAATTGTCATTTTATTTTTTTTTAAGAAACTCCATGCTGGTGAGGTTCCCATAACAAAATAATATAGAATACAATAATCATAGTCAGAATTCCATGTCTCCTTACGAATGTTAAAGTATACTGTAGGAACCACATTTAAATGTTTTTAACAGTTGGAGGAGCATAATGGTAATTTTAACTTTTTTATTACATTTTTAGATAACGAAAGCAGGAAGCATAGAAGTCGCAGCAGAAGCAAAGAGGTAATTGAAACTTTATAGTGTGTCGGTAATTTGTGATTTAAATATTTTTTAGCATTGTGTTTTTAAAACACATAATGCTGATGGTGTGGTAAGTATCCAAGTGATTGTTTTAGAAAAGCTAAACCAGTAAAAGTAAAAGAATTGGGTTATGGACTATCCTAAGGAAGCATGATTTCATTCAGCTGTATGACAAAAAAGGTAATGCTTACGACAGTTTCACAGCTAGTCATTTTATGATTGCTTTCTTACATTATGTATTGTCGGTAAGAGGTTTTCAAATCAAGAAGTATAAGTTGGTATATTGTTGGTGGATATCACAATATTAGCGTTTTTGTGAAAAATGACTATTTCTATAGATCACATGATAACATTTCTATAATAAATCATACTCAGCGTTATAACGCACGAAGAAACACAGTGAACTGAAGAGATGCTGCAGAATCAGATAGCAAAATTTTAAGCCTACTTCATGAAAAGGTAACTATCAGTCATTCAAACTCCTATTTGCCTTCTAATGAAAAGATATCAATGTATCTTATAAAGCCGTGGCACAGTGAAACACTGTCAGTAGTATTACATGTGTGTTTTAGCAGACTTGCTGAACTGAACCCAGAGTTTTATATCGATCCACTAGACTGTGTTGTGTATCACAATAGCATGTGTTGCAGCACATTTTTGAGGGTGGAAGTGGAGTACATTCAGGAGACCAAAAGTATGGTTTAGGTAGCTGTATATGCCACAAGACTTCCTTCTTAACGAAAAGCTGCTGATGCTAAAAGAGTTGGCAAGCAGGCAGTTGAGTGGGGGCATTCACTTGATGATAGTTCCTCATGCTTTATAGTGAGCAGTGCAATTATATTGCTGTAGCTCACATACTGTAGTTTACCGAATATCCTTACTGTCTATATATTTGGGATTTAGGAGTACAAACCTCAGCCCACAACCAGCATTCCTTGTAACGGGGGTGTACAAATCCTATTGCCCCCTGTCTGGGACAAGTAAATTTCTTTGAAGTACACAAGCGGGAGCTGATTTCATTGTGAAGAGTAAGGGGCAAGTGCAAATTCAGCTACAGTCGTGGTTGGACAAGTTCTAAAAGTTTCGATTTAAAGGAGATGGGAAATGATTTTTACATAAATAACTGTCCTTCCATCCTGGATATGTATTCTGATAAGCCTTGACCAATTTTTGATAATAAATCATCAAGCTTTGGGGTTTCCTCAGATATACGTAGAGCTCGACTCTCCTCACTAGACTACAGCTGTTTCTTTTCATACTTCTAAGACGTTCTGTGCAGTAACACCATAACATGCTGTGCATTTGAATGGTGTTATTGGTGATGCAGATTGTTCAGGCAGTGTAAAGCGAGAGCGGCAACTGCTGAGGAGAGGGGTTCAGGATAGTTACAGAGGCAACAAAATCAGATTATTAATTTAACAGAAAAGATCAAAAGCATGTCAGAATATTGGATAGACAAACTAAAAGGGCAACAGGAGCGCATCTAGAGGTGTTAGAAAGAAAAAAAAAACATTTGCCTCTTACCTTTAAACAGCCCTGCTTAATGGTCTTGATTATGACTTGTTGGATCTGATACTGTCTTGGCTCCTGTTCTGTCAAGAGTACAAGGCCAAAAAATTGGTCTTAAATCTGGGGATTTAGGAATATAGTTTTAAGTGTTCTGACACGCTAAATCTCTAATCCATTCATGCATTATTTTATGTAGTTTAGAAATACATGTACGTATCAAATAACTCTTCGTAAGGTTGACTTACTGAGGTGAACATTGTATGCCATAATGAACACTGTTGTAATTAGAGAGTAAATAGCAGTGTCAGTGTGGACATTAAAAAAAACTAAAATATAGAACTACGACATACCTCCTAGGTATCCTGCTACTTGCAGCTAAGAAATGCATTACCTGGTGGCGGCTAACTACAACTCAGATAAACATAATTCACTGGAGGGACACCTTGAATAGCATGTACAAAATTGATAACATATACTGTCATATTAACATACTAAAATGCCAGCAGAATAGGCCTAACAGTCTTTCGTGTCTGCTCGTTTGGTCAGCCCCCACCTGAGAGCTGACCTTGCTGCCCCCTTCGTCCTCTCTGGCTTCTCCCTACCCAGTCCTGGATATTCCCACTGCACAGGACTTTGCATCCAGAACCCTTCCCCTGTACCTGTTCCACCCCATCTTGAACCCCTCCACCGTCTTTTCCTTCACCAGCCCCCTGGGCAGCGCATTCCATGGCTCCACCACCCTCTCAAGTGAAGTAGCACCTCCTCCTTTCTCTCCTGAATCTCCCCTCCAGCTTCACCCATGCCTCTAGTTGCCCCCACCTTCCTTGAAGCATCTTGACTGCTTCTCCCTGTTTAACCCTTCATGTACTTGAAGACCTCTATCATGTCCTCCCCCGTCCCTGCTCTCTCCAATGTGTACATATTTAGTTCTTCGAGCCTCTCCCCTTTGGTTGCCCTCCTCTGGACCCTCTCCAGGAGTTCAGTGTCCCTCTTTAAGTGTGGCCTCCAAAACTCTACGCAGTACTCGAGGTGCGGCCTCACCAAGCAGTTATACAGGGGGAGTATCACTTCCCTCCTTCTGGAGGTGATCCCCCTAGTGATGCATCCCAGCATCCTGGTGGCCTTGGCTGCTGCCTTCCTACAAGTCTCAGGGTTGTTCATGTTGGCATCCACCCCCCCAGGTCCCTCTCAGCCATTGAGTCTTGTAGCATCCCCGCCCCCCCCGGGTGTACTCTTGGCCCGTGTTTCTGGCTCCCAGATGTAGTACCTTGCATTTCCCTGCATTAAATCTCTGCTTCCACTTTCTAGACCACCTTTCCAGAGCCTCCAGGTCCCTCTGTAGGGCCACCCTCCCCTCCTTCCCATCCACCACCTCCCCCAGTTTTGAGTCATCCGCAAAGAGACTCATCTCACTCATGATACCCTTCCTTATGTCAGAGACAAAGGCATTGAACAGGAGGGGCCCAAGGACTGATCCCTGAGGAACCCCACTAATGACCCTCCTTGGGGATGAGATTATCCCGCCAACCACGACCCTCTGGGTCCGGTCCTGGAGCCAATTGCCTATCCATCTGATTCCCCACCCCCATTTTTCCCAGCTTATTCAACAGGCCCCCCTGAGGAACAGAGTCAAACGCCTTGCTGAAGTCAAGATAGAGGACGTCCACCGGTCTACCCAGGTCCAAGGCTCTAGTCACCCAGTCATAGAACTCAGCAAGGTTTGTCTGACACGATTTCCCTGAGACGAATCCTTATCGTCCAGGCACCCTGACTTTTCCAGGTCCCCCCCCCCCCCAGCCTCTCCTTGACAATGCCCTCCTTCACCTTGCCCACCACTGATGTCAGGCTGACTGTCCTCCAAAAAGCAGAAATGTGAAGACTACAGTGACAAGGATCATGTCCTGGGGAGTCAAAGAAGATAGACTTAGGGTGGACCAAGTGGGTGACTTATATAATGTTGCACAATCCCTTATTTGTTCTTAGACCATCAGAGGTTCACGGGAAAGGAGGCAAGATAGGCTAGAGGAGCTGGTACATGGACGGCAGCATCTGAATACACAGAGGTTAAAAGGGGTACTCTGAAGGCAACCAGAAGTGTCCATTATGATCACCTCTTGGCTTTTCCTTACCCCTGCTCCAAAGAGACCAATATAGATGTACAAGAAACAGAAGATCTATATAATGTTAGAGTTCCCTCTCCCTGACTGCTATACCGGGGGGATGGGAGTCCTATAAAAAAATGTAGTGTAATGTCTGTAATATCCTGTAATCCATCTCATAATAACTTGGCTCTCTGTATTATTGTCATATTCAGCACATAAAAAGTTATTTTACTAAAAATATATTTACAAAGCTAAACTAAAACATTTTTGACTGATTGCCACCAAATATTTAGCCATATGACAAAACTGTTAGCTAGAACTACAACTTAAATAGAAAATAATCACAGTATTTTGATCTGCAGTATGTAAAGCAGTTTAACTAATATGTAACCTCTAGGATAATACTAGCCTTTGTAACAGGAGTAATAAATGGGCAGTTTTAACCATCGAAAACGCCTTGCAGAAAATGTGAGAAGCATAGTTGCCGCTTGTCTGCAGGGACTTTAATTCTAGAAGTATAAATCGTGGTGCATTGAATACTCCACTGGATAGTGGGTACTACTTATACTCATTAGTCTACTTCTATTTTTATTTTGTCATTTATTGAGTCCTTTGAGTCAGAGACTCCTTTACAAAAGCTCCACGTCGTAACAAACAGGAGAACAATGAAAAAAGTGCATTCACATATTCGCAGGTGTCCGTTAAAACAGTGCAGCAGCCGCAGTTGCAAATATATATACAATAGACATAGTACAAAGATGCCAGACCACGCAGGGAGACAGACATGGCAAAACTGAATTGTTTTACAAAGGCACTGAAAACATTGGGGGAGTTGAATTAGTAACATAGATAAGCACTATTTAGGCAAATTTGAGATTCGAGGCCAGGAACCCTTAAAAATTACTTGGTGTGACAGTCTGATGGGGAATTGCATGTGTAAGCTAGGGAATACCGTGACGGGGGAGAAAGCGCCAGAGGGGAAGACAGGGCAGCAGGAGACGGGGAAGGAATACTGGTAGAGGGTAGGAGTTCGGGGTAGGAGAAGAAACAGCCGAAGAGTAAGACCGAAAAACAGAGGTATAGCATATAGCTAGAGGGAGGGGGAGAGGGGGTAAATAGAGGGAGCAGCCAAGGTTCTATACCAGTATTTTTAATTGCGACCACCAGCATTATTCTTGACATCAGCAAGGACTTCAGTCTTAGCCATTGCAAGAGAGCAGACAAGCAGATATTAGATTTATAAGTGGATATTTGTTGGTATACAGAGGTGTTGGTGGAAAAAGTGGATATTAAGGAGCATCTTTGCCAGTGTTCAAACACACAAACAGGAAGCTCCCTGACCTCTATAGGAGTTCTTTCGAGGATGTCCTAAATTTAGTTGTTTTTTTTTTACCAGGTATAGCACACTAAGCTGAAAGCTTTTTTACAGGAGCGTCCTGGGAGCACAAGGAGGTTAAGTGACTTGCTCAGGGTCACACAGTGTGCAAGTGGAAGCTGTGGGATTCAAACCCAGGTCTGGTCTGCTGGATGTCACCAGATTTGCGGCTCAGAGCCTTAGACCACTGCGCTATACTGCCTAAATGTAAACTAAGTGTTTTACTTGTGCCCCCTAGGAGGGGAAGTGATTGTAATTTGCTCCCAAGGGGCTGGCCGCTCTGTCCCTTCCATGTCCTTATTCACTGCTCTGCCCTCGTGCAATAGCTTTCAAACAACATGAAGTCTTGCTGTATTCTGACTATATGCAGTTGGCCCCAGCACTTGAACTGTTCCGGAGAGGAAAGGGATAACTCTGTGCCCAGGCATAGAACGTTGAGCTGTAGCTCGGTTTTCAAACCTTTGTCCCAGGTACCCCTCAGTGTAACCATCAAATTCTTTACTCCACCTAACTGAGAAGTCGCTCAGGTGATTCTCTCCTTCACTTCAGTTCGGTTTAAGTAAAAAATCGGTCAGTTTGTCAACTGTTTACTTATTTTTTCGGTATTTTCATCTCTGTCCTCGGTACAGTAAGTGTTTAGTAGGCAGTTTAGTGTGTTGTGTAGAAATTGTTTTTTGTTCAGTTTCTTCCCGGTTGGTCCGGTTAGGAACCGAAGCAGTTCTGTTTTTTTTTTTTTTTTCCAGTGATTTGTATTGTGGTTTCCAGTACCTATCTGATCCTGAAAAAAACGATAATTTCTTTGTTTTTTTAACCGCCCTGTGACATGGTTGGAACCTATAGGTTTGTAGTTGCCTGGCTTAAACGCTGGTAAGGGTAACTTTTTTGCTTTAGGCATGTCTGAGAAACCCAAAAAGAAAACCGGTCCCACTGGGTTTCAGCACTGCACCGAGTGTGGGGAGGCCTTTGCTAAGGCTGCTCCCCACCTCGTTTGTGTTTACTGTCTGGGGTTTGACCACCTCAAAGCGTACTGCGAAATCTGCAAAAACTTTTCCAAAGCCACTTTAGATAAATGTTTAAGTAGGCAGAAGGAAAGGGAGGCAGAGAAATTCGCTGACCCGGATGCCAGCCCGGTTTGGTTCCGACCGAACCTGAGGGGGGTGCCCACTGACCTGGGCGATCCGTCTTTCGGATGAGACGTTAAACCGAGGTCCCATCTGCCTGGATTGGTGGTAGTTCAGGTGGATGTTAAAGATCCCATGGCACTTATCGGAAAGAGTAGGGGAATTTCCCCGGTGTCCTGGCCAAATTTCCCTCATTCACTATAAATACCACCAGCAGCTTAATCTGGTTCAAAGTCAGTTGGCATCCATCTGTATCCCCCTCCCCCGGGTCGTGCCTGAAAATAGGCAGGATTTGTCTAGTGCACTTACCCGGTCAACAAAAGCTAAATAAATAAATACCTCGGGCAAAAGGAGAGTCGGTTTTGCAGAATCGGTTCCGTCTAAGAGAAAGCGCAAGTCAGCTGGTTTGGATTCCGGTTCTCATGTTCCAACAACTGATGAAATAGCTAAAGCGATTGCTTTTGTACAGTCATTTCGCTCGGTTCCAACTGAACAGACACCGACTCAGACGATCGGTTCGTTTGGACTTTTCTGCTTCCGAATATGATCCTGAAGCATTTCATGAGGGTGATTGGGATGGAGATGAAGGTTGTGAAGAAGAGGATTGTGAAGGCCTAGAAGAGCCAGTAGAACTTGACATCTCCCCAGACAGGCCTTCTAATGTGCCTTCTTCCAGACTTTGAGTCCTCCTCCCATTTCTTGTTCTACAAGAAAATGGCTGATACTCTTCAGCTTCCAGTGGAAGAGGCTGAACAGGATCAGGAGGAACCCGACTATGTTGAGATGATGGATGTCCCAGAGTCCAAAAGGGTGTCTGTCCCTTTGCATAAATCCCTGGGGAAACGGACACAGAAAATTCATCAGTTTCCAACATCCATACCTCCTGTGGATAAAAAGATGGACGGGAGGTATGCCTTGTCAGGTCCTGGGATGGAATTCCTTACAAATCATTGCAGCCATGTTGGGGTAGTGCAAGCTGCAGCCTGTGACAAGGCTAACATTCCGCTGGCATCTCACCCCCCAGACGAGGATTTCAGGAAAGTGGATGCCATGGCAATGAAACAGTACTTGGTATTCTCTTTGGGGCTCAGGCAATCTAATTACATGGCATATACAGCCAGATACCAGAAGTCTCTGTGGGATACGGTTCTGGAGCTGGCTAAAAATGCCCCTCCCCAGCTGGCCAAGGAGCAGGTGGCTGTGGATGGTATTGAGGCATCAAAGGTCCAGGTTCATGCTGCTGTTGACTGACTTAAATGATGTACATTCTAGGGTAATGGCTACATCTGTCTCCATGAGGAAATTTGCTTTGCTGAGGTGTACCAGTTTATCATAGGATACCCAGACCAAGGCCATGGATTTTCCTGTCACCGGTATAACTCTGGGGAGCAAACAGTGCCTTACATGAAAAAGATGGACGAATACAGGACCACTTACAGGTGTGCTGCAGCCAAGGAAAAGCAGGTCACTCCTCAGAGGCAGCAATCTAGGGCTGGCAAGGGCAGGCCTTTTCAGAAGCCTTTTTACCAAGCCTAGGCCTCCTCTTCTTTCCAGCAGAGGGTGTTCTTTAGGGGAAGAGGCAGAAGTGGGATGACCAGGACTCCATCTTCCACTCAGTCCAAGCCCCCTGCCAAACAGACACCTTGATGTGTCAGTCAGGGTCGCCTCCCCGGTGCTAGTGGGGGGCAGGCTGGCTTACTGTTTCCACATCTGGAAGTCTGTTGCCTCAGACAAATGGGTCCTGGAAGTAGTGAGCCAGGGACTTGCTCTCAGCTTCAAAAGCTTCCCAAAAATGAGAACAAAGTCTTTCAGTCCTCCTTCTCTTGTGGAGACAAAGGCTTTAGAGGCAGAAGTCTCCTCGCTACTGCTCCTGCGAGCAGTAGAGAAGGTACCTCTTAATCACAGGGGACTAAGACTGTATTCCAGATACTTCCTTAGCCCAAAAAAGACAGGGGAATGGCGAACTCTCCTAGATCTACGATTCCTAAACAAACACGTACTAAAGCCAAAGTTCAAAATGGTGAGACTGGGAATAATTCTCCCCTCTGTGAGACCAGGAGACTGGCTAGCCTCCCTGGATCTCAAGGATGCCTGTTTCCACATACCTATCAGACATTTCCACAGAAAGTACCTCAGGTCACTACCAGTTCAGAGCAATGTCTTTCGGCCTAACATCTGCTCCAAGGGTGTTCACCAAGTGTCTAGCAGTAGAGGTGGCCTTTCTCAGGAGACAAGGCATCTTACTGCTCCCTTACCTGGACGACTGGCTTATAGTGGGTCAGTCCTCGGACCAAGTCAGGTCAGCTCTAGAGGTCACTCAAAAGCTTCTGGACTCCTTAGGATTCATCCTAAATCTAGAAAAGTATATTCTGGAACCAGCCCATATTCGCATATTTATAGGGGTGGATCTGGACACTGTCCAGGCCAAGGCCTTTCTTCCTCTTTGTAGGGTTCAGTCCCTCATCACCCTGGCTTCCTCTTTTTGTCCACTAGTGTCTTGGCCAGCCAGACATTTCTTGCAGTTGCTAGACCACATGGCAGCTTGCACTGCAGTAGTGCAAGGGGCAAGGTTTCAAATGAGAGATATACAATTTCATCTAAAATCTTTACAGTCTCAGAAGAAAGACCCCCTCTCCAAGTTAGTTCCAGTGTCTCAAACTCTGGTTCAGGCTCTCCAGTGGTGGCTGGAGGAGGACAGTCTGATGAGGCAAGGTGTTCCCTTCCTTAGTCAGGCCCCAACGGTGATTCGCACCAGAGACTCTGACATGCTGGGATGGGGAGCCCATCTGAATCTGCTTACTGCTCAGGGAACATGGTCTCATCAAGAGTGTCTCCTGCACATAAATCTTCTTGAACTCATGGCTGTCTTTCTAGCACTTCAGACATTCTTGAGCAGAATTCAGGGGAAAGTGATGCAGATCAGGATAGACAACACCACAACCATGTGGTACATAAACAAGCGGGGAGGGGGTACTTGGTTCTTGGCCTTGTGCACCGGAGCCATGAAGATATGGTCACTAACTTATTCCCTGCAAGTTTCCCTAATACCTGTGCATCTCCCAGGGAAGGACAACGTACTGACAGATGCTCTCAGCAGGATTTCCGAAGGTAACCACGAATGGGCCCTGAATCCTGTAATTCTTCAGATCATTTTCAAAAGGTGGGACAGTCCAGAGATAGATCTTCTTGCAGCCCCAGTCTGTCATCAGCTTCCCCTATTCTGCTGCAGACCTCCCTCTTTTGGGGTCTGTTCCTCAAGATGTTCTCCTGTTGGATTGGACAAATGGGTTTCTGTATGCTTTTCCTGCTTTTCCTCTGATAGTCAAGAGTTCTGGTCAAGATCAGATCTCAGCCTTGCACTGTGATTCTGGTGGCTCCAGACTGGGCCAGGCAGCCTTGGTACTCCTACTGCTTTCCATGTCCGTGACAATTCCTCAGTCTTCCCAGACAGTTCAATCTTCTCACCTCCTCACAGGGGAGGACACTGTATCCCAACCTTCAGACTCTCAAACTCAAAGCTTGGCTCTTGAGGAGCTAGAATATGCAGGCCTGCACCTTTCCCAATTAGCCCTGGACATTCTTAAGGCTAGTAGAAAACCTTTCACTAGGAAAACCTACAATTCCAAATGGAAGAGATTTGGTTTTTGGTGTTCTCAGATGCATATTCAGCCAGATTCAGCTGACATTGCCAGTGCTTTGGACTATTTGGTGCATCTTAACAGTTTAGGCATCAGGCCTACCACTCTCAAGTTATATTTGACAGCCATCTCTTCCTTCCTTTCAGCTGGGAAGGACTGTTCCTTAGCCCCCCCATCCAGTTTTCAAGAGATTTTTCAAAGGTTTGGTTCATATTAATCCTCCTTTTAGGGATCCTACTCTTGTTTGGGTTCTGAATATCTGTATTTGCAGAGCTTATGCAGCCTCCCATTGAACCATTATCTTCAGCTGAGCTAAAATACTTGACTCGGAAAACTGTGTTCCTGGTAGCCATTACCTCTGCCAGGAGAATCGGTGAGCTACAGGCTTTATCAGTGGAACCCGATTTTATTTCATTTCACAGGGATAAGTTGGTCCTTCCGAACCAATCAAAGCTTCCTTCCCAAGGTGATATCAGACATTCATTTGAACCAGTCTTTGTTATTGCCTTTATTTTCCACTGACCATTATTCCTGTTGGGAGAGAAGACTACACAGTCTTGATGTAAAGAGGGCCCTTGGTTATTATACAGACTTCACTAAGCCCCATATAAATGACTGTTCACAGCTGTTTTTCACTTATGGAGAAGTGGGAAAAGGTAAACCTGCCACTAAGAGAACTATTGCCAGGTGGATTGTCTCCTGTATCCAGTTCTGCTGTTCAAAGTTGGGGAAAGAGCCACCCTCTGGCCTGACGCTCCACCAGAGGTATAGCTGCTTCGGTCGCAGCAGCCAGAGACATACCTTTAGTGGAAATCTGTAAAGCAGCCACCTGGAAAACTGTTCACACATTTACCAAGCATTACTGTCTCGACATCCAGTCAAGAAGTGATGCAAGGTTTGACACAGCAGTACTGCAGAGTTTGTTCCCAAAATAGGTTCTCTAACTCCCTCCTGCAAGGGGGGTACTGCGTGGTAGTCTGCATATAGTCCGAATACAGCAAGACTTCATGTTGTTTGGAGAAAAAAAATTACCATAGTAATGTTGTTTCTTCCAATGGAGTCTTGCTGTATTCTGACTCCCTCCCTGCCTCCCCTTCTGGAACCTAGTTGTTGTTGGAATGTGGTTTGGGAGGCACAGTGCTGCACCCCAGGGTTGTACCTGGGTTACCTTTCCTTAGGGTGAGATTTTTTTACTGCTATTTTTAAGTTTCACTACCTGCTTGAATTCTTTTTGGCTTTTTCAACTCTAGTGTTTTGGACCCTAAAAGTCTTGTATTGCCTTTTGGCACAAAATGTTAGAAAAACAATTTCGGCTCATAGTTGGCATAGTGCTTGTAAGAATCTGACGGTTACACTGAGGAGTAACGTGGGACAGAAGTTTGAAAGCCAAGCTCAAGCTCAATGTTCTATGCCTGGGCATAGAGTTAACCCTTTTCTCTCCGGAGCAATTCAAGTACTGGGACTAACTGCATATAGTCAGAATACAGCAAGACTCCATTAGAAGAAACAACTTTACTATAGTATATAATTTTTTCTTATGTAACTTTACTATACTATGGCGCGCTCCATGCATAATGTCCTTCTCAAAGCTTTTTTCCAAACTTCTGCCAATTTTTGATGACTATCGATGACAGGGTTCAACTAACAAGAACATTTGCCTTGCTTTGTAGCAGAAATAAGTTTGAAAATGGTGGTTGGGGGTGGCTTTGAAAAAGATGCTCCATGAGCGTGCATGGAACTCCCTGTGCTCTTCATATAGTGACCCTGTGCTCTTCATATAGTGACAGGACATAAGGTTGGGCGCCTAGGGCAGACGGCAGATAAGGAAATGGAAGGGATCTGGGGGGTCATGATCCTTTCTTCCGGGGACAAAAGTTTAAAAAAAAAAAAAAGCTCTGGAAGGTCTACCAAATGGGTAAGAGAGCGTCCTGTTTGTGGATTCTGCTGGTCAGAAAGAGCATGAAAGGTGCTTTTTAAAAGTACCAGTTATGCATTATTACAAAGTGTTACATTCTGATGGTTGCACTTTGTGGGTGCCAGGTTATTGGCTTGAGAGATGCTGTTGTCCTTGCACCTTGGAGAGTCATTGTTTAGGCAGCCAGTAATCAAATTGTTTTTTTGTTAGGCATTTCTGTAATTAAATTACAAAGAACCATTGGCTACGTATTAAGAGACCTATAGTAAAAATTCTTTGATGGTTCATGATCCGAGGAAAAAATCTTAAGATGCAGAAGGTAATATCCTGCATTCTTAATCCCTTTTCATCTGAATTAAATAGAAATCAGTGCAAAAAGAGCCAGATGTGTGGTTCTTGTGTGTGAAGCAGTTTAATACTGACTTCCAAGATTTCTGTGGACCAGTGTAAAATGTTAAACTGGGTGAGCTGTGAAGCTGGGCCGTCATCACTGGAAAAACTGATAATCACTCCCAAGTTGCTACTGTTGCATCACAACATAAGATCAGGTTTATTTCAATACCAATACTAACTTTTTTTGTTGCACTATTTTCCTGAAAGAGCCAACTTCTTCTTAAAACAGGCAAGAAGACATGGCTCCAAAGAGAAATCCTCCAAAAAGCAGAAATCTGAAGACTACAGTGATAAGGATCATGCTTCAGAGAGGGGTAGAGATCGACTTAGCTCATCCGAAAACTGTGAGGAGAACAGACACAAACGTAAAGAAAGAAAAACTTCAAAAGGCAAAAGTTATTCTAGATCTCGGTCCCGTGAAAGGTAAGTGGTCTGTTAATAGGGACGCTGTCAGCCTCCACAATCTAATTTTGGCCCTTTGAACTAATGTGAAGGGGTTTGAGTGTCTTAGGATTTAGTTCAGTGTTTAAGACTGTGCAAGGAGGTCCAGTTAAAAAAAAAAAAAAAGTGGTGAACCATATTGGTGTCGTAGCATCAAAACACAGGTGCTTATGGCTTTTCTTGAATGAATTCCTGGGATATAAACAATGCTGGTTCATGTTTGTTATGAAAAGGTGAATACAAACTTTACAGGACATAGCAAGTCATAGTTTGCATTGTGTGTACAGAAGTTGTCAGGGAGCATGACAGTACCAAGATACCTAGTCTAATTTATGTTTAGTATTTTGAAATGACAATTTTAGGGTATAATGTCACCAAAGTAAATTCAAGTAACATGAAAGACCTAAAATGAAAGGCAGTCCAAACATTTGATTGCTGTCGGCATGGGGGCAACCCAGTACATGAAAACATCTAAATTGTCTGTATAACTGATAATAGTTTGCATTTGTAAAAGCAGCATTTCACTTTTGTGTATTGTGTCTTAGAGGAGAACTCCACTGAACCTGTAAGTCACTTTTACCAGTATAAGCTGTTTTGTAGATACTGGATCAAATTCTGGTATTGTTCAGTCTGCACCTTTTTTCTTGTAATCACAGTGGGTGTTGCTGCTTTATGGTCTGTTGGTAAGTACCATTTTGGAATTCTGATATAGTTTGTCCCTAACAACTACAGAGTATAGAGATCACAGATACATTGTGCCAACAATAGAAAAGTAGAATAGGGATATAAATTACATCATACAGTTCTAAAAGGGTTCTTACTAGCAGAATGGAAATCCAAGACCACCACTATAATAATTAAAAAGCCTGTATAGATAGAGCAATAACAGAATTTAAACCAGCATTTAAAAGACAGCTGCTGCTGTGAAAAATGACTTAAATATTCATTGCAGTTCTCCTTTAAAGTAGCATTCTGCCTGAAACACAGTCCAACTGTAACCGTCTTTAGGGTATGCAGCATTGTGGTACTTCTGCCAGAAGATCTTTAGAATTTAAAGAAAAATAGGGGAACGCTCAGCTGTGTACTAGGATGGCGAACCATGTATGCATTTAGCACACTTCTCCTCTGCAAACCACATGGCGGTGACCATCTTGTGGTCCATGGTTCCCTACCAACACCAAGGACACTCACCCAGAGGAAAGCTGAATTTTAAAGAATATAAATGTGTGGTTCGCCAGTCCCCGCATCTGTATCTATGGTACCAATATTAAGCCATATAATATTCCTGTTAGCTCTTAACCCTTAGACTGCCGACAGAATTAGAACGTAGTGCAGTTCTGGACGAATATATCAGTCCGAGGCCCTGCAGGGGTTAAAAATTGCAGTACAGTAGCCATTACTGCACACCACTGTCACAGTCCTGCAACAAACAGGCAGTTATGCATTAAAATAAAAGGTACAGCTGGTTCCGTGGTGCCAAGCGTTGGAGGATCATTGGGTTCTCTGGCATGCTGGTGACCTGGATTTGCACTCCTCATCTGGGACGCCTGGAGTGGAGGCTGGCAGCGAGGGTGAAGGAGCGTCTGTGCGGACGCTGTCCTCCCAGGGAGGGAAGGTTGACCTGCACCGCCCTCGGGTGGCTCCTGGTGTTGGGTTGGTGGAGGTGCGATTGGTGGCGTGGATGACCACATCTGCCGTTTGTCCTTTCCAGGATGCTGTAGGCTGTGCACTCACGTGGGAAGGAGGTGGGGAGGAAACAGAAAATTGGCTATCCTACAGCACCGGATGATGACCTCTGACATCACCCCCCTCGACATGTGGCTGCCAAGTGCACTGTGCCTGCGCCCTCCTCCAGACAGCCCCAAGTGGTAAGGCTCCCTAGTTGGGGCGGGGGCCCTCTGGCAGGGATAAGCCCAAACACATGGAGATGTTGGAGGCCTAGGGGGAGCCTAGGTAGGTGTGGCAGTAGAGTGTGGTGGCAAGCAAAGAGAAGCTTGAAGGAGTGGGGCTGCGGAGGCCCTGAGAGGAGCCAAACAAATCAAAGGTACAGAGAGCACAGTCATCTTCCTCTTCGGATTCAGAGACATGCTTGTGTTGAGCAGGGTTTTGTTTTATTGTCTCCCGTCTCTTTGCCTGTCACAGCAGGGTCGATATACCAATAAGTCCTACCTGCATAGTTTATTCTCAGCTTGGTTGAAAGTAGTAGTAGTAGTAGGTGTGTGTGTGTGTTTTTGGGTGTTGGTGGGGGTGTGTGTGTGTGTGTGTGTGTGTGTGTGTGTGTGTGTGTGTGTGAGACACAGATACTCGGTGTACATAATCCAGACCTCAGTGCCAGAATTAAGTCTGGAAAACAAATGACTTGAGTTCCATCTGCCAAATATAATTGCCCTTTTTTTCTTTGCAGCCCAAAGGATGCCCCCCTTACATGTGGTTTTCTGGTAACAGTCAAGAGAGTTCTGGGTTGACGAGGGTTTAGCAGGTCTTTTTCTAAGGGTGATTTTTGCAGACTGTGTACATAAATGCCATAACATCCAATTATAATAGGATTTTAAACAGCTCTTGGATTAAAGCAGTTGGTTCAGTACCCTCCAGTTCTTTAGGCACACCCCCAAGTAGTCCAGTATTTACAAGTCTTGCACCATTTTCAAGGTGCTCTACAAGTATCTGCAACAGTCTGCTATAATTCCCCTAGCTTGGTAACCAACTTATTGGTAGAGTCATTTTCTATTTTTACAACTGTAAATATTGTCTCATTCTATCTCCAGTAATGCTCGGACCTCATTCATAACTTTGTGCAGTCAGCCTGGTGGGTTGGACTGCCCGGAGAGATGGAACACATGCAAATGATGGAATTCTTTGCACGTGAGCATCTTTCAAATACTGCCTCTACCAACTGTAGTGTTCTAAACCCTTCAGATTTTTCTCTCCACCTGAAAGTCTGGTCGCTTGGAGTCTCTGTCGCCCTCTTTCGCGTGAAGAAGAAAGAAAAAAATCAAAAAACCATAAGTATATTTGGTTTCTTTTACTGCCTCTATTAATTGTTAGTTTACATTTAGTTTATTATCGTTTAAATTGTTGTTTTCTCGGTTCCCCGCGGTTCGGCATAACTGTGAGGGATCCGAGTTAGTTTTAACTTTGTTTCGGTTCTCTAACTAAAGAACCTGTTCATTATCGCTAAATTTTGGTCCTTTAAAACTTTACTTGTAACCGCTTTTTATCGGTTACAGAACCGCTGAACCGGTTCGTATTTCATCTCCTTTCTCAGTTCCCTATCGGTTCCGGAACCGACAAAAAAAAAAAAAGGAAAACCCTTTTCAAGCTGTTAAATAACTGCAGTAGCATTTGGCATTTAGCGGTTGGGGTTTTTCACTTTATCTTTCACCATGACTGAGAAACCTAAGAAGAGAACCGGGGAGCCCGGTTTTAAAAACTGTTTAAAGTGTGGAGATGTGTTTGCCAAGGCAGACAAGCACACCTTATGTGCGGCTTATCTGGGTTTTGAACATTTGGACCAGGAATGTGAAATATGTAAAACATTCCCAGAAAAAACTGTTGAAAAGCACCTTGAAAGGCTTAATAAAAAGTTTTCCTAGGGGTCCCTCAGGTTCTGACCAGCTGACACCCCAATCTGTTGTGGTTGAAGTAACAAGTGCTTCTACCCCTGCCCCTGATGTGGGTGAAAAAGGGGCAAAAAGAGGGAAAGAACCGGCTGACTTCCCGGTTCTCTTAAAGAAATTAAAGAAGCTCAAGCTTGCAGAACCCTCTCCTGCTAAACCAGGGACTTCTGCGCAGCAGCCTGTAATGCCTTCAGCTCAGGACATAGCTCAGGCATTTAAAATTATTCAGGCTCTGCAGAGCATTATCCCTCAGCCTTCTGCCCCTTCCCAGGGCCCCCAGGTTGCTGCTACTGTGTTGCCCCCTGCTCCGGAGCAACACTATTTCGAAGGGGATGAGGAGCCTTATGAGGAGGACGAACCTATCCCCCCCCAGAGGTGTCCCCTGAGCAGGAATTTGGCTCGCCTCCCAGAGTGTCTGAGGATTTTTCCTCCCATTTTTCTTTCATAAGGAAAATGGCAGATGCTCTGGATATTGCCACAACAGAACAAGTGGAATATGAGGAGGAGATTGAGTATCTCAATATGATGGGTTTAACACCCACAACGGCCCTCCTCTTCCTAGTATATAAATTCTTCAAGAAGGATGCTATGAAGCTCCTGCAGACCCCAAATTCTATTCCTCCAATTGACAAGCGAATAGATAAAAAATACCAGCTGGACAGGGAGGGAGCTGACTTCCTCTTCTCCCATCCTGATCATCAAGGGGTAATACAGCAAGCTGCCTGTGATAAAGCTGAAGTCCCTCTGTCCTCACACCCTCCGGACAAGGAATCCAGAAAATTAAACAGTATGGCCAAAAAGGGCTAGTTGTCAGCCTCGTTGGCCATGAGACACGCTATTTTTCAAGCTTATGCTGCCCCAGTATCAGAAATCCCTGTGGCAGTCAGTACTGGCAATGTCCATGAAGGCCACCTCACCCTTGTCAGATGACCTGGTGGAAATTGCCAGGTTTGGGCTAGAGGCGGCCAAGTACCAGTTCCAAATGGCTGCTGATGTAAATGACACTGCAGCCAGATGGATTGCTAATACAGTGGCTCAGAGGAGGTTTGCTTGGCTTAGGGCCACAAACCTCACTCAGGATACCCAGTCAAAGGTCCTGGATTTCCCATTAGAAGGAAATGCGCTTTTTGGAGAGTCCACAGTGGCCTATATGAAAAAGGTGGATGAATATAAGGCTACTTATAGAAGTAACTCTGCTAGAGACAGAGCTTCTTCATCCACCAGGCCCTATGGAAGTGGGGTTAGGGGTCGTTCCTTCTCATCAAGACCCTTTTTCCAGCCAGTAGCCATGCCCCAATACCAGCAGTACCCCCCACAGGGTTACTCAAGGGGTAGGGGTAGAAGGGGCTGTAGGTGAGGGGCTCAGCCACAACCTCAACCCCAGCCTAAACAGAACCCCTGAGATGCAGGCCGCCTCCTCCTTACCTGTTGGAGGCAAACTGTCCCATTTCCTCCCCCACTGGTCAACCATTACCACAGACAAGTGGGTGTTGGAGGTAGTGGGCAAAGGTCTGTCCCTGCAATTCAAATTTCTTCCTCGAAAAAACCCCAGGATTTCCACCTCCCCACCCCTAGCACAAATCTCGTTGCTAGAGGCAGAGGTTCAGAAGCTGTTTCAGCTCAAAGCAGTGGAACTAGTCCTTGCAACCCTGAGAGGAAGAGGTTTTTACTCCAGATACTTCCTAACAACAAAGAAAAATGGGGAGTGGCGGCCAATTTTGGATCTCAGAGCTTTAAACAAGCACCTGAAACAAGCCAAAGTTCAAAATGGTCACTTTGGCTTGGATTCTGCCAACAATCCAAAAAGGGGACTGGCTGGCATCTCTGGACTTACAGGACGCTTATTTCCTCATCCCCATAAAAGAATCTTACAGGAAATATCTCAGATTCAGACTCCCTTCAGGTCATTATCAGTTTGCAACCCTGCCCTTCGGCCTTTCCTCGGCACCAAGGGTGTTTACAAAATGCCTAGCAGCTGTGGTGGCATTTCTTCGAAGACAGGGAGTGACTGTCTTCCCATACCTGGACGACTGGCTGGTGGTGGGCAAATCACCAGAACAAGTCACAACCTCTCTAAAGCTCACACAGGATCTTTTGGAGTCCTTGGGTTTCATAGTAAACCAGAAAAAATCTGTCTTCACCCTTACACAGACTTTACAGTTCATAGGGGCAGAGATCAGGACCCTACAGGCCAGGGCCTTTTTACCACTAGACAGGGTGCAAAGCCTTCAGGCCATAGCAAACTCCTTCAAGTTGCACAGTCAGAAAACAGGCAGGCAATTCCTGCAGCTCTTGGGTCATATGGTTGCATCCACAGGCACAGTGCAGGGTTCCAGGTTTCACATGAGTCATCCAGTTTCACCTCAGGAATCACAGGAGTCAGAAAAAAGATCCCTTTTCAACACTCATTCCAGTGTCAAGGCCTCTGTTACAAGCCCTCTTGTGGTGGAAAAAGGAATCCGACCTAAGGCAGGGAGTCCCCTTCCAGAAGGAGGATCCTTCACTAGTCCTCACAACAGATGCATCCCTTCTGGGCTGGGGTGCCCATCTAGGGGAGCACACAACTCAGGGTACCTGGTCAGGGGCAGAGTCCCTCCAGCATAAAAATTTGCTGGAACTCAGAGCAGTGAGGCTAGCACCAAAAGTTTTCTCTACACTGGTAATGGACAAAGTGGTACAAGTCAGAACGGACAATACCACCACTATGTATTGCATAAACAAGGAGGGGGGCACCAGATCAGGTCCCCTATGCACAGATGCCATGAGAATTTGGACTCTGGCATATTCTGTAAAGGTGTCCCTGCAAGCCATCAATCTGCCAGGAAAGGACAATATCTTGGCAGACACACTGAGTTGGATCAATCAGTCCCATCATGAATGGACAACTGAACAAGCAGGTGGTGCAGGTAATTTTCAGCAGGTGGGGCGTTCCAGAGATGGACTTGTTCGCATCCCACCAGAACCACTAGTTGCCTCAGTATTGTTGCAGGCCACCAGCCCAAGGCACAGTCCCTCTGGATGCCCTGGTACTGGATTGGTCAGGCAAGTTTCTCTATGCCTTCCCTCCTTTTCCTCTAGTTTTCAGGGTACTGCTGAAGCTCAGATCCCCCTCTCAGCTTCTCTGATATTGATAGCTCCAGATTGGTCCAGGCAGCCATGGTACTCTCTTCTGTTCTCCATGTCAGTGAGCAAGCCAATAAGCTTGCCTCTTGGGCACAATCTTCTATCCTCCAATCAGGGAACATCGCTGTTCCCAAATCTCAAGTCCCTCCACCTGAAGGCATGGCTGTTGAGGAATTTAGAGTATGCAGGCTTGAACCTTTCTGAAGCTGTATTAAACATATTGAAAGGTTATAGGAAGCCTTCCACTAAGAAAACTTATTCTGCTAAGTGGAAAAGATTCTCTTTCTGGTGCTCTGGTAGAAACTTCACCCCAGATGATGCAGGGGGTCTCGGTGGTATTGGATTATCTGACTCACTTACATTCACAAGGTCTGCAACCCAGTTCTTCAAGAGTTCACCTTGCAGCAGTATCTGCATACCTTTCTGCTAGGACAAAGGTGTCTGTAGCATCAGATACCATTTTCAAAAGATTTTTTAAAGGCCTGATGCATTTGCACTCTCCTCACAGGGCACTAGTGCCCACTTGGGATCTTAATGTATATATAGCCAGATTGATGCGGGCTCCTTGCAGGCCTATGGCTACAACCACTAAAGTATGTTACCTGGAAAACGGTTTTCCTGGTAGCAATTACCTCAGCAAGAAGAATCAGCGAGCTTCAGGCTCTCTGTGCTGAGCAGGACTACATTTCTTTCCACAGGGATAAGGTAGTCCTCGGAACAGACAAACAATTCCTTCCCAAAGTTGTTTCAGATTTCCATCTGAACCAGTCACTCTGCCTGTCTTCTTCACAGACCATACAAGCTCTGGTGAAAGAAGGCTTCACAGTCTGGATGTGAAAAGAGCTCTCAGCTACTACATGACCGCTACTAAAGGCCACAAGCAAGACAAGAAACAACTTTTCCTTACATATGGGGATGTTGGAATGGGCAAACCAGCCTCAAAAAGATCCATTTCTCGGTAGATTGTCCAGTGTATTCAATTCTGCTACACTAAAACAGGTAGAGAGTCCCCAGCTGGGTTGAGGGCTCATTCAACAAGAGGAACAGCTGCCACTATTGCAGCTGCTAGGGAGGGTGCCATTATTGGACATTTGTAAAGCAGCTACTTGGAAATCAGTACACACCTTTACAAAGCGTTGTAATTTGGATATTTTGTCCAGAAGTGATGCCAAGTTTGGCACAGCAGTCCTGCAAAGTCTGTTTCCAAAATAAGTTCTGTGCCCACCGCCAGGGGGTACTGCTTGGTAGTCTGCACAAAGTTATGAATGGTCTGAGCATTATTGGGGTTAGAAGAAAAAATTACTTACCATAGTAATCTTCTTTCTTCCCAGTAATGCTCAGACATTCATAACTCCCTCCCATCCTTCCCTTCTCCCCTTCCAGAACTTCAGCCTCTGCATTCCGCATGCTAGTGCCACATAGCCATACCCTTCTAGGTACACTTCTCTATGCTAGACAGATTTTAACAGAGTTTTCTGTCTCTCTTAATAGTTTTTCTCACTGTATGGTGAACACCATTATTATATATAGACCCTCCCTTGGAGATTTTTTTTAAGTAAGTTGTTTTATTAGGCTAATCCTAAAAAATGTTTTAATCAATTAGTTGTCGGATTTTTTCATGTTGGATTTACAGTTGGTAGAGGCAGTATTTGAAAGAAGCTCACGTGCAAAGAATTCCATCATTTGCATGTGTTCCATCTCTCTGGGCAGTCCAACCCACCAGGCTGACTGCACAAAGTTATGAATGTCTGAGCATCACTGGGAAGAAAGAAGATTACTATGGTAAGTAATTTTTTTCATCTTTGCCTCCATAGTTGTAATCCTATTGTTGAAGGACTCTGCTTTTCAGTCCAACTAAGTCACTTGCAGCTGCAGGCCATTAGAGTGCTGGGCCTCTCCACCTGCCTCATAGTCCAGGCTGCTTCTACCAGTCTCATCGGGCAAGTTTCATCATCTTGCTCTTCTTGGCCTCTTGAGATGCTGCTTGGCACAGTTTTCCCATGGTAAAACTTTATGAAATTTCTCCGGTGATACAGTTTGGAAGATCTGCTGTCGAGCACACTAAAAAGACCAAGCAAAAAGTTGAGGAAACCCCCAACAAAGAGTTACTGTGGCACTCACCATACACTGAAGTCAGAACTACACAAAACAATATTTGCAGCGATTCAAGGAGGCTTACCTTAATCATGCATTCTTCATTTATTAGTGCAGCAAATCTGTGGGACGAAATAAGAACGCAGCTAAAGTGCAAAGTGCTAGTAGGCTGCGAAAACATTATGTGGCCATACCAGTATCAGGGTCACCAGTACCCCTGTTGGTACCAACCACCTAGCTACGACTCCTATTTATTTTTTTTTGAAATTGTAGTTTTTCTCTCCTGCCTGTACCAGAGCCCTGCTCAGTCAGGAGACGCCAAGAGAATTGCCCCACTGCTGCCTTACCTGGATCTCTGGAAGACACCCATGGAGCCGTGGCTATACCCCCAGATGGTTACGAGGTGAGGCCTGTACACCCCAATCAATCATCATTTCGTCGGGTCCGTTGGTGGTCAGATAGGCAGCAGCTGTTAGGGTCCATTCCCGGTTCTCTGGTGTCATTTTTCCCTGTTCTAAGGGAGTGGCTATGCCCTGATGTCAAGGCATCTGCACCGTCATCCTCACTCCCAACCCTCTGTGTGCTCGTGCTCTTGCTGTGCCTCTGGCTTCCACCAGAGGCCAGTCAAGTGCCAAGTCGGACCCCCCCCCTCCCCCCGAGAGAGGGCTGTCCTCCGGACGCTCAATCCTCTCCCTCCCCTGCTGACGGCCGAGGCTTATTCCCAAACCCGGTTCACCGATGTGGCGCGAAGTGTGGCTTCCAGTGCCTCAACCCTCAGTGCCACGGGGCTGGCCCACCATTCCTGTTTTATGGGGTACCCAAAATAACCTTTACCACCACTTCCTCCACCTCCTCAGCTGGAACCCCAAAAATTTATCTTGACTTGGTGGAAAGACGCCAAGACCTAGCTTCTGCAAGAGTTGGGTCAGCCACAGCTGGTAGTCAGTGCTACCCTGACCCATAGGGTGCCACCTGGAAGCCCTGCCCCTTCCAGTAGAGTATCCGACAGAGGCACAGACGGTCTGCAGTTGGAAATCACTCTGGGGACCAGACTCTCAGAGGCAGTTCCAGATGCCACTTATTTGCCAAGCAGGCTGGAATCCTCTGATTCAGATGAAGAGTCTGACTTGGGGGACCAGTCGGAACCCCACTCTCCCATAGAGCCTCAGCCAAAGGAGTTGTCAGAATCACCACTGGAGGATCTGTCTTTCGTGGAACCCCTCCGGTCCATTCAAAGGTCCTGCGGTTGGACATCCCAGGAGTTGGACCCTAAGTGCAGAAGACTTGCTGAGTATCTGGACCTGGTTACTATGGCCCCCCTTCCTATTCCACCTTGGAGGTGGCCGCATGAAGATCTGACATCTACAATTTGGCAACAGCCGTTGTTTATTCCTGCGATTTCCAAGAAAGCCGACAGGACTTACCTCCCCGGTAGGGGTTTCCCACCTAACAGCAGAACCTAAGGCAGACTCTGTCGTAGTCGTTGCAGCCCACGATAGGTTGGGCCAGCTCAAACATCTAAGTGCCTCTCCTCCCGACAAGGAGTCAAAACAGATGGACCAATATGGACGCAAGGTCTGTATCTCCTCTACATGCACCATACACTCACTCAGCTACGTAGCCCGCGGTGGCTTTCCAAATGTTCGCCTTGTCCGACCTGGAAAAGGACATCCCAAAAGAACCTCACAAACAATTCAGGAATAAACTTCTGTACAAAATTAGAATTAACAAATCGTCCTGCCGCCATGCTGTACGAGCCACCTACAACTCGGTAGATTCGGTGGCACGTTGCATGGCTATGGGCATCTGCCTCAGTCGCCTTGCCTGGCCCCGTCTCACAGGTCTGGCACAGGATGTACAGAGCACACTTCTGGATGCTGCATTCAGGGTTCCAGTTCTGTTCGGGGGCAATGCCAAACAGATAATCACTGAACTGCTAGAAAGCGGCAAATCCCTAAAGGATGTCCGCTCAATGTATCACTTAGGTCAAAAACCCAAGCGGAATTTTCGTCACCGCCAATGGAAATAGAACAAACAAAACCAGGGCAGACGCCAAAATAAGCATCTGGGGCCCTGCTTCCGTTGCTCAACCCCCAGGTTTAACTTTACAAAAACAGCCAGTGGGGCAGGCACCCTCCCTCTGTGTCCTGACTTATGGGTGTCCCCCATTACCTCCCCTCCCCGTGGAGGAACCAGTGGGGGGAAGATTCGGCCTCCACCTGGAAGGGTGGAAGGCTGTAACCGCAGACGCGTGGGTCCTACAATTGATTGCAGAAGGTCACTCGATAGAGTTTCTGGACAGACCCTCAAGCAACCCAACGGGCAGGTCTCACTACCCGTCAGGCCAGCAGAGTTTTGTCCTACAAGAAATCCAAGCTGTACTACAAAAATCGGCTATAGAGTGGGTTCCAACAGAGTAGATAGGAAAGGGATTTTACTCCCACTTCTTTCTAGTACCCAAAAAGGCGGGAGACCTCAGGCCCATCCTAGATCTCTGCGTGCTCAACCTCTTCGTAGAACACACGCGGTTCTGCATGTTGATCCTCCAGGGACTTTGCCCCTGCTCCAGCTAAACAATTGGCTGTGTTCCCTGGATATGCAGGATACCTTTTTTTTTTTTTTTTGGTACTTTTATGTTTATTGTTTTAGTATAAAACAATACCTAAAAATTGTCATACAAAGCAATCAGTAATATTAAATACCATGATTTTGATATACATTTTCATCCCTTGCATTCTGTTACAGAAGGGGAAAAAAGGGTGTTCCAGTATAATGTCCAAAACAAGTGTCCGTATATGCCAGCCAACTGAGTAGCATAGGAATATCTAGTTTAAGTAGTAGCAGTAGATTATCTGTTGCAGTCCCTGTGGATTGCTGTTTTTCCACTTGAAACTGTTTAAATTGTCAGGAAGAAATCATGCTTTTCAGTGTTTACTCTGCACGAAGCTACAGAACTACTACTCCGCTTAAACATTGTAGCACTTTGAATACAATCGGATATATTCGGACAGAACTGCATCCTATGAGAACTTCTATTATAATACATTAACATGTAAGAGCCTTTAATATAGGACTGTGTTAAACCCTCCCCCTTCCCTTAACACATATGGAAGCCTAAATACCAATAAAAAAGAACTGGGCTCACCAGTGATAGCACCACCATCATAGTGATAGGATGAGTCTCTGTAGTATTGAAATAAGGGAGTATTAGTGGGTCAACAAAGTAAATGTATTGGGGGGAGGTGGAACGTCTTCCTCTATAAAGATAAAGAGTGAGACAGCAGTACCTTTAGTCCTGTACAAAAGCGTTAACCTTCATTAAATTGAACAATGTCCCAAGTGTGTACAAGTCCTTTCATTCTTTATCAGAAGTGTCCTCTTCCAGGACTCCAGTGGCTTTATCCTTAAAATTCTCTTTCAGTTCTCTCCATCCAGCGCCCAGCATCTTTGGGATCATTTAATTGCCAGCTTTTCCCCTGTAGACGTGCCGGTAACAGAAAGGAGTGCACTATGCCTAGTGCACGGAGTCTTTGCCGAAACCCATTGAACTGCTTTTGTCTAGCCCTGGTTTGGAATGACAGGTCTGGAAATATTTTGACATCTTGGTCTCCAGTTGTGATCGGATACATCGACCTTGCAGATACTAATAGTTGGTCCCGTATCTCCATTCCAGTAGTTTGCACTAATACAGTGTGAGGTTGATCTGTGCTGATAGGCCTAACTCTTGGGTTGACTCTGTAAGTCCTCCAGCGAACGTTCCAGTCAAAGTTCTCTAGAACCGGGATTGATTCCTGTATCCAACTCCTCATAAAGTCTAGCAAGCTAGCGCCTTCCGCTCCTTCAGGCACACCGAGGCACAGATTTCCAGCTCAAGCTTCATTTTTTAAGGCCTCCAGCAGACCTCTTAATTGGGTATTTTCTTTAGTGAGTGTAGCTACTCTAGCTTGCGTAGAAATGGATTGCTTGTCTGCCTTGGCGACTGTACCGCTTAATTCTTTGATGGCAACTTCATGCATTTCTGACTTCACCAAGTTGCGTTTCATTTTGCTGTTCATTAATTGTACAGTTAAAATTTGCTGCCATGGTGGAGCCTGTGAGTTCTCTGGCTCAGGAGCTACCTCATGGCTTGCAGCTTCCTGGGCCTGACCCTGTTTCAACGTGGTTGATTTAGAAGGTCCTGCTCCTGTAGTTTTTGTTTTCCCCATACTGAATTTGGTATCAGTTTGAAGCTTGCGGCATCAGGGTTTCGAAACTATCAATTCTAGGGACATGGATATGTTGTTATTCCACACTGTATGACAGGTTCCTTGCTGCTTTAAATCTTGCCGGAAGGTCTTCAGGCTGGCTTCTCCCACCCACCTGGGTGGTAAAACTCTTGGCTCCGCCCCATGATGCCAGATCTTCCGTACCGCTTGTAAGCTCAGGTTCCCTCCTTAACGTTCTGCATGTAGACTGGATCCTAATTCTTTGGTTCGCCCGAAACTTATTCTAAAATTTTCTAGACTTCAGTCAAATCACTCCCTCGCGGCTGAGATGGACAAATCGACTCCCGGATTTTGGCGGTGCCCATGTGGGCAGAAAATGTCCAGGACGGACCCGCACTCCACGTGCGTCTACTGCCTCGGCCTAGACCATGGCCCGCAAGCCTGCGAGTTATGCCGTTCATTTTTGGCCAACGTCCTGGAAGACCGCGCTGCCCGGTTACAGCCTGGGTGCCCGAAGCAGTACCGCCCGGTGAAATCTGTTGAGGGTCCGTTGGGCGGTTACGCTGGCGGCTGGCTCGGCTGAGCAACTCGAGCAGATGATCGCCCGCGAGGAAGAGGTGGCACAGACTGCATCATCCTCTTCCTCGGTCGTGGCATTTATCCCGCTCTCTCTGGGTACCTCATATTCGGCTTCTTTTAAGGAGCTTTTCCAGTCCATTTCCACGAAGGGAGAGGGGCCATTGGCACATTCTTCTCGGTCCAAAAAGAAGGACTCGAAAGGTAAGTCCCACCGTCGGCGTTCGTGGGAGCGGGAGAGGTCCCCTTCCCCGGACAGTCAACACTCGACTTCGGTCGAGGTTGCAGCTAAGGCCGCTGGCTTCACGGTGTCCCCGTCAGGTCAGCCGGCCGAGACACCTGTCGACGCGGTCGAGATTTTTCTTGACCTGTCGGACGGGCTGTCGACTGGTGAAGCCGACAACCCTTCTTCACCGGTTCCCCCAGTGGAGACCGAGGACTTGCCTGCGCCTCTGGTGCCGGAGTCCCCAGTCAAGACTTCCGAGCTGAGGGAAGAGCGGGTGTCCCCCGGCCCTTCCCAGACCTGTCCTCGGAAACACCAAGGATCTCGGTCCAGCCGATCCCGCCGACATCGGCGGTCTCGGTCTCTGCACCGAAGTAAGCGGCGCCACTTATGGTCCTCGTCTTCCTCCTCGGAAGAGGAGAGGCTTCAGCGCAAATTGTGTCGACGCTACGAGGACCTGATGTGGCAGCAGTTACTTCTGTCTGGGAACAAGCCGACGCCGTCGCCTTCCCCAGCCATCAAGTGGCTATCACCCGAGTGGCCGAAACAACCCCTCGCTGTAGTCGGGGTGCCCTAGCCTGGGCCAGTTGTTCGGCCGAAACCAGCTGCCCCACCGATTGTGGTGGAACCTCTGCCTCCACATCCGAAATCGGGGGCGCCGACTAAGGACTCTCGGTCCGGTCAGGGTCTGCCCCACAGGTTGTCGGTCACCCTCACTGCCGACCGTCCTCGGCAGGTGGAGGGTGGCTCAGGCCCCAGGCAGCTCTTTGCGGACTCCTCTGAGTCCGCCGACGCCTCCTCCCTGTTCTCCAGGCCCATTGACCTGGAGTCCTCTGGGGGCCAGTCGATGGACGAAAGCCCATCGTCCTTCATGGGTCTGCTTCGGCTCATCTCGGAGTCTACCGGGATGCAGCTCGAGCCCGTATCCAAGCGGGCCAAGTATCCCCTAACGGAGATACTGGACCGAGGGAATTCACCCACGGTGGCATTTCCAGCTGCTGAAGCCATTGTTGGCCCAGCCTTGGAGCTCTGGCAGCAGCCTGCTGCCTGTCATGTGCCTTCGGCCAGGATGGCCAGGAAGTATGCGGTCCCTACCGGCTCTTTGTCCGTTTTTTCAGAACACCCCTCCGCCGAGGGGTTGGTAACCGAAAGCATTTTCCAGCGTTCCGGGAACACTAGGGATGTGGATAAGCCCCCCGACAAGGAGTCCAAAAAGCTGGACTATGCCGGGTGCAAGGTGTATGCTGCGTCCTCCCTTGGCCTCCGTCAGGCCAGCTTGGCCGTGCTGATGGCACACTTCTCCCACGCCCTCATGGGCTCCCTGGATGAGGTGATCCCTCATCTCCCGGCCAACCTGCAGACCACGGTCAGACAGGTACGGGACCAGGGAAGGGCGGTGGCAAAACAGCAGCTCCAAACGGCTCTGGACATTGGAGACTCCTGTGCCAGATCACTTGCGTCCGCGGTGGCCATGCACCGCAGAGCATGGCTGAGGATATCCAACTTCACGGTGGATACCCAGCATTAACTGGTGGACGTCCCCTTTCTGGGGACTGACCTCTTCCGCCCTGGAGTGGAAGGTCACCTCCAGCAGATCGAAAAGTCCAATGCCACTCTGGACTCGGTCACCTCCGCCCAGAAGGACAAGGGCCGTCGACAACAGCAACATAAGTCCTTTCGACCTTCTGCGCCTGCGGCACGTCCGACCCACCAGGGCCAGCAGGCTCGCGCTTGGTACCCCAAACCCAAGCCTGTGGCTTCCTCTAATAGGAAGCAGGGAGGAAAAGGCCCAGGAGGTCTCTCGGCCGGTCCCTCCTGTAAGCCTGCCCAGTGACGGATTGAGGGGTGTCACCCCCAGCCTCGTCACTCCTCCCTGGGTTCCCCCAGTGGGGGGACGGCCCTGCCACTTCCTTTCCGCCTGGTCCGTTATCACCACGGACCGTTGAGTGTTGGAGGTGGTTGGAAAGGACCTGCCCCTGGAGTTCGAGCAGGCCCCGCCCTTCCAAGCCGTCGCCCCTCGGGGGGGCTACGGGGTCCGCAGCCTCTGTCGGCTCGCCGAGCCGATATCGCCCTGCTCCTTGAAAAAGAGGTGATCAGGAAGGTGGCGGATCCTCCTCCAGACCCGGAGTTTGTGTCCAGGTACTTCCTGGTCCCAAAACGGACGGGGGGCTGGCGCCCCATTCTCTACCTGCACGACCCGAACAGGTTCCTAAGGTCTCGGACCTTCAGGATGGTCACTCTGGCTCAGATAATCCCATCCTTGGAATGTCATGTGGTTCTGTTCTCTGGACCTCCAGGACGCAGTCTTTCACGTCCCAATCCGTCCGTCCCACCAGAGATTCCTCCACTTCAGGGCAGAGGGATCCCTCTATGAGTTTCGGGCCGTGCCCTTCGGCCTTTCCCTAGCTCCCAGGGTCTTCACCAAATGCATGGCAGTAGTGACAGCATTCCTGTGGCACCGAAGGGTCCAGGTGTACCCCTACCTGGACGACTGGCTGATTGCAGCCCCCTTCAGAACGGAGGTGGAGCGGTCCAGAGAGCTGGCCCTCCAGGTTTGCCCTCAGGTCGGCCTCCTCATCAACAAGGCCAAGTCGGAACTCGTGCCAAAGCAGGTGATCCAGTTCATCGGGGCAGAGCTCGAGACTCTACGAGCCAGAGCACGGCTCCCGATGGACAGGACCGAGGTTCTTTCCTCCTTTGCCCAATCATTTCAGGTTGGGCAATTGCGTCCTGCCCGGGACTTCTTGCGCCTCCTGGGCCTCATGGCGGCCTGAACCAGCGTGATCTGTTGGGCCTGTTGGTACATGCATCCCCTTCAATGGGGGCTGGCCAGCCAGTGATCACAGCACTTCGATCCGCTGGATAAGCTAGTGACAGTGACCCAGGGGATGTGGAACATCCTCCAGTGGTGGACCATTCCAGCACATCTGCAGGAGGGCATCCCGTTTGTCCGCCCCTAGCCGACGGTCTCTCTATCCACCGATGCCTCTTTGATGGGTTGGGGTGCCCATCTGGGGGAGCACAGAGCGCATGGCCTCTGGTCCCCTCGGGAGTCCCAATGCCACATCAACCTGCTGGAGCTTCGAGCGGTTCGTCTAGCCCTCACCACCTTCGCTCCGTTTCTACGGGGTCAAGTGGTTCAGGTCCAGACGGACAATACCACGACCATGTACTTCTTAAACCGCCAGGGCGGGACGCGCACCATGCTTCTGTGCAGGGAAGCTATCCGCATTTGGTCACTCGTGTGCAGCCTGGAGGAGGATCTCCTTGCCATCCATGTGGCAGGAGCCTCCCAACACCCTGGCCGATGCCCTAAGCCGGATAGGGGCTGCGTCTCACGAGTGGTCTCTCCTGCCGGAGGTAGTACAAGATCTGTTCTCCCACTGGGGCATGCCTCAGGTGGACCTGTTTGCCTCCAGGGAGAATGCAAAGCTGAGACTGTTTCATGCCTGCCCCCCTCAGCAGGGCTCACTGCAGGGGGATGCCTTCTCGAGGCCGTGGACCCCGGGCCTCTTGTACGCCTTTCCCCCATTTCCCTTGATCCACAAGGTGCATATCCAGATCTCCTCAGTCTCAGCTCCAGGCTCCTGAGGCGCCTTCCAGCCCGCCCGGACCTGATCTCCATCAATCAGGGGAAGGTATTCTATCCGGACCTTCAGTCCCTGCACCTGACGGCCTGGTTCCTGAGCGGCTAGAGTTCCAGGCCTTGGGTCTTTCCGACGAGGTCCTCAACATCGTGGAGACGTCCCTTAAGGAGTCGACCAGAAAATGCTATGCCTTCGGATGGAAGAGATTCTCCATTTGGTGTCAGAGCAAGGGCCTGGACCTTCCTCCTGTTCCTTGGCAAGCATTCTGGAGTACCTGTGGTCCCTTTCTCAGCAGGGACTTCAGTCGACGACCCTTAGGGTGCACCTGGTAGCCATCTCTGCTTACTGGGCGCGGGCGGCAAGCAGTCGGTGGCACAGGAGAAGGTGGTTGGGTGCTTTTTCAAAGGCCTTGATCACATATCCCCTCTGGTGCGAGAACCTCCACCTCTGTGCGATCTACTGCTGGTATTGGCTAAGCTCATGGGCAAGCCATTCGAACTGATGCACAGGTGTGACATCTCTTACCTGTCGTGGAAGACCGCCTTCTTGGTGGCTATCACATCAGCCAGAAGGATGGGAGAGCTCCGGGCGCTTTCCATCGAGTCTCCCTATCTGGTCTTCCACACGGACAAAGTTGGTCTGCGCCCCCAACCGAAATTCCTTCCGAAGGTGGTGTCGGAATTTCACCTTAACCAGGTGTTGACTTTGCCGGTGTTCTACCCCAGTCACACCTCGGAGGCCGAATATAGACTCCATACTCTGGACCCTAGAAGAGCGCTCGCTTATTATAAGGAGCAGACGGCTGAAGTCCGGGAAGAGATTCGCCAGCTGTTTGTCACCTACGCTGAAGCCGCACCTGGCAGACCTGCAGCCAAGCGGACGATAGGCAGGTGGGTCACCTCCTGCGTAGATCTCTGCTATAGGTTGGTGGGCATGGAGCCTCCCAGAGGGATACGAGCTCATTCTACCCGCCATACCGCTGCTTCGGTGGCTGCTTCCAGGGGCGTCCCTATCCAGGAAATCTGCAGGGCTTCTTCCTGGAAGTCCGCACACACCTTCATCACCCACTACCACATCGACCTCGAGTCATGCCGGGATGCTGGTTTTAGGGCCTCGGTTCTCCAGTCTTAATTCCCAAGTAGGGGGTGTGCGACTTGCCTCCCTCCTCCCAGAGAACTGCTAGGAGTCTGCCAGACAGTGGATGAACAACATATCCATGTCTCTAGAAATACCGGTTACTCACCTCTAACAGGAATTCTAGGAATGGTATATGTTGTTCATCCACATGACCCACCCGGCCTCCCCGGCTTCGACGCACGACCTGGCTTCCAGTGGGCTAGATCTGGTGTCATGGGGCGGAGCAGAGAGTTTTACCACCCGGGTGGGTGGGAGGAGCCAGCTTGAAGACCTTCCGGCAAGATTTAAAGCGGCAAGGAACCTGCCAGACAGTGTGGATGAACAACATATACCATTCCTAGAACTCCTGTTACAGGTGAGTAACCTGTATTTTCTGTTGACTTATTTGACCGTAATAGTAGAAAAATTATATTTTTGTAACTTATTGTGCAGAGCTGTTCTGAGAAGCGTCCTGCTGGGAGTTTGGCTCTCGAGTGCCCCAGATATGCGTATGCTTACCTACATATCCCCATTCTACCGGCCCACCGCCGCTTTCTGAGATTCTTCTTCTAGGGGGAGCATTTTCAGTTCCAGGCCCTCCCCTTCGGCCTTTCTTCGGCACCTTGGGTTTTCACCAAGTGCTTAGCAGTGGTAGCGGCGACCCTGTGTCGCAAGGGCATCTATGTGTTTCCATACCTGGACAATTGGCTGTTGTCAGTTCCATATCAGGACAGTCTGAAGGATTCCCTTTCCGTCACCCTGGACCTTTTCTTCAGACCTGGCATCACTGTCAATTATTCCAAGTCTCAGCTGTCACCCTCCCAGCACCTCCAATTCATGGGAACAGTACTGGACACTGTCCAGGACAGGGCCTTCCTTCCCGTGGACAGGGCAGAGACCCTGATCCTACAGGCTGCACTGGTTGCCTCTTCTCGTTGGACCCCAGCGCACTGTCTTATGACTGCTGTGCCTGATGGCAGCTACCATACCCACAGTCCCACTGGCCAGATTGCACATGAGGGTGACCCAGTGGTCTCTTCGAGTCCAATAAGATCAACGTTTGGATGACATGGACCCGAAGGTGCTAATCTCCAACAGCTTGCAGAGGGATCTCCTCTGATGGCAGTACCATTCCAACCTCTTGGTGGGGGTTCCATTCCACTCTCCGCCCCCCCTCATGACAGATGCCTCGCGTCGAACCTCTGATGGGGGCCCACCTGGGAGACCATAGAACACAAGGGACATGGTCTCCAATGGAGGAGAATCTTCACATAAGTATTCTGGAGACAAGAGCAGTGCTGTATGCTCTTCCATGCATTTCAGTCCCTCTTAGTTCCGGGAGCACTTCTCATCTAGACCGACAACATGGCAACAGTCTGATAGATTAACAAGCAGGGAGGCACCCATTCTTACCCCCTTTGTAGGGAGGCGATGCGGGTGTGGTTCTGGGCTGTTCAACACGGCCCATCCTTGACAACAGTCCATGTTCCAGTTGTTCACAGCATTCTGGTGGACAGTGTTAGCTGCTCAGTTGCCAGGGCTCATGAGTAGAAATTGAAGCAGGAGGTAGTGGGAGATCTCTCCTTTCAGTGGGGTTGGCCAGAAATAGACCTCGTCGCCTCCCCATCCAATGCAGAGCTACCCAGCTTTTACTCGCTTGTTCCTGGGCATGGACAGGGAAATTTCTCTATGCTTTCCTTCCCTTTCCTATTCTGCAGAAGGTTCTGCTGAAGCTACAGGTGGAGGGGGCACACATGATTCTCATTGCCCCCCATGGCCTCGGCAGATATGGTTCCCACTGCTACAGCAGCTAGTGCTGGAACCCCCAGTACCTCTACCTCTCTTTCACAACCTTCTGTCCCAGGAGCAGGGCACCCTTGTACACCCGAGCCTCAAATTGCTCCACCTTCATGCATTGCACCTTTGGACATAGCGATTTCTAGCTATGGCGTCTCCTCCGGAGTCACTCAGGTCGTATTGGAGGCCAGGAAACCCTCCACTAGATCCAAATATGCCATGAAGTGGAAAAGATTTTTGATCTAGGCCATAGCCAAAGACTTCGACTTGTTTTCCTGCTCGGCTTCCCAGGTCCTAGAGTACCTCTTGCACTTGTCAGAGTTGGGCCTCAGTTATTCCCCTCTGAAGGTCCATCTCTCTGCGGTTTCAGCGTACCACTTTCAGGTGGAGGGCAAAACCCTAGCTCAGCTAGAGGTTTCCAGAACCTTTTTGAAGGGGATCCTTCACCTCAAACCTCCAGTCTGGAATCCTGTTTCCCCCCTGGGATCTTAATTTTATTTTGGAAAAACTTACTTTGCTCCCCCCTTTGAGCCAACAGCAAGTAGTGATATGCATTACCTTTCGTGGAATACACACTCTTTAATTGCTATCACTTCAGCTCTGAGTTTCAGGCTCTAGCTTGTAGATAGCCTTATTTAATTTTCCACAGAGACCGGGTGGCTCTTTGGACTAACCTTTCCTTTTTTCTGAATGTAGTTTTGGAATTCACCTTAAATCGGAGTGTTGAACTGCCGGTGTTTTACCCAGAGCACTCCAGCAGGGGGTAGTTATCTCCTGCACACCCTTGACGTGCACAGGTATTTGAGATATTACGTCTCAAGGACTAAGGAGGTTTGCAAGTCGGATCGACACTTCATAGCCTTCGCTCTCAAGTGCCAGGGCAAGGCTATTTCTGAACAGACTCTGTCTAGGTGACTGCCAAATTGTATTCATTACGTTTACCAGAAGTAAGAAAAGCCCCTTCTGGGGACGGTCAAGGGCCACTCCACTAGGGGAGTGGCCACTCTGCTGCCTTTTTCAGAAACTTGTCCACTGCGGACATCTGTACAGCTGCCACTTGGTCCTCTGTCCACACCTTCATGAAACATTACAGCCTGGACATTGCCTCTAGGTGCAGGGCAAGCTTTGGTCTAGCAGTCCTGCAAGGACTTATGCCATGAGCAGACTGTCGTTGGCAGACATTTTCCTCCACCCGGAACCTAGTCTTTGACTCCTTCTCTTTAGTTGACTGCTTGGTATTCAGTCCTACTTGTGAAGACCTACTGCAGGAACCCTCTCGAAGTAAGATATAACAGTTATTTAAGAACTTACTGTAACAGTACATCTTGAGAGAGGTTCCTGCAATAGATCTCTAATTCCACCACCTTACCTCAGCTCCTGTTTTTTTTTTTTTTCTTGTCTTTATTCCTTCCCAGGACTTTGTTTATCCATGGCTCCAGGGTATCAGAATGTCACTCCTCTCTGCTTCCTCTCTCGGGGTCTGTGGCGGGAGGAGAACTGGGCGGGGCAGTCCCCGCTGATGATTGCCCCAGCTGTAAGTTTGCGATGCGGTGCTGACACCAGCAGGTGCAGTCCTACTTGTGAAGACCTACTGCAGGAACCTCTCTCGAAGATCTACTGGTACGGTAAGTTCTTGCATAACTGTTATCTTACTTCGAGAGGGCTCTTGCATTAGGTAATAACAATTGGGACTAAGCCGCCAGGCGCCAGGACCACATGGAAAACTTTAGCTAGCAGTGTATAGTGGGGGACCACCCCCAACGTCTCATGACCGGCATTGGACAGATGCCATATAAGGGGCGGTCCCCAGACCTGTCCTCCAGTTCTTTCCCGCTGTTGACCTGCGCACATCTGACCTCGCGGAACGCTGCTACAGTTTGACTGCCATTTTTGATAAGTAGATCTTTCAAATTTTGTTTATTTTTTTTTAATAAAAATTGTAGTACTTGTCGGATTGCATGTCTTCTCCAACTCCTCGCATCAAAATAAGCGTGTCTGCGTTAAGTGGCTCACAGAGATGGACACCCAAACTTCGTGCCTCTTACTAACATACTAACATACTAAAATGCCAGCAGAATAGGCCTAATGGTCTTTCGTGTCTGCTCGTTTGGTCAGCCCCCACCCTGGGTGCTGACCTTGCTGTCCCCCTCGCCTTCTCTGGCTTCTCCCTTCCCAGTTCCGGATATTCTTGCTGCATTGGATTTTGCTTCCTGAACCCTTCCCTGTACCTGTCCCACCCCTCTTGAACCCCTCCACTGTCTCTGCCTCCACCAGCCCCTAGGTAGTGCATTCCATGGCTCTACCACCCTCTCAGTAAGTAGCACCTCCTCCTTTCTCCCTGAATCTTCCCCCTCCAGCTTCCACCCACGCCCTCTAGTGGCCCCTTCCTTCGAACCACCCTCACTGTTCCTCCCCTATTTACCCTCTTCATGTACCTGAAGACCTCTATCATGTACCCCCGGTCCCTTCTCTCTTCCAATGTGTACATATTTAGCTCTTCGAGCCTCTCCTCATAGGTCCTGTCCCCCAAGCCCCAAATCATTTTGGTTGCCCTCCTCTGGATCCTCTCCAGGAGGTTAATGTCCCTCTTTAAGTGTGGCCTCCAAAACTGCACGCAGTACTCCAGGTGCGGCCTCACCAAGCAGTTATACAGAGGGAGTATCACTCCTCCTTCTGAGGTGATCCCCTAGCGATGCATCCCAGCATCCTGTTGGCCTTGGCTGCTGCCCTCCTACAAGTCTCAGAGTTGTTCATCTTGACATCCACCACCACACCAGGTCCCTCTCAGCCATTGAGACTTGTAGTATTCCCCCAGGGTGTACACTTGGCCTGGGTTTCTGGCCCCCAGGTGGAGTACCTTGCATTTCCCTGCATTAAACCTCAGCTTCCACTTTCTAGACCATCTTTCCAGAGCCTCCAGGTCCCCCTGCAGGGCCACCCTCCCCTCCTCCCCCATCCACCACTGCCCCCAGTTTGAGGTCATCTGCAAGAGACTCATCTCACTCCTGATTCCTGTCCTTATGTCAGATCGTGGCGTTGAACAGAAGGGGCCCAGGACTGATCCCTGTGGGACCCCACTATGAGCCCTCCTTGGGAAGAGATTATCCACCAACTCGACCCTCTGGGTCCGGTCCTGGAGCCAATTGCCTATCCAGCCGGATCATCTGGTTTCCACCCCCATTTCTCCTAGTTTATCCAACAGGCCCCGTGAGGAACAGAGTCAAATGCCTTGCTGAAGTCCAGAAGAGGACATCCACTGGTCTACCCAGGTCCAAGGCACTTGTCACCCAGTCATAGAACTCCACCAGGTTTGTCTGACACGATTTCCCGGGATGAATCCATGCTGTCTATCGTCCAGGCACCCTGACTTATCCAGGGCCCCTAGCCACTCCTTGACAATGCCTCCATCACCTTGCCCACCACTGATGTCAGGCTGACAGGCCTGTAGTTCCCTGCCACCTCCCTTGATCCCCCTTGTGGATAGGCACTACATCGCCCACCTTCCAGTCTTGGGGCACCACGCTGTCCTCAGAGATGGTGAAAGCTCTGCCAGGGGTTTCGCCAGGACATCTGCAAGTTCCTTCAGCACTCTAGGATGTAATTTATCCGGCCCGGTGCTTTCTCCGTCTTAAGGGGAGCTGAGGCTTCCCTCACTCTCTCTGCTGTGATTTCCACTTCCAGTACCTCTTCTCCCTGCTTAGCCCTCCCCCACCTGCCAGTGATGCCCCCTCCCAGACCTGCCGATTGGTAAGGGTCCCCCTCCTCATTATCTTTGTCTCCTCCCATGTATATGCAGCATCCCCATTTTCCTGGTGAAAAACTGAGAAGTACTCATTTAGTACCTCAGCCTGCTCCTCTGGGTCTTGTGCCCATCTCTCCCTGATTTAATCCTGCTAATCTGCCCTTCACCCTTCGTCTTTCCCCAATGTATCTAAAGAACCTTTTTCCTCTCCTAATTTCCCTGGCCAGGTTCTGCTCCTTCCTTGCCTTAGCCGCCTCACCACTCTAGTGGCCCTTCTAGCCAACAGCTCATACTCCCTCGATCCTTTCACTCCTTGAGTACTTGAATTTCTTATAGGCTGCTTTCTTTCCCCTTACCTCCTGGACCTCCTGGTCCACCAACAGGGTTTTGGGCCCTACCGCTTTTAGTCTTACTCTTGCACAGGTGCTGGTAGCATCCTGCACCCCTCTCCTGATGATTTCCCACCTACTATCAGCGTCCATGTCTGACCCAATCCCATCCAAATGCTCCTTAAGGATCCTTCCCATTTCCTTAAAATCCACCCCTGAAGTCGGTTACTTCCATCTTTGTGCAGCCTTCTACCCCTCCTAGGTCCAGGCAGAACCAGACTGTAGCATGGTCACTCCCCGGCAATGGGTCCCTTACCTCCAGGCCCCCAATCTGGTCACTGTCTGCCAGGACCACATCCAGTACCCATGCCTCCCTTATGGGTTCCCTCACCTGCTGAGTTAGGAGACGCGTCTTGAAAGACATCCAACAACCTCTGTTCCTGGTCACAGAGGATGTCGCAAGTCTCCCAGTCTGTTCCAGGCATGTTTAAGTCCCTAACCACCACCTTTCCTCTGCCCAGTCTGCAGTGTCTCCTAACATCTGCCACCAGACTGTCCTCCAGCTCCCCAGGGCAGGGGTCCATACACCACCTTATTTTTACTCTTGCCCCCTTGTTATCAAGGTGACCCAACCGCCTCCACGGTTCCTCCTCCCCAACTCCCTATGCCAATGCAGTTTTTACTATCATTGCTACCTCCTCTCCCTTCCTCCCCTGTCCTTCCTGAACATAGTGTAACCCTCAGGTTCAGGTCCCAGTCATGTCTTGCAGTGGCCCAAGTCTCAGTGACCGCTGCCACATCCACTGCTCCCTCAGTTAACATCGCCTGGAGCTCAGGCATTTTGTGCCCAAGCTCCTGGCATTTCTGAGACTACCTTCCACCCTTTCCCTATAGTTTCATTTCCCTGCTCGTGTTCCTTGGGGATTCTGTTTTCTCCTGGTCTGCACTTTGCCAGTTGGTCTTTCCTGCAATCCTCCTGGTCCCCAGGGGGTGGAGACAGAGTCCCTCCTTTATCGGCATCCTTGACTGCCTTTTCTCCTATCCACCCCCTTCACAAGTTTAAACCCACTTTTCACCAATGAACTCCTCCATTTTCAACAGGATTCCCTCCTCCAAATTGAGATGTAGTCTATCTCTAGCATACAGCTCCTTATCCTCCCAGGTCTCCCCCCAATCCCCCATCAACCCATACCCTCTGTCCTCACACCACTCCCTGAGCCACTGGTTTATCTCCCCAATTTTTCTTTTGTGTTCCCCACTAGCCCTTGGCACTGGCAGGATTTCTGAGAAGGAAACTGTGCATCCTATGTCATGACAGACCCTGGCAAGCTCCCTGAATCTTGCCTGTATCTCTAGCTCGCTATTTCCCTCAATGTCATTTGTGCCCAGGTGGACCAGTATGTCTGGGGAACCCCCACAGTCCTTTGCCAGCTGATATACCTCGTGCTTAGCCCTGTGCACCGTTAGTCAGGGAAGCATCTTGTTCTAACTAGCCAGGCTTCTCCCCCCTATCCCATTTGATACCCCTGATCATAGAATCCCCAGCAGGAGCACTCTGACCACTCCTTTTCCTCCATTTCCCCCTTCCATGTCCCTCATCCTTTCTACCGCCCCCACCCAGCTGGCTCCTTGTTCCTCCCCTATCTGGGTGCCACATGCCACCCGTTCCCTATTTACCATGGCCTCCCTCCCCTCCAATTCTATGCCTCTCCTCCTCCTGAGTATCCTTCTGTACCTTGTTAATTCCCCCCTCACTGCTACGAACTGGTCCTTCTCCCCCATCTGCTAAACTAGCCTGGCTCATCCTCCCTTCCTTCCTGTCTCCATTTAGTTCCTCCTTGCTCATCGTACTCCTCTGGCCTAACCCCTCAGCTCTCTTTACTGAATCATCCTTGTACTGCTGGTCCTTCTTTACCTTTCCTCCCAACTGGTCCTTCTCCTTGCGCTTTCCTCCCTCTTCCCCTGCTCCATTTCTACTCCCCCATTCTCCTGCATTCCAGGTCCCCCTGTTCTTCCTGCTATCTGGCCCCTGCCTCCTGCCCCCACTCCCACCCTTTCCAGTCTCTAACCACCTCTGTCATGGCTACATCCCCCCATCCTTGAGGCAGAAGAGGGTGGGCGGTTACTAAGTACAGGTCTGATCCACCTCACCTTGCTTCCTTCTGTCAGCACTGGCTATCCGCCTACTTCCTGAGAATGTTGTCCCTCCGTCCCCCTTTGTGAGGGTCCCAGTTACCTGCCTGCTTCCTTGGTAGTGTCCGTTTGGACCCCTCTGCCAGGGTCCCTATGTGGCCCCTAGGTATTCTCCTGCACTCCTTTCCCTATACCCCGCCCCCAGTGCTTGGTTACCGCGCTGTGGGAGTTCCAGCCCCAACCATACCACCCCTTCCCCAGCTTTCTCCTCATCCCCAACCTCCTCCCTAAGCTGTGCCAGCTGGTAGCACACTGGTCAACCACCAAACTTCCAAGCCCAGTCCAGTATCATGGCTGCTCCACACCCTGTGCACCCCACCACCCTCCCAAGATGCGGCCCCTAATGATGTGTGGTTCCATCCCTTTCAAATAGTTTTCCTTGGGTGAGCCACCAGGTTCCCCTATTCCAAGATACCCCTACTGCCTAAGCAGGTCACCCACTAATCCTAGAGACAGTCCACTGTACACCAGTAACTCTGTTATGGGTGCAGTACAACACATTAAACATGTAAGGAAATGAACAACTCCTAAGCTCCTCTCTCCCGGCCTTTAAATCCAACCCCAGTGGCTAGAACTACATGAGCTGCACCAGCAGCCTTTCCTCAATTGCAGGGCAGGTCTTCCCTATAAATTTGCAGACTTCTGGTGGGGAGGGTGGGTCTTGGGCAGACACCTGACAGAGAGAGTGTATCAGCCCTGTCTCCTCCAAGCCCTGCAGCTAAAGAACCATCTCCAAGCAAATCCCACCAAACAGGTTTTAAATCAGAAGAAATAGGCCTCTACCAGCGCAGCCTGTTACAAAGTGAAACATCCACAAAAAGAGCCCCACTTACAGCCACTAAATCAGTTTACAAACATCCAGGATCCCCCAGAACAATACCCTACTAGCCCCTTAGAAGCAAGAAAGGAAAGAGCTAACCTACCAAGTAATATCCACAAGAACCCTGTGAAAACAGCAGCAGCTACTGTCCTCTTGTGCTTGAGACCTGACCATGACACCATGGCCTGTGCGGCTTGCCAGAAATTTAACCAGGTCACATGGAAATGCAGGCAGCAAGCCCTGGAAGCCGAACTTTTGAAGACAAAACTCGCTTCCATGGAGAAAGAGCTGCGGCAGTTGCGAAGTGCTTCCACGTCTCCAGGAGGTTCTTCTGACTCCCCAGAAGAAGCAGAAAAGGAAGAAGATGAAGAAGAAGAAGAAGGGGGGAAGAGGAGGGGTGTCCAGGATCGAGGCCGCAGCTCCCTCCAGCAAGGGAAGTGCTCCTCTGGCTAAGTCTGTTTCTGCTATGCAGCAGACTGAGCGCCGCCCCCCCCCCCGCTCTGAGCTGGTTACTGTTCAGGTGGGCACCTCCAGGGAATCGGAGGCTCCAGCTACTGTTGGGCCCCTCAAAACTCCTGGGTCTGAGCCAAGTGGGTTGGCTAGTAAGTCTGGCATTGGGCCTTCTGATGAATGCCCAGCCATGACGCTTCCGTCGGACCCTGTTAACAGGTCTGACAGTAGTCTTCCAGCCCAGCACCCGCTGCCGCCACATCCTCCTCGGGAGGAATCCCCCTCCCAGGACCCTCCCACGCTACCTCCGGTGGTATCTCCGGACTTCCCATCCCTTCGGAGCCAGAGGAGGAGCAGCCGCCCACTGGTCCCTCAAACATGCCAGTGCCAGACCGCCCATTGCTGGATCTCCCTTCAGGGACTCCGACGCCCACCCCTGTGGACCCTCCATCTGGGCCTTCTGCTCCTCCACAGACTCAGGTGGGTCCCTTTGGTACTGACGCCGGGCCTTTCTCCAGTACACCCTCAGACTGATCTGACCCTCCCGGGGGCCCTCTCATATTCCTTTCGGGCCACTGTTGGGTCCTTCAGCACTGTTGTCTGGGCTTACACCAGGCTAGCTGATGTCGGGTTATCGGATGCTGCAATACCCTATCCTTGGGTATCAGATGCCGCAGTACCAGACTCCGGGGTACCTTACGCCAGGGTACCCAGTGCTGGGCTACTTGAAGCTGCAATACCTGGCGCCGGGCTATCTGATGCCAGCTATGCGCTGCTGTACCAGCCACCTCTGCCACAGCTGCAGGTGAATTTAACCTTTTTTGACTCTTGGTGGGCCAAAACCAAGTCTCAGCTGGTTATGGAGCTGGACTGCCGTCAGCCAGTAGCAGCCTCCACGCCAGTCCACCTAAATCCACTCCACGATCTCCGTTGTCTGTGGAGACGTGCCCCTCCATACCGGGTCGCATGCTGGGTGCCTTCTCCATGGAGGGCCGCTGCAGCGAGTTGGTTCAACTTCACAAGGAGGTTCCCCTTTCCAGGGCTTGGTCCCCAGATGGGAGCCCTTCGTCGGACTCTGAGTCTGACTCTTCTCTGCCTCCAGATACGTGACTCCTCTTCCAGAGGATCCTAAGCTGAAGGAAACTCCAGTGCCCAGGAGGGCAAGGACCACCTCAGTACCCACCCCAAGGCTGATTTGGTGGTCAGTGCAGCACATGACCGCACCACTAAGCCCAAACATATGAGTACCTCACCTCCAGATAAGGAGTCAAGACAGCTGGACCAGTTTTGACGTAAGTTCTACTTGTCCTCTACTCTGGCTGTGCGGGCTCTGAACTATCTAAGCCACATGATTCTTTATCAGAAGACTGCGCTGTGGCAACTCAAGTCTAAATTTGAGGTCTTGCCCGCTTCTGAAGCCAGGACTGAAATTGAACAGTCAGAATGGCTGAGATTACCTGCCGCCATGCCTTCCGAACCATCTATGACGCTGTTGATGCTTCGGCTCAGAGCACTGCCGTGGTTGTTTGCCTACACAGATACTCCTGGTTGCGTGTCCCTGGATTTGCCCAGTATGTTCAGACCTCTGTCCTGTATGCCTCTTTCCAAGGCTCCGTCCTCTTTGGGGGCGATGTCAAGGACATTCTGACGGAATTACAAGAGAGTGGCGAAACTTTACGCTTAGTGCAATCTCTGTACTGGTCTAATATTAAACCTAAGGAACCCTTTCGTCACCAGAAAAGGCACCAAAACAGGCAGCAGCTTGCCAGAGGTCAGACCAAACGTCGAGCTACTTCCTCAGCCTCCACCCAAGTCTCGGAGTGCCTCCAGGGTGGCGCATCCCAACTGTCCCACCACCTCCTGACTCGTGGCTTGCCCCAGTTTCCACCACTGGGTCTGGAGGAGCCAGTAGGGGGCAGGTTTGCCAGCCACCTGTCTGGGTGGGAGGCTGTTACGGCAGACTCGTGGGTCCTTCGGCTCATAGCTCGAGGTCACACACTAGAATTTCTGGACAGACCTCTAGAAAACCTTCCAGGTCACGCTCACTACCCAAAAGGTCACATTCCACTCTTCCAAGAGGAAGTCGAGGCTCTGCTGAGAAAATCCGCCATAGAGCCTGTTCCTCAGGGCCAGATCGGAAGGAGCTACTACTTCCACTTCTTCCTGGTCCCCAAAAACATGGCAGACCTTCGGCCAATTTTGGATCTCGGCATGCTCAACTGCTATGTAGTGTACAAGAGATTTTGCATGCAGACTCTACCTGGTCTGTTGCCACTGCTTCATCAGGGACAGTGGCTCTGTGTGCTGGACATCCAGGATGCCTACCTGCATATCCCAGCCTTCTGTGCCCACTGCCGCTTCCTTAGGTTTGTCTTCCAGGGTGAGCACTTCCAATTCAGGCGCTCCCCTTTGGCCTGTCTTTGGTACCGAGGGTCTTTACCAAGTGTCTAGTGGTAGTGGCAATGGCACTGTGTCGTCAGGGCCAATATGTGTTCTGTTACCTTGACAACTGACTTCGGTTAGCCCCGTCGAGGAGCAGCTTGGTATCCTCTCTGTCTGCTATCCTGGATCTTATCCGTCGGTTGGTTATTACGGTGAACTACCCCAAGTCTCACCTTATCCCTTCTCAGTGCCTCCAATTTTTTGGGGTGTTACTGGATACAACCCAAGGTCAGGCTTTCCTCCCCTTGGACAGGGTGAAAATGTTGCAGCAGCAGGCCAGGCATGTGGACTCTAGCTGCTGGCTAACGACCAGGGCCGTTTTACATCTCCTGGGCCTTATGGCAGCAGCCATCCCCACTGTTCTCTTAGCTGGGCTCCACATGTGGGTCTTGCAGTGGACTCTGTGTTCAGTGGGGTCAGAGATTGGATGAGCTGGACAGCAGGGTTCAGGTGTCCAGTCCCATGTGGCAGGATCTCCTCTGGTGGCAGGACCTGAACATCCTCTGCTGAGGCATTCCATTCCAGCCCCCCCCGCTCTGAACAGACCCTGACAACAGATGCTTCGGCTCAGGGCTGGGGAGCCCATCTCGGAGACTGAAGGATTCAAGGATCCTGGTCTTAGAGAGAGATCTCTCTGCACATCAACGTGCTGGAGATGAGGGTGGTGGTGTATGCCCTTCAGGCATTCCATTCCCTTCTCCTCCCAGGTACACTGCTAGTCCAGTCTGACAACATGTGCATGGTGTGGTACCTCAACAAACAAGGAGGCACGACGCATTCATATCCCCTGTGCAGGGAGGCGATGTGTGTATCGGACTGGGCAGTTCAGCACTGCCTCCAGCTCACAGCAGTGCACATCCCGGGAGTTCAGGACGTCCTAGCGGACAGTCTCAGTTGCACCCAAGCAAGGGCCCAGAATGGGAACTGAGTCAGTTGGTGGATGAAGAAATCTTCAACCTCTGGTGTCGCCCAGATCCAGATCTGTTAGCCTCCCAATACAACGCAGAACTACCCAGTTTCTGCTCGCTTTTTCCCAGGCCTGGTGTTTTTTGGCAAGATGCGCTGTCTCTTTGCTGGACAGGGAGGTTCTTGTATGCTTTCCTTCCCTTCCTGCTCCTGCAGAGGGTACTCCTGAAATTATGGGAGGAAGGTGCTCACATGATTCTGATTGCCCCTTACTGGCTTCTTAAAATTTGGTTCCCTCTGCTCCAGCAGTTAGTGGTGGAGCCTCCAGTTTTGCTACTCCTCTGCCAAGACCTTCTGACCCAGGAGCAGGACAGGCTGATTCATCCCCGGGCTCAAGTCCTTTCACCCTTACATGTGGCACCTTCTGACATAGCTGCCTCACACTTTGGAGTCTCTTCCAGAGTTGCTGAAGTCCTTGTGGAGGCCAGAAAGCTGTCCACAAGAACCACTTACGCTATGAAGTGGAAATGGTTTTCCATTTGGGCAACCTCAAAGGGCTGGGACCCTTTCTCCTGCCCTGTTCCGCAGGTCATGGAGTACTTGCTGCACCTTTCAGACCTTGGGCTCAGCTATTCTTTGCTGAAGGTCCACTTGTCTGCCATTTCTGCCTACCACACTCTGGTGGACGGCAAAACCCTGGCACAGTTGGAGGTGTCCCGAACTTTTCTGAAGGGGATACACCATTTGAAACCCCTGGTGAGGAACCCTGTTCCCCTGCGGGATCTGAACTTTGTTCTTGAGAAACTCACTCTGCCTCCTTTTGAACTGGCCGTGAGTTGCAACCTGCACTATCTATAAAGGAGAGCGCTCGTTTTAGTTTCCATTACTTCGGCTGGGAGGATTTCCGAGCTTCAGGGTGTTATCTGCAAGGAGCCCTATTTGATTTTTCACTGAGACTAGGTGGCTCTGCTTAGAAATTGTAAGTTTCTACCGAAGGTAGTTTCTGAGTTTACTTTGAATTGGACTATACACTTACCTGTGTTTTACCTTGAACATTCCAGTCAAGGGGAGGTAAATCTTCACAGCTTAGATGTGCACACAAGTTTGCATTACTACACAAATTGGACGAATTCGGTCCGTAAAATGGATCAGCTGTTTATTTTCTTTGTGCCCAAAAGAGAGGGCCCAGCAGTTTCCAAATGGTGTTTATCCAAATGTTTGGCAAACTGCATTTTGTTTTATCAGAAACATAACAGGCCACTTCCAGGGGAAGTTAAAAGGCACTCAACCAGAGGCATGGCTGCCTCTGTTGCGTGTTTCAATAATGTGTTTGCCACGGACATTTGTGTGACAGCCACTTGGAGCTCTGTCCACACCTTCGCTAAACATTACAGTCTGGACATTACCTCTTGGCGCAGGGCAGGCTTTGGACTAGCTGTCCTTCAGGGTCTTCTGTCTTAATCTTGCACCATCTGCAGACCTTTCCAGCCTCCTGTGTTCAGCTTCTGTCTGAAATTCACTGCTTGGGACTCAGTCCTACTGGTTATAACCTACGGCAAGTGCCCTCTCAAAGTGAGATAATACAGTTACATAAGAACTTACCATAACAGTAGATCTTCGGGAGAGAGACTCTTGCAGTAGGTAAGCTTTTCTCTCCCCCCTTCCCCCTGCTGCTGTTCTTTTTCAGCGTTTCTATTGGCTCCAGGAGCCCACTCCTTCCTCCTGTCGCACCTTTCGGGTCTCCTCACAGCCTAGGAAATAAGATCCCAGACTTGCAGGCAATAATGTCAGAGGCTAAACTGGACATAGTAGCAATTAGTGAGACGTGGTTTACCAATAACCACACTAGGGAGACTTCAGTACTTGGCTATGTACTGTTCAGAAGAGACCGAGGTGTGTAAAGTAAAAAAAAAAAGGGGTTGAGGGCCCTGTATGTCAATGAAAATATCAAAGCTACAGAAATTCAGAATATACATAAGGTACCAGAAGAACTGTGGGTCACCCTGGAAACAGGAAATGGGACAGCCATAAGAACTGGGATTGTCTACAGGCCCCCAGACCAAGGGGAGGACATAGACACATTACTGTTAGAAGATATACAAAACATGACAGCTAAAGGGGAGGTTCTGATAATGGGAGACTTCAACATGCTGGATACAGATTGGTCAATACCAGCAGGAACATCTGCCAGAACTAGACCCATGGTGGATTCCCTGCAGGGGGAGGGCCTCAAACAACTGGTGCAACAACCAACAAGAGACTGGGCTATCCTAGATCTAGTACTGACTAACAGGGAAGGGATCACAGATCTCCAGGTAGAAGGTCACCTGGGGGCCAGTGACCATCACATGGTATGGTTCAGTTTGGCCACTATATCTAAATCATCCCATTCCAAGGCAAAAATATGGGACTTCAGAGGAGCTGACTTTGATAAGATGGCCAGCAGAGTTAAGCTAGCCCTGGCAAAAATAAACACAGGTGAGGTGGTACAGGCAAAGTGGGCAAGCATTAAGGATGCAGTACTTGAAACAACATCCCATTGTTTTAGAAAAGGAAGTGCAAAAGAAGAAGGAAACCACTTTGGTTCTCAAATACAGTAGCAGAAAAGGTCAGAGTCAAAAGGCTGGCCTTCAGGAAATAAAAAGGAACACAATGTGTTGAAGATAGGGAGGCATACCAATCTGCCCTAAGGGAAGCAAGGAAGGCAGTAAGGTAGGCAAAGTCCCAAGCTGAGGAAACACTAGCACGAACAGTGAAAGAAGGTGACAAGACTTTCTATAGATACATTAGTGAAAGGAGAAAGTCCAGAGGGGGTACTGCTAAGCTCAGAAGAGAAAGGGGACATGTTAGGAGGAGGACCCTGTAAAAGCATCTACCCTAAATAGATAGTTTTTCTTAGTATTTACTGAAGAGAAGGTAGGGTAGGGCAGGGCCCACAGCTCAGTACCATGGACACGGGGGAAGGAGGTGAGCACTACTCCCTTCACAAAAGAAAGGGTCCTATAAGAGCTCGCTAAGCTCAGGGTGGACAAGGCAATGGGACCTGATGGTATACATCACAGGGTACTTAAGGAGCTAATCGTGGAACTAGCAGAGCCATTAGCAGAACTGTTTAGTGAGTCTCTGAGCACAGGAGAGGTCCCAGAAGACTGGAGAAGGGCTCATGTGATACCGCCCCACAAGAGTGGTAGCAGGGAGGAGGCAGGGAACTACAGACCAGTTCTCCTTTCACTAATGTATCTTTAGAAAGTCTTGTCACCTTCTTTCACTGTTCAAGCTAATGTTTCCTCAGTTTGGAACTTTGCCTGCCTTACTGCCTTCTTTGCTTCCGTTAGGGCAGTTTCCTGTTTCCAGGGTAAGTCAGTCTTACCTCAGTAGTGGGCAAGATTATAGAGGCACTCCTTAAAGAAAGGATAGTGCAACACCTGGAATCCATAAGGGCATAGGATCCAAGACAGCATGGGTTTACAAAAGGAAAGTCCTGTCAAACTAATCTCATAGATCTCTTTGACTGGGTAACCAGAGTGGTGGACCAAGGGGGAGCAGTTGATGTTGCCTACCTTGACTTCAGCAAAGCTTTCGACACTGTTCCACATAGAAGATTGATAAATAAGCTGGGTAGGCTCTGGGTGGGTCAGAAGTTGGTGAACTGGGTGGCAAACTGGTTGACGGGCAGAAAACAGAGAGTGGTGGTAAATGGTATACAGTCAGAAGAGATGCAAGTCAGAAGTGGGGCACCTCAGGGATCAGTCCTGGGGCCAGTCCTCTTAAGTATCTTCATTAGTGACATTGCAGATGGACTAGAGGGTAAGGCTTGTCTGTTTGCAGATGACACCAAGATCTGCAACAGAGTAGATGATCCAGATTGGGTGGGTAGAATGAGAAGAGATCTGCATAAACTAGCAAAATGGTCAGAGGAGTGGCAACTGGGATTTAATGCAAAGAAGTGCAAGATCATGCACATAGGGAAGAGAAACCCTGAAGCCACCTGTAGGCTGGGAGGGGAGTTGCTGGCAGTCACAAAGGAAAAGAGAGACTTGGGCATCATCATCACCGATGACCTGAAATCATCCAAGCAGACCTCTAAAGCAGTAGGTAAGGCTAGGGGGATGTTAGGGTGTATTAGTAGGGGTATCACAAGTCGTAAGAGGGAGGTAATAATTCCACTTTACAAGACACTGGTTAGGCCCCATCTGGAGTACTGCGTGCAGTACTGGAGGCCACACCTTCACAAGGACATTAACCAAATTGAGGCAATCCAGAGAAGGGCAACTAAAATGGTGGTGGGACTGAATTCAGAAGACATATGAGGACAGATTAACGGAGCCCAATATGTATACCATAGAGCAAAGGAGGAGAGAGGATATAATCAAACATTCAAACACTTTAAGGGCATTAACAAGGTGAAAGAGTCTAACATGTTTAAATATAAGAAAAATAGCAGGACAAGAGGACACAGTATGAGATTAGAGGGAGGTCGATTAAGGGGGAGTGTGAGGAAGTTCTTTTTCACAGAAAGAGTGCTGGATGCATGGAATGGCCTACCTCAGGAAGTGGTGGATATGAATACAGTGTAGGACTTCAAACAGGCATGGGATAGGCATAAGGGAGCAATACAGATCAGTGTGAATAGATAGGCCACTGACAGAGCAAAGGCTGATGGCACATTTATAAGGTAGAGAAAAAAATGGGCAGACTGGATGGGCCTTGCGGTCCTCATCTGCCGTCAACCGCTATGTTTCTATGTTTCCTGCGGGAGAACGGGAGGGCTGGCATGGTGGGGACCGCCCCTTATGTGGCGTCTGGCTGACATCAGTCATGTGACATCGGGGGCGGTCCCCCGCTGTACACTGCTAGCTAAAGTTTTCTGTGTGGTTCTCGCGACTGGCGGCTCAGTCATAATGATAATTCCCTACTGCAAGAGCCTGTCTCGAAGATCTACTGTTACAGTAAGTTCTTGCGTAACTGTACTTTCTTTCGGTCCACGTCTAGTCCTGCGACCAAACCAGCCCAACTGCAGGCTGGACAGCAGGCTCACACTTGGCGACCTTGGCTGAAGTCAGTGGCCTCGGTCGTCCGTAAGCCTGGTGGAAGAAGCTCCAGTGGTTCCTCAGCCGGACCCTCCTCATCCTCCAAGCCTGCCCAGTGTCTGGATAAGTGGTGCCTCCCTCTTGCCCGTCACGGCTTCCCTGGGTCCTCCTGTGGGGGGGCCGGCTCCGCCATTTCCTTTCAGCCTGGTCCGCTGTCACCATGGAGAGGTGGTTCCTCGAGGTGGTGTGTCAAGGTCTGCCTCTGGAATTCGAGCTGTACCCTACATGCCGAGCACGGGCCCCACGTGAGGACTTAGTATCCGTGGGACATCCTGTCAACTCTTCGGGATGACATCGCACAGCTCCACTGCAAGGAGATAGTGGTTCCTGTCTCACATCCTTTGGAACACCCAGGGTTTGTCTACAGGTACTTTCTGGTGTCAAAAATGAATAGGGGGCTGGCGCCCTTCTAGATCTTCATGACTGACCTGAACAAATTCCTCACGTTGCACACATTCAGGATGGTAACTCTGTCACAGATTATTCCATCTCTGGAGCAGAAAATGTGGTTTTGCTCCTTGGATCTTCAGGATGTAGTCTTTCATGTCCCGATCTGTCCATCTCACCGAAGGTTCTTCGGCTTCCGAGCAGAGGGAGCCCTCTGTGAGTTACAGGCATTGCCATTCTGCCTGTCAACTGGCCCCAGGGTCTTCACCAAGTGCATTGCAATGGTGGCAGCCTACCTCGGGCACTGAGGGTCTGGGTTTACCCCTACCTGGATGACTGGCTGATCACAGGTCCTTCTAGGCTGGAGGTGGAGTGGTCCAGGGACCTGGTCCTACAGGCCTGCGTTTCCCTTAGACTCCTGGTCAATGAGATCAAGTCGAAACTCGTGCCTTTGCAGATGATCAACTTCATCAGGGAGGAGCTTGACTCTTGCAGAGCCTGAGCCCGACTCCCAGCAGACAGGGCAGAGGCTCTCTTCCCCTTTGCCCGATCATTTCCTTTTTTTTTTTGTACTTTATATTTATTAGATTTTCATGTAAATTCACATTCACACTCCATTGCATCTTGGAAACAGCACAAAACATGAGATCCACATAGGAAATACTTTACATTGCAACTATATATGTAGGATTACATTATATCACTTAAAGTGCAAAACTCTGTGTAGCTGTAGCCCATGAGCAGGTGGAAAGAAAACTAAATTTTTATTTCGAAAGAGTACTTAATAGCTGCACTCAAATGAGTATTGGATCCAGCTTATTAACTAAAGCTGTAACCTATTGGGGAGAAAATAAACTACCCCATAAAATAGAAATATAGACTCAAGAAACGGCACTCTGCATCAATAAAGCTGTGGATATATGCTAAAGCAATAGGAGAACACAGCTAAGCTCTTCAAAATTCCCACTACTGTATATCTATTTTTTAATTAACCAACAGTCTAATATCATTAAATTAATATTAGTACTGTGGCTCTATAATTTTATAACTATATAAACAGTAGATACTTGTCTAAACTTAACTTAGCCATTTATTAACAAGTAAAAATGAATCTGAACAAGGTCACCATGCAGATCTCTAGGGATCTGCTACTGCCTAGCATTCGAGCATACTGAGAACTAAAGTCCCAAAAAAGTCAAATTTCAGGTATCATCTGGGATGTCATTTTCAGATGTATGATCCCGATTACCAGACTGCTGTGCCTCCAAACGATTGACCCATTTCCCAGCATCTATCTGGTCAGTGAAGATAAAGACCTTATCTTGGTGGACGATCCTAAGTTTTGCAGGAAAAAGAACAGCATGCAGTACCTCGGTCACTGAGTTTCCTCCGAACTCTGTCAAATTTCTTGCGACGTTGACGGGTTGCATAAGATAGATCTGGAAATAATTAAACGGTATGGCCTTGTTTGTATGCTTAGAGGCCCCATTCATTTTGCCAAGCTTAAGATAGTCTCTAGCGCCCATACTATCTGTTTCCACCATGAGCACTTGTGGAGAGTCTTCTGGCTGTCTTCCTCGGGATGAATTCTGTACGCCTTCACAGAACGCCACTCCGAACAATCTCCTTGTCCTGCGTACTGTTCCATAATCCAGTCCTTGAAAAAGAGCGCAGGGTGGCCCCCTCCAGGCCCTCTGGAAGGTCGATCAGGCAAATATTCGAGCTCCTCACTCGATTTTCCAGTTGTTCGAGGCGGTTATTCATATACTGGGTCTCCCTCGCTTGACCCACCGTCGCTGCATTACATTTGCTGGCCTGCTGCTGAAGTTCTTCCACCGAGGAACCTAACTGTTCCACGATGATTCCACCTGGGTGATCCAGCCAGAAAGCCCATCCAGTTTAGAGTTCATAGTTGAAATTGAAGCAATCAGTGTTTTAAGCTTATGGCCTAATGACTGTAAGGTTTCCTCCGCCTCGGCCTTTGATGAAGTCATTTGTCCTGTCAGCCTCGTCGATGGTCCTGGGGCAGCCGTATGGCCCTGGTCCTTATTTTTTGGATTGCCCATCGTAATCCAGGTACTCTCCTTTACCTTCTGATATTCTTTTTTTCCCTTTTGTTTTTAGTTTTTACTGTCAAAAACGTGCTTTTATAGATTCATTAATGCAGAGCTGTGCTTTCTAAGTCTGCTTTGCTCTGGCTCCACAGCGCCCCCTGCCCGATTATTTGTGGTTTGGTAATTGCACCCTGCCGGGCTCTTCCTGCGCCTTCTGAGTTGCATGTCGACCTGCACCAGCGTGGTCCGTTGGTCCCGCTGGAGAATGCTCTTCCTCTGGTGGGAGCTGGCCAGCCAGTGCAAGGGCTACTCCGACCAGCTGGTCACTGTGACCCAGCGGATGTGGGACACCCTCCAGTGGTGGTTAGTGCCAGAGCATCTTCAGCAAGGGATCACGTTTGTCTGCCTAGAGCCAGTTGTCATCCTGATGACCGATGCCTTTCTCATGGGCTGGGGATGCCCACCTGGGGGAACACGAGAGTCCACAGGCTCTGGACCCTCGATGAGTCCTGATGTTACATCAACCTGCTGGAGCTCCGAGCAGTTTGGCTGGCGCTGACTGCATTCACTCCTCACATCTGGTGTCAGGTGGTCCGGGTCCAGACGAACACCACTACGACCATGTACTACCTCAACAAACAGGGTGGGATGCTCTCCCTGCCACTGTGCAAGGAAGCTCTCTGTGTGTGGACCCTCGTGTGCATCCTGGGGGCCAATCTTGCCATCCCTGTGTTGGGGGGCCTCCAGTCATTGGGCGAGGCACCTCACGAGTGGTCTCGCCACCCAGAGGTAGTACACAGTCTCTGTTCTCCTAGTGGGGCATTCCTCAGGTGGACCTGTTCGCCTCCAGGGAGAACGCGATGTTGAGGCTGGTTTGTGCCCCACCCCCCATAGCAGGGAATGCTGCAGGGAGGTGCTTTCTGGAGGCCCCCAGGCCTCTTTTGTGCTTTCCCTCCACTTCCCTTGATCCACGACCATGTACTGTCTCAACAAGCAATGCAGGACACCCTCCCTGCCTCTGTGCATGGAAGCTGTCCGCATCTGGACCCTCGTGAGCCGACTGGAGGCGGATCTCCTTGCCATTCATGTGGCAGAAGCCTCCAATCAGTAGCTGAGTGGGTGCGGCGTCCCATGAGTGGTCTTTCCATCAAATGGAAGAGATTCTCCGTTTGGTGTCAGGACAAGGGGTTTGGACCCTCTGACCTGTCCAGTGGCTAGCATTCTAAATTAGCTATGGTCTCTCAAAAGGAGGACCTTGTTCAACGACCCTTAAGATGCACCTGGCAGCCATCTCTGCTTACCAGGCACGGGCCGGTCAGCAGTCAGTGGTGCAGGAGAAGGTGGTCTGGCGTTTTTTCAAAGGCCTTAATCACATATCCCCTCTGGAGTGGTGTGTTGACCATCAGCACCATTACCGTGGCACCTACTGCTGGTACTGGCAAAGCTCATGGGCAAGCTAATCGAACTGATGCACAAGTGTGAGATGTCACATTTGTCTTGGAAGACCGGCGATCACGTCATTCAGAAGGATTGGGGAGCTCCATGTGCTCTCAGTTGAGTCTCTTTATCTGGCCTTCCATAGGGACAAGGTTGTCCTGCGCCCAAACGTGAAGTTCCTTCCGAAGGTTGTGTCTGAGTTCCACCTGAACCAGGTGATGAGTCTACTGGTGTTCTACCCCAGACACACCTCGGATGCCGAATAAAGACTCCATACCTTGGACCTGAGGTGAGCACTTGCTTACTATAAGGAGTGCACGGCTGGCATTCAGGGAAAGGTTAGCCAGCTGTTTGTCACCTACGCTGAAGTTGCACCTGACAGAGCTACAGCCAAGCGGACGATTGGCAGATGGATTACATCCTGTATTGAATGCTGCTATAGGTTGATGGGTAGGGAGCCTCCCAGAGTGCTAAGGGCTCATTCCACCTGCCACACCGCTGTGACAGTGGCTGCTACTAGGGATGTCCCTATCCAGGAAATCTGCAGGGCTGCAACCTGGAAGTCTGCAAACACCTTCATTTCCCAATACCACATCGACCTGGAGTCATGCTGGGATGCTGGTTTTGGGGCCTCCGTTCTTCAGTCTCTGTTTCTAAGTAGGGAGCGTGCGCCTTGCCACCCTTCCCTGGAGAACTTCTAGGAGTCTACTAAGACGTGGATAGAATAACACATCCATGTCCCTAGAAACACAGGTTACTCGCCTGTAAAGGTAGATCTTACTTCGAGGGGGCTCTTGCAGTAGGTAATTACATATAGGACTGAAGCCGGCAGACTTCAGGACCCCATGGAAACATTCTAGCTAGCAGTCTCTGGGGGATCACTTACCAGGTGACGGTATAGGGGCGGTCTCCTATACCTAATCTTCCAGTTCTTTCCCAATGTCAACTTGTGAAAGTGCCTCGTTAAGTTCATCTGCTCATCAGTCTGTCTTTCTTATTTACGAGTTTTTTCGTTGTTTTTCGATTCTTCTATAGAAAATGCATGATGTATCATCCCCTCCGCCCGTGCGACATGCAGCTCACAGCTCCCGGCGGGCGGACACTCCCTGTGCCTCTTCTGCCTAGGCCGGAACACCTTGAAGTGCCAGCACTGCCAGCAATTCAGCGCCGCCACATGTAAACGGAGGCAGCAGTCTCTGGAGGCCCCCGTTTTAAAGAAGAGAATAACTTCCATGGAGAAGAAGGACTGGGACTCCACCTCCACGGCTACCTCGACTCTGGCTGGAGTTGCTGTACTTCAGGTAATGTCCCCAGATAGGCCCTTGATGGCGTCTTGGAGGTCTCCAAGAAGGCATCGTCGGGCTCATGCTCTGGCCCTTCGCGTGCCTCTGGGACAAAGGAGGTGACCACTCCCTGGAAGGCCGCTGCCACGCGGTCCTCTTGGTCGAGCAGATCTGGTAAGCCGGATGCTGGGGCCTCTGTCTGCTCAGACAGGTCTGGTAAGACGCCAGCCCCTTCAGGGGGACGTACAGTCCCACCTGTGCTGGCCAGGGTCGCTTCCACTACGCGATCTTTGGGTCCAGGATTCGATGTTGGATACCAGCTCCTCCGATGCCCGCCTGGATCCCACCGGTAAGGCGGACGTTGACCCGTCCGAACGCACAGCGATAGAGCCTACGTCGGACACTTTGGTCAAGTCTGCCGTCCCAGGCTCGCCGCAGCGCTTGTCATTGCTTTCCGAGGTTCCAGCGTCTCCTCTGCTAGACCCTGGGGATTTCAGTCCTCCTTCCCCCAAATGATACAGAGGATGTGGATACGCTGACGTCGGGGCTGCCTCCCATATGACCGGACCCCCTGACGTCGGCTCCGACACCGGCCTATCCGACGCCAGATGACATCCCTTTGCCGGATGTCATTACAGCGCCGGGCCTGATGCACATGGGGCCACCTGTACCTGGTCCTCCTGCAGGGCCTCTCCCAGGGCCGTCTGCCTCGGCGGAGCCCCTGGTTCCCGGGTACCCAACCCCATCTTATCCAGGGCCGTCCTACGCGGGACTGCAGTATCTTGTGCCGCAGTACCTGACGCCGGGCTTCACGCCATCAGGTTATGGATACTCTCCCTACGGATACTCTCAGTATCCGTATCCACCGCCACCCATCTCCAGCCGCCGGTGGATTTGAAGGAGACTCTGGCTGCCTGGTGGGCTGAGGCCAATGCTCAGCTCACCAGGGAGGTGGAGAGCAGTCTACCGGCGCCAGACCCTGCACAGGATCCCCTGCGCCGGAGGTGAGAGACTCCCTCCCCCCTACCCGACAGCAGAGGTGAACTCTCAGGCGCTAGGGGTGGGGATGGTACGCTTCCCTGAGGTTTGCCCAAGGGGTCCATTACTCCCCCACTGCGGGAGGAATCTTCTTCTTCTTTGGAGACCTCAGAGTCAGACTCGGGGGTGCTCCGATCCTGATGAGTCACGTACTCCTGACCGTCCCAGGCCAAGGACTCCTCCAAAATGACCTCTGGAAGATCCTTCCTTTCTGGAGTTACTGAGCAAGATCCAGGAGGTCCACCAGTGGCAATCTCTGGAGCCAGATCCACAGCGGAAGAAGCTCGCTGCCCACTTGGATCTGCCCGAAAATGCGACATTGATTCCATCCTGGATTGAGCCTCACGCCGACCATGTTTCCACTATTTGGAAACAACCGTCTGCATTAGCCCCCCTTCCAAGGAAGGCGGCTCAGCTATACCAGACTCTGGAGGTGTGGATTCCTTGAATACACACCCCAAAGCCGACTTGGTCATGATTAGTGCTGGTCACAGCCGTTTGGCGAATCCTAAACATCTCAGCTTGTCTCCAGCAGGCAACGAATCCCGTCTTCTGGATCAGCACGGGAAGAAGGTGTACGCTTCTTCCACACTGGGAATTAGGGCCCTGAATTATGTCGCGCACATGGGGGACTACCAGAAGACTCTCCTGAGTCAGGTGGAATCTAAATTGGACTCCCTTCCTGAGTCTCAGGCCAAACAGAAAGTGGGGGATCTCGTCCGGTCTGCTCATTTGGCTAGTAGACACTGCTTCGTGCCACATACGATGCTTTGGACGCTGCAGGTCAGAGCTCGGCTTTTGCCGTAGGTCTTTGGTGCCATGTTTGGCTCCGGGTGTCAGGATTGGTCCCTGACGTGCAATCTGCTATTCAGGATGCGCCCTTCAGGGGTTCTGTGCTGTTCGGTGGAGATGTTAAGGACATCACCACCGACCTGCAAGAGGAGGGGACTGCACTCAAGTCTGTTGAGTCATTGTACAGGCCCCCTCAGGGACAGCGTTGCCCTTTTCGGAGACTTTCTCGGCCTAAATCGAAACCTCAGGGCAAGCGGGCCAACAATTGTCAGGCCCCTCCGGCTGCCAAGCCGCCCCCCTGTTCCAAAAAAGCGGCAGGAACTTTACCTGCGATGTTGCCTCACACCTCCTGTCTCCTTTCCTCTCCCACAGCCACTGGATCCCCCAGAGGAACCAGTAGGAGGGGAGGTTCTCCTTCCATCCACTGGGTTGGGAGAGGATTACATCAGATGCTTGGGTGCTCCAACTGATGATAGCAGGACACTCAATTGAGTTTCTTCAGAAACCACCCAGAAGACCACTCCCCAAGTTGTCTTACTACCCGGAGCATCTTGCTCTTATCTTTGGAGAAATGTCCTCCCTTCTCTCGAAGGCAGTGATGGAGCCTGTCCTGACCCACCTTTGGGGGCCAGGTTACTATTCCCATTTCATGAGGCCTTCTTTAGACCTCAGCTCCCTGAACATGCTCATGGAGTACAAGCGTTTCAGACTGCTCTCCCTACAGGGCCTTCTGCCACTTCAGCAGGGACAGTGGCTGTGTGCTTTGGATATGCAGGATGCCTACCTGCATATCCCCATCCGCCCTTCCCACCACAAATTCCTTCGGTTTGCGTTACAGGGGGACCATTACCAATTCAAGGCCTCCCATGTGGGCTTTCCTCGGCTCACCGAGTGTGAACCAAATGTCTTTCAGTGGTAGCAGCCCACCTGCGTACCCAGGGGGTGCTGGTATTCCCATACCTGGACAACTGGCTCCTGGCGGCCCCTTCCAGGGAGGAACTTCTGCACTCTCTTTCACTTACCCTGCAGCTTTTCAACAGCCTGGGTATCACCATGAACCAGACCAAGTCCCATGTATTCCCTTGCCAAAGACTCCAGTTCATAGGGGCGATCCTGGACATGACCATTGGCAAGGCCTTTCTGCCTCTGGACAGGGTGGACGCCCTCCAGGCTCATGCAAGTCTGTTGCAGAAAGGTCAGCGCCAGGTTAATCCTTCGCCTTCTCTGGCTCATGGCGGCTGCTATTCTAACAGTCCCTTGCGCTCGGCTCCATATGAGGATCTCTCAGTGGGACCGGACATTGGATGACCTAAACTGGGAAGTTCTGGTCTCCGATCCCATAGTCCAAGACTTGCAGTGATGGATGGTGCAAGAGAACCTTTGCCAGGGAGTTCCCTTTTGCTTCGAACCCTGATCCCAAAAATTGACAACAGATGCCTTGGGAGAAGGCTGGGGAGCCCATCTAGGGTCTCACAGGACTCAGGGCTCCTGGTCCAGACTCGAACAGACTCTTCATATAAATGTGCTCGAGCTCAGGGCAGTTTTGTACACACTCCAGGCTCTGACCTCTTGTGTTCTTCCCGGCCATGTGACAATCCAGACGGACAACATGTGCGTAGTCTCGTACATAAGCAAGCAGGGAGGAACTGGTTCCTACCCTCTGTGCAGGGAAGCAATGAGAGTTTGGAATTGGGCTGTTCAACACAACCTTCACCTGATGGCAGTTCATGTTACGGGAGTCGAAAACACGCTGGCGGATCACCTCAGTCGGTTGTCGGCAATAGCACATGAGCGAGAACTGGATCAAGAGGTAGTAGATGATATCTTCCTGTGCTGGGGAACCCCTCGGGTAGACCTGTCTGCGTCCCCTCTAAACGCAAAACTTCCCGCCTTTTGCTCACTTGTTTCAGGGCGATGCATTTTCTGGCAGGACGCTCTGTCTCTTGACTGGAAGGACAGATTTGTGTATGCCTTCCCTCCAGTTCCCTTAATTCCGAGGGTCCTACACAAACTCACTTCAGAAGGAGCCCGGATGATCCTCATTGCTCCATTCTAGCCCAGGCATGTTTAGTTCTCTCTTCTGCTACAGTTTTCAGAGGAACCTCCACTTCTTCCTCTGTCACAGCATTTGCTGACCCAGGATCAGAGGACCCTGGTTCATCCAGGTCTCAGATCCCTTCAGTTGCATGTGTGGCTACTGCAGACATATCCCAAGCCTGGTTCAGGGTTTCTCTTCTCATCGCAGATATTCTGGTGGAGGCCAGGTCCACCAGTGCCATGAAGTGGAAACGTTTTTTGATCTGGGCATCTTGAAAGACTACGAGCCTTTCTCTTACCCTGTCGAGAGAGTCCTGGACTGTATGCGTCTGTCATTCCTCTTTGAATGTCCACATGGCGGCTATGTTGGCCTGTCATGTCCCTTTTGGAGACAGGTTTTTCGCGCAGCTGGAAGTCTCTAAGACTTTCCTCAGAGGGTTCCTCCATTTGAGACCCCCATCCGCTTCCCTGCTCCTCCTTGGGATTTGAACTTTGTTCTCGAGAAGCTTACTCTGCCTCCCTTTGAGCCGGCAGTTTCAGCAGACTTGAAGTTCCTTTCTTGGAAGACTCTCTTCCTAGTGGCCATTACTTCAGCTCTCCAAATTTCCGAGCTTCAGGCCTTGATGTGCAAAATCCCTTACTTGATTTTCCACAAGGAACGTGCGACTCTGCGCACCAACCCTAAGTTTCTCCCTAATGTGGTGGCAGAATCTACCCTGCCTGAACCAATCCTTTGAGCTATCTTCTTTCTTTACGCAACTCTCCAATCAAGGGGAGCATCTCCTGCATACTTTGGATGTTCATTCTTTTGCTCAGAAAAGAGTGGGCTGTGCTGTTTCCAAGCAATGACTGTCCAAATGGTTGACTTTTTGTATCACTTTCTTTTATGACAAGTACAGCAAGACCCTGCCGGGTCAGGTCAGAGACCACTTCACCAGAGGAGTAGCTACCTCTGCAGCTTGTTTCGAGAATGTGTCAGCGGCAGACATCTGCGCAGCCTGAACTTGGACTTCTGGCCATACCTTTGCGAAACACTACAGTTTGGACATTGCCTCTCGCCGTAGAGCAGGCTTCGGGTTGGCTGTTCTGCAAGTCTTCTTTCTTAAGATCCTTACAGCCGGAGGTTTTATTGGCTGGTCATTTTCCTCCTCCCAAGTGCTTTCCTTTGTTCCAGACTTCTTGGGACTCAGTCCTATCTGTAATTACCTACTGTAAGAGCCCTCTTGAAGTAAGATAGTACAGTTAGGTAAGAACTTACCGTAACAGTAGATCTTCGAGAGAGGCTCTTGCAGTAGGTAATACCTTCCCGCCCTCCATCCCCCTTAGCTTTTCAGCTAATTTTCCATGGAGGGAAATATCTGCTTCTCTCTCTCTCGTCTTTGCCTTTTTTGGGCCTTTGGTGGGAAAGAACTGGAAGGCAGGCGTGGGGGACCGCCACTTTATACCGACGTAGTCTGACGCCGGTCACCTGATGTGGGGGCAGTCCCCCGCCAGAGACTGCTAGCTAGAAATTTTTCCGTGGGCTCCTGACGCCAGCCGGCTTCAGTCCTCTATGTAATTACTTACTGCAAGAACCTCTCTTGAAGATATAGTGTTAATGGTAAATTCTTATGTAACTGTACTATCTTACTTCAGGAGGGTCCCTGCAGTAGGTCTTCATATATAGGACTGCGCCCCCTGGCGTCAGGATCACACAGCAAACGTCTAGCTAGATCTTCATAGCTGGGGACTGCCCCTGGCGTCACATGACAGGACACCAGTGTGACACTATATAGGGGATGGTCCCCATGCCTGTTCTCCAGTTCTTTCCCGCCGTTGACCAGTGCAAGTCTGACCTCGTGGTGAACTCTGCTTCAGTCATCTGCCATTTTCACAGGTATTTTTCTTATTTTATTTATTTAATTCAGTACTGTCGTTTTTTTGCACGTCTTCTCTGTCGCATCGACTGAAAAAGAGGTGCTCAAAGTTCGGTGCCCAGGTCCCATACGGGGACGAAAACTCCTTCTGCGTCCTCTGCCTAGGCCCCAAACACAGAGTTGATGACTATGACATCTGCCAGTCCTTCAACAAGGCCACACGTGTCAGACGCCAGAAAGCCCTCGATGCTCACTTGCTGAAATTACGAGTGGCATCGATGGAAAAGGAGCTTCAGGAGCTGCGGGAACATTCCTCCTCGCCCAGCAGCGAGTGTAGGAAAAAGAGAAAGGAGAAGCCGGGACAGGCCCCCTTCATCCCAGTGTCACCAGGCTGTGAACACCACCTCTGGCGGGGCTTCTACTTTGGGAAGTACTAAGTACTGCTGCTCGGTCGCTCTCCGTCCTAGCAGGTCGGTCGTGCACCAACCCCCACCCCCCAATAGTTGGAGGGCGACGGTGGTGTCCTTTGCAGAAGGACCTTATTTTGGGGCCTGTCAAAAGCTCTCCAGCGGTTAAGTCACCCTCCGGCTCTCCCGAAGGGTGCACAGCCCCAGTTGATAAGCCAGACTCCAGCTCCTCTGTTGTCCGCTCGACCACGACCAATAAGTCGGATGCCTGTGCCTCCGACATCCGCTCGGTCGAGGCCAATCAGTCGGTAGTCGGCCTGCCCGTTGACCGCTCGGCCGAGGCTCTCCCGTTGGGCCCTTCAGACTCTCCCGATCTGAACAGAGTCAGCTTCAAGGCACCCTCTCTTCCTACGAGGGTTCTCCCTCCCTGGACTCCCTCAACTCCTTCATTCCTCTGATTTAGCTCGACTCCTCGTTCTTCTGGGATTTCCAGGATGTGAGTACTTTTGCACAGGGGGCATCTTCCCTAAAGTAGGGTCTCTTCCCCGAGCTCCCGCTTCTCCAGTGGGCCTGTCGACTGGGGGTTCCATTCCTGTACCTCCCTTGCCCACCTTGGAAGAGGCATCTGGTGCTTTCAGACCCTCAATGTCTGAGCCCTCAACAGTCGACGTTCCTTCCGACCTGGTGATGACCTCTGGATGGGCGACCCACCTGTCCCTTCCGTTCCGACACCGGAGCCCCTGCCTGGTCATTCTAGGGTACCGGCTGGGCTCTGCAGGCCTGCTGGGGGACCCCTTTGCTCTCAGTGGTCCCTTGGCCCCGCCTCCCTTCGGCCCTTCGGCTCCTCCACCATCCGGCCCTTCGGGTACAAACCCAGGCTGCCCTCTGTTGCAGTTTCCTTTTTATCCGTCGCCGGGTTACCCGGCGTTGGGTCATATGTACCAAGGGTACCATTCTCAAGCTTATCCTGATTGGTACCAGGCTCCTGTCTACCCTTCATATGCTCCTTCAGGGTACCCACACTTCCAGTCTTCAGCCCCTCTGTCTCCTCCTCCTCCACAGCCTCTAGCCTCAGGTCGCAGACCGACTCTCGAGGGGCAATTCCTGCATGGTGGAAGGGCACTAAATAACTGCTCCTGCAGGAGCTTGGTTGCCCGCAGCGGTTCATGGTCTCTACCCCGACCCTCAGGGCAGTTCCTAGGACATCCTTTCTGTCGACCTTGTCGTCAGACAGGGACTCTTAATAGGCATCCACCTAGGGCCCTTCCCAGACTCAAGGTCACAGAGGAGGCTTCAAACAAAGCCTCTCTCCGTAGTAGACCGGAATCTTGAGATTCAGAAGCTGACTCTGACTCTTCTGACAGCTCGGGAGCTCATACTCCCTTGGAACCTCAGCCAAAGCAATCTCCCAAATCTCCTCCAGAGGACTCTTCGTTTGCAGAGCTTCTTCAATCCATCCAGCAGGATCCCAAAAGGGAGAGGGTTGCAGAGCATCTGGACTTGAAGAATGCGGACCCCTTACCTCCTTGGATGGGGCTGCATGAGGACCTGACATCCTCCATCCCTGCGGTCTTCAAGAAGGCTGACTGGACCTATTATCCCGTGGAAGGGGCTAACCACCTCACTGTGCAACCTAAGGCCGATTCTGTAGTTATCACAGGAGCCCATGACAGGTCTGTTCAGCCAAAACATATGCCTCACCTCTAGACAAAGAGTCCAAGCAAATGGACCAATACGGTCGCAAGGTCTGTGCATCCTCCACCTGCGCCATGAGGTCTCTGAGTGGCACACATGGTTCGAAGAGTGCAGTTATTCTAGATGTCCTACAGGGGGCATGCTTTAGACAACTAGTACTGGAGCCCACTCGAGAGGGAGCAATATTAGACTTGATACTCTCAAATGGAGATGGAGAGAAGATCACAGATGTAGAAATGGGTAGCCATCTGGGAACTAGCGACCATCGAACAGTATGGTTCACAGTAAACACAGCAATAGAGTCAAGCCATACAAAGTCAAAAGTACTGGACTTTAGGAGGGCTGACTTTGCTAAAATGGGTGAGTGCCTAAGGAATGCACTAGCAAATGGTCAGGAAGGAGGGTGGAAGAACAATGGGGAATAATAAAACTGCCATCACAGAGGTAATGAGCCTTTGTGTGAAGCAAATAAACAAAACAAGGCGATGTAAGAAACCGCTATGGTTCTCAAAGGAAGTGGCAGTGAAGGTTCAAAGAAAAAGAAAGCATTCAGGAAGTACAAGGAATCTGCAGAGGAGCAGGACAGAGAACTGTATCAGTTAAAGCAAAAGGAGGCTGGAAGGCAGTCAGAACAGCAAAGGCCCAAACCGAGGAAAAGATAGCCAACGCAGTTAAGAAGGAGGATAAAACCTTTTATAGGTACATCAGGGAGCGAAGGAAGACCAAGGGAGGGATAGTGAGGCTTAATAAAGGGGAGGGAGGGTGGGCAGAGGGAGACTGTGAAAAGGCAGAGATACTAAACAAATATTTTTGCTCAGTATTTACAAATGAAGAGGGGGAGGTACATAAAACAAATGGTAGTAACACTCTGGATACAGAAGTTGATACCAGCCCATTTACAGAAGAAAGGGTTCTGAAAGAACTCTTAAAACTGAAGGTGGACAAAGCAATGGGGCCTGATGGGATTCATCCCAGAATTCTAAAAGAACTAAGGGTAGAACTAGTGACACCACTGACTACCCTTTTTAACTAATCATGGGAGGAAGGGGTGGTACCCGAGGATTGGAGGAGGGCAGATGTGATTCCCCTTCACAAAAGCGGGAGCAAGGCAGAAGCAGGAAACTACAGACCTGTTAGTTTAACCTCAGTGATAGGGAAAATGATGGAATCACTTCTAAAGGAAAGAATTGTCGAGTATCTAGAGGCCAGAGGGGCACAGGACCCTAGGCAGCATGGATTCACAGCGGGAAGGTCATGCCAGACGAATGTGATAGATTTCTTTGACTGGGTGACCAAAGTAGTAGATCAGGAGGGGCTGTGGACATGGCCTACCTAGACTTTAGCAAGGCATTTGACACAGTCCCACACAAAGATTAATATACAAGTTAGCCAGCCTGGGAGTGGGTCCCAAGATGACAGCCTGGGTAAAGAATTGGCTGGAGAATAGGACACAGAGGTAATAGTAAATGGAGTCCACTCAGAAGAAAGGAGGGTTACTAGTGGGTACCCATGAGGTTCAGTATGAGGACGGTCCTCTTCAATGTCTTTATAAGCGACATTGCAGAAGGACTGGAAGGAAAAGTATGTCTCTTTGCAGATGACACTAAGATCTGCAACAGAGTTGATGCACAGGGTGGGGTGGAAAGGATGAGAAGGGACTTGGCAAGGTTAGAGGAATGGTCAAATGTATGGCAGCTTAGATTCAATGCTAAGAAGTGCAAGGTAATGCACCTTGGAAACAAAAACCCAGGGGAAGAGTACACAATGTGAGGTGAGATACCAACAACGACAAAAATGGAAAGGGACCTGGGGGTAGTCATATCAGATGACCTAAAGATGGGCAAGCAATGTGAGAGGGCAGCAAGGAGGGCTGGGGGATACTGGGATGCATGGGAGGCATCACCAGTAGAAAACAGGAGATTATTATCCCTCTGTACAGACAGCTGGTGAGACCCTATCTGGAGTACTGTGTGCAGTTCTGGAGACCCAATCTCCGCCAAAAGACATAGACAGGATGGAAGCTGTCCAGAGGAGGCAACTAAAATGGTGCAAGGTCTGCACGGAAGACACATGAAGAGAGACTTATGGAGCTTAATATGTATAGCCTCGAGGAAAGGAGGGAGAGGGGGACATGATAGAAACTTTCAAGTACCTCAAGGGAATCAACAAAGTCCAAGAGGTAGCATCTTTCAAAAAGAGGTGTGTAAGAACAAGAGGCACAATTTGAAGATTGGGGGGTGGCTCAGAGGTAATTTAAGGAAGTATTTTTTCAGAGAGGGTTGTGGATGCATGGAGCGGCCCGCGGAGGAGGTTGTGGAGTCAAAATCAGTGGCGAATTCAAGCATGCATGGGATAGTCATAAGGCAATTCTGGGGGGTGGGGGTAGGAAGAAGTAGGCTGCTGGTTAACTAGGATCTGCAGCTTATCCATTAGGTAGGGAAATGGGCAGACTGGGTGGGCCAAGCGGTCCTTATCTGCCGTCAAATTCTATGTTTCTATGGTTTCTTTCCAAAAGTCCGCTTTAGCCGATCTAGGGTAAGAGCTGCAGTCCATCCCTGACGAGAATCTCGGGACCAAGCTTCTCGACAAGGTGAGACTTACCATATCCTCTTCTTGCCACGCACCGTGAGCCACCTACGACTTTGTGGCCCGCTTCATTGCCTCTGGCGTCTGCCTGAGATGTTTGATATGGCTCCATATAGCAGGTCTGGCACAAGATGTCCAAACCACCCTCCTGAATGCACCTTTCAGGGACTCCGTCCTGTTTGGCAGCGATGCAGAGGATATCATCACCGAGCTACAGGAGAGCGGCAGATCCCTCCAGGTCGTCTGCTCCATGTACCCCTCTGGTCCCAGATCCAAGTAGCCTTTTTGTCGTCTGCAGTGAAGGTGGAACAAACCACCCCAGGCCAGACGCCAGAGCAAGTATCGGGCCACAGGGTCTGGGGTTCAGACTCCTCAAGCCAAATCCCAAAAGGCTTCCGGAGGCAGTAAAGCGGCCCACCTCTCCGCCTCTTGATTCGGGGGGGGGGGGACCCCTCCACCTACTCCAGATCTTCCAGTGGAACCGGTGGGGGGGGAAGATTGACTCTGCATCTCAGAGAGTGGGAGGCGATAACCACTCCCTGACCAGCCACCTTTCGACGAGTGGCCTAAGCCTTCTAAGTCCCGCTTCCCGGTAGCCTGCTCCCATTATAAATCGAAGGACCGTCGTCTATGTTCCCGGTTAGAAAGCCGGCATCTGTCACCCCACAGGAGCAGGTCTCAGAGCCGCCTAAGGTCTGGCAGTCGCTGTGGGCAATCTTCCAGCCATTGTTGGGCCAGTTGCCGATGTTGGTCCCACAGCCGGCACCGATCGGTTACCAGATATTCAAGGGACAGGAGCCTTTCCAAGTCAGGGTTGGTCATGTCCCATTCTGACAGGGGCAGGTCTTCCTCCTCTTCTAGCTCTGACCAGTCCCTTTCAGGGCAGGGGGTCTCCCCGGACGACGGAGACTGCCGTTCACTTCTGGACGATCCTCCATTCCTGGACATCATGAGGCTGTGGATGGGAGACGGAGGACCTGGATCCAGAGCACTGGAGGTTGGCCAGATACCTGAGGCAAAAGGAGCTCTCCGCATTTGGTCACTCGTGCGCAGCCTGGAGGCAGATCTCCCAGCCATCAATGTGGCAGGAGCCTCCAACACTCTGGCCAATGCCCTAAGCCGGATAGGTGCTGCATCTCACGAGTGGTCTCCTGCTGGAGGTAGTACGCGATCTGTTCTCCCATTGGGGCACACCTCAGGTGGACCTGTTTGCCTCCAGGGAGAATGTGAAGCTGAGGCTATTTCATGCCCGGCCCCCTCAGCAGGGCTCGCTGTAGGGGGATGCCTTTTCGAGGCCGTGGACCCCAGGCCTCTTCTGCACCTTCCCCCATTTCCCGTGATCACGCCGGCGACCCAAATTCGGGAGCAGACTGTGGACGCTGGGGGTCGGCAGTGGAGGGAGAGGATTAAGTGTCTGGAGGATGGCTCTCCTCTCCCGTGGTGAGTGGTGGCCCGTGCATCGCTTGCCAGTGGCTCCCGAAGGAAATTGGGGGTACTGCAGCAGCAATGCCATACTATGGGCAGATCGGCGACAGACGTCAACACTTTGTGAGCAGACGTCATTGCTCGTCCACACTCCAGGGGCAACTTACGGCAAAAATCCCAACCCCTGGATAGGCAATGGCACCTCCAGTGCCCTGCCACAACACGCCCAATGCTGGGCTTACCTTGCTGACTCTTCCGATCTGCTGACCTGCCTAGGTTCCGATGGTAGGGGGTCAAGCTGGGCCAGGTGGCAGGGGAGTGTCTGTCCCCGATTTTCCCAGGGGGTGGCTTCAGGTGGGCGGTGTGTGGTGGTGAGAGACGATGCCTGAGAGAGTTCCAGGCCGATGGAGCTAGAGTTTAATAAAAAATAGATTATAAGTTATATGCTTGGAATGTACGGAAAAGTCGCCAGTAGTACTTTAAGTAATCAGAGTCTAATTTCTAGTATCATAGAGCTATTGTGTGTGTGTGTGTGTGTGTGTGTGTGTGTGTGTGTGTGTGTGTATATATACATATATGTATATATACACACATATTATATTATATCAAGAGGAGTTGGTGCCAGGCTGTCTTCTAATTCGGACAGACAACATGGCGGTCGTCTTTTACAGCAACAAGCAAGGGGGCACTCATTCGTATTCTCTTTGCGGGGAGGTGATGAGAGTCTGGTACTGGGCACTGGAGCGGGGCATCCTGCTGTCCGCAGTGCACGTTCCAGGCATCCTAAACTATCTGGCCGACAGCCTCAGCAGGTCACATTCCAGAGTGCATGAGTGGGAGCTGCTTCAGTCCATGGCGGACCAGCTCTTCAACAGGTGGGGTCTTCCAGAGCTTTACCTCTTTGCGTCACCATGCAACGCCAAACTGCCAGCGTTCTGCTCGCGAGAGCATGCGCCTGGAGTTTTCTGGCCAGACGTGTTATCCCTTTGCTGGGCACGGAGGTTTCTCTATGCCTTTCCGCCCTTCCCTCTCATTCAGAGGGTGCTGCTCAAGTTACAGGCAGAAGGGGCCCGAATGATCCTAGTGGCCCCCAAATGGCCTCGACAGATTTGGTTCCCAGTACTGCTGCGGTTATCAACGGAACCTCCAATTCCGCTGCCCATATGCTCGCAGTTGCTGTCTCAGGACCAAGGGTTGCTGGTCCATCCGGATCTTCGATCCTTACATCTACATGCTTGGCTCCTTCAGACGTAGCCCAACATAGATATGGGGTTTCCCTGGAAGTGGCAGCGGTCCTAGTGTTGGCAAGAAAGCCCTCTACTCGCTCCGCCTACGTTATGAAGTGGAAGTGTTTCTGTCTTTGGACATTGCCGCAGCTTTTGGATCCCGTCACCTGCTCTGTGAACTCGGCTTTACCGTATCTCCTCTCCTTGTATGATAAAGGTCTGAGTTGCTCCTCTATCAAGGTGCACATGTGGGCAGTCTCCGCCTATCATGCCCTTGTGGGAGATAGAGCATTAGCACAGCTGGATGTAGCCCGCACCTTCCTTAGGGGAATTCTACATATGAGACCTCCCATTCGGGACCCATCCCACCCTGGGACCTCCTTTTTGTGTTGGAGAAACTCACCCTCCCTCCTTTTGAACCAGCAGCGGATAGTGAGCTGCATTACCTTTCTTGGAAGGTTTGTTTTTTGGTTTCTGTTACTTCAGCTTGATGGGTTTCCGAGCTTCAGGCTCTGATGTGTAAAGAGTCCTATTTTATTTTCCACAGGGAAAGGGTTTCCCTCAGAACAAATCCTAAGTTTCTTCCGAAAGTGGTACAGAATTGACCCTCAACCAGTCGGTTGACCTTCCTGTTTATCTTCCTTCCCCTTTCAACAGAGGGGAGGCTCTCCTCCACACATTGGATGTCCACAGGACTCTGAGGTATTACCTCAAAATAACGGCTCAGCACCGTAAATCGGAGCAACTCTTTGTGGCTTTTGCACCACATTGCTTGAGTCAACCGGTGACCAAGCAAACTGTCTCTAAATGGATAGTTCGCTGTATCTCATTTTGCTATGTGAAACACAATAAACCCCTGCTGGGCCTGGTTAGGGGTCACTCCACCAGAGTGTCAGCTTCTTTTGCCGCCCTGTGAAATGTCACCATAAAGGACATTTGTGCGGCTGCAGTCTGGAACTCTGCATACCTTCGTCAAGCATTACAGCAGATCTTCGAGAGGAGCTCTTGCAGCAAGCGCTACTTCCCACCCGCCTTCCCCCTCGAGGTGTGCAGATCCATTTTCCGTTTTCTTCTCTGATTCTCTTCATGGTAGGCTTCGTCTCCTTCTCTTCTCAGGCCTTCTTCAGGGTCTTGGCGGGAGAACTGAGGTGGAGCTGGGTCTGCCCCCTCTTGTACCCTGACCGATGTCGGGGCCGGTCCCTAATGTGTATTGCTGGTAAGAATTTCACTGGAGGGTCCTAGTGCCTGCGGCCTAGTCCTGATTGTAATAGCCTGCTGCAAGACCAGCTCTCGAAGATCTACTGTTACGGTAAGTTCTTACGTAACTGTACTATCTATCTTACTCCATGGACACAAAGATTTCTACAGTACATCTGGCAGACAAAGATAGTGTGCTGGCAGACTCCCTAAGTAGAATCAGCCAGAGAAACCACGAGTGGGGCTTGAACCTGCAAATGTTGGCTTAAGTCTTCAGAAGATGGGGTACCCCAGAAATAGATTTGTTTACTTCTAGGGAGGACAAGTGGCCCCCAGGGTTTTGTTGCTGGCCACCAGCCATGGCATGGACACAGTCCCAGAGAATGCCCTAGTGCAGGACTGGTCAGGGAAGCTCCTCTATGCCTTCACACAATTTTCACTCGTACAGACTGTGCTCATGAAGCTCAGGAGAAAGCAAGCACATTGATCCTGGTAGTTACAGGCCGAGCCAGGCGCACATGGCACTCTGTTCTGCTGACCCTGCCCAGTAGTATGCCAGTCAGCTTACCACTGCGTTATAACTTGTTGGCTTGTCCCAGGCTGGATAATTTTCTCAGACTGCAGAACATTATACCCGTGGGTTGGTTACTGAACAGCTGGAATTCTCTGGCTTGTATCTGTCAGAGGAAGTGCTGAGAATTTTAAAGGGTTCCAGGAAACCAGCAACAAGGAGAGCATATTCCTCTAAGTGGAAAAGATTTGTGTATTGATATGCACCCAGAAGGATAATCCCAATGCAGGCAGGGCTGTCTACAGTTCTGAAGTATCTGATACTTCTTTGGTCTGAGACCTTCAACCCTGAAGGTACACCTGGCAGCTGTGTCAGACTACCCGTCAGCAGGCAAGGACAGGTCTTTGACCTTGCAATCTATTTTAAGTTTTTATTTTCTTCAAAGGCCTGAGCCATCTATATCCTCTTGTAAGGGAAGTAGTTCCCCCATAGGACTCGGACATTTGTCATTCTCATCCAGATTGGCTTGCTTACTGGCAGCTGCAAAATCAGTGCAAAAAGCCTATCCACTCAGCCAGAAGGAGAAACTCCTAGCCTCTGCTGAAACCCAGGTAACTTTTGAGGGCACATAAAAGGGCTTCTGGGTGCTCCTTTTAAAGGATTACTAAAGGATATGATCAGTGGTGGCAAGCATTGCGACAACCAGCATGCCTTAGGCAGTGCCTTCAATGCCCAGTTCACTGACACCTCCTCCTCTGCCTGATTAGGTACAGCCCAGGATAGCATCCCTTCTCTGTTCCAG